>CAUYUJ010007686.1:0-45055 GCA_963575745.1 Prorocentrum cordatum
GCCTGGCGCGGTCGCGGGTGAGGGGGCGGGGGCGGGCGAGGGCGCGTGTGTTCGAGCGGGGGTAGGGCTGCGCCCGAAGCGCGTGGAGCCGGCGGAATCTTCCCGCGGAGGCGGCGCCGACCGAGTGGTGACAGGTTTCGGCTCTGAAAGGGTTGAGGACTTGGCTGCTTTCAAGCGCGGCCGCGCTCGGGCGGACGCGACGCGCGCGTCGCAGCGGGTGTCGGGAGGGGCCCGGGGGTTGGCCGTGGACATGCAGGGGAATGAGCTGGATCGGTCGGCGGGGTCGGCCTGGCATTCGGGCCGATAGGACAGGGCTGGGCAGGGATTTTCGGTTTCGAAGAGGGAATGAAAGGGAGGTGTGCGTGTGTGTGTGTGTGTGGGTGTGTGTGTGTGTGTGTGTGTGTGGAGGGGGGGGGGGCGTGGGATTGGGGGGTGGGGTGTGTCTGTATGTCAGTGTGTCTGTTTGTCTGTGTGTCCGTGTGTCGGTGTGTCTGTGTGTCTGTGTGTCTGTGTGTCTGTGTGTCAGTGTGTCAGTGTGTCAGTGTGTCTGTGTGTCTGTATGTCCGTGTGTCTTTTGTGTCCATGTGTCCGTGTCTGTGTGTCTGTATGTCTGTTTGTTTGTGTGTCCGTGTGTCTGTGTGTCTGAGTGTATGCGTGTTTGGGTGTCTGTGTGTCCTTGTGACTGGTTTTCTGTGTGTCTGTGTATCCTTGTGTCTGCGTGTCTTTGTGTCTGTGTGTCTGCGTGTCTGTATGTCAGTATGTCTGTGTGTCTGTCTGTCTGTGGATATGTCTGTGTGTTTGTCTTTCTGTGCGTCTGTGTGTGTGTGTGTGTGTGCTTGTCTGTCTGTCTGTGCGCGTGTATTTGCGTGTGTGTTTGTGTGCGCGCGTGTGTGTGTGTGTCAGTGTCTGTGTGTGCGCGCGTGGCGCTGGCAACCCCGTCGGTCTGTCTGTCTGTGTTTTTGTCTGTCTGTCTGTCTGTCTGCCTGTCTGTCTGTGTGTCTGTGTGTCAGTGTGTCTGTGTGTCTCTGTGTCTGTGTGCCTGTGTGCCTGTGTTTCTGTTTCTCTCTGTGTGTCTGTGTGTCTGTGTGGCTGTGTGGCTGTGTGTCTGTGTGTCTGTGTGTCTGTGTGTCTGTGTGTCTGCGTGTCTGTGTGTCTGGGTGTCTGGGTGTCCGTGTGTCTGTGTGTCTGTGTGTCTGGGTGTCTGAGTGTCCAGTCGTGTCAGTTTTTTTTTTTTTTTTTTTTTTTTGTTTTTGTTGCGTCTGTGTGTTTGTGTGTCAGTGTGTCAGTGTGTCTGTGTATCTGTTTGTCTGTGTGCCCTTGTGTCTGCGTGTCTGTGTGTTGGTGTTTCTGGGTGTCTGTCTGCGTGTCCCTGTGTGTCTGTGTGTCTGTGTGCCTGTGTGTCTGTGTGTCTGAGTGTCTGTGTGTCTGTGTGTCTGGTGCTGTGTGTGTCAGTGTGCCTGAGTGTCTGTGTGTCTGTGTGTTTGTGTATTTGTGTGTCTGTTTGTCTGTGTGTTTGTTTGTCTGCGTGTTTGTGTGTCTATGCGTCTGTGTGTGTGTGTCTGTGTGTCTGTGTGTTTGTGTGTCTGTGTGTCCGTTTGTCTGTGTGTCTGTGTGTATGTGTGTCTGTGTGTCTGTGTGTCTGTGAGCCTGGTTTTCTGTCTCTCTGTCTTTCCTTGTGTCTGTGTGCCTGTATGTCTGTGTGTCTGTGTGTCTGAGTGTCCGTGTGTTTGTTTGTCAGTGTGTCTGTGTGTCTGTGGGTCTCTGTGCCTGTGTGTCTGCGTGTCTGTGTGTCTGTGTGTCCCTGTGCTTGTGTGTCTGTTTTTTTGTCTTTCTTTGTGTCCAGGTGTCTGTGTGTCTGTGTGTCTGTGTTTCTGTGTGTCAGTGTGTCAGTGTGTCAGTGTGTTAGTGTGTCTGTGTGTGTATGTGACTGTGTGTCTGTGTGTCTGTGTGTCTTTGTGTCTGTGTGTCTGTGTGTCTGTGTGTCTGTGTGTCAGTGTGTCCCTCGGTGTGTCCGTGTGCCTGTGTGACTGTGTGTCTGCGTGTCCGTGTGTCCGTGTGTCTGTGTGTCTGTGTGTCTGTCAGTCTTTGTGTGTTGGTGTTGGTGTGTCTGGGTGTCGGTGTGTTGGTGTCAGTGTGTCCGTGTGTCCGTGTGTCTGTGTGTCTGTGTGTCTATGTGTCTGTATGTCTGTGTGTCTGTTTGTCTGTGTGTCCGTGTGTCTGTGTGTCTGTGTGTCTGTGTGTCTGTGTGTCTGTGTGTCTGTGTGTCAGTGTGTCTGTGTGTCTGTATGTCCGTGTTTCTTTTGTGTCCGTGTGTCCGTGTGTCCGTGTCAGTGTGTCTGTATGTCTGTGTGTTTGTGTGTCCGTGTGTCTGTGTGTCTGAGTGTCTGCGTGTCTGGGTGTCTGTGTGTCCTTGTGACTGGCTTTCTGTGTGTCTGTGTATCCTTGTTTCTGCGTGTCTTTGTGTCTGTGTGTCTGCGTGTCTATATGTCAGTATGTCTGTGTGTCTGTCTGTCTGTGGATCTGTCTGTGTGTCTGCCTTTCTGTGCTTCTGTGTGTGTGTGTGTGTGTGTTTGTCTGTCTGTCTGTGCGCGTGTATTTGCGCGTGTGTGTGTGCGTGTGTGTGTGTCAGTGTCTGTGTGTGCGCGCGTGGCGCTGGCAGCCCCGTCGGTCTGTCTGTCTGTGTGTTTGTCTGTCTGTCTGTCTGTCTGTGTGTCTGTGTGTCTGTGTGTCTTTATGTCTGTGTGTCTGTGTGTCCGTGTGTCTGTGTGTCTGTGTGCCTGTGTTTCTGTCTCTCTGTGTGTCTGTGTGTCTGTGTGGCTGTGTGGCTGTGTGTCTATGTGTGTCTGCGTGTTTGTGTGTCTGGGTGTCTGTGTGTCCGTGTGTCTGTGTTTCTGTGTGTCTGTGTGTCTGTGTGTCAGTGTTTTTTTGCGTCTGTGTGTCTGTGTGTCAGTGTGTCAGTGGGCCTGTGTATCTGTTTGTCTGTGTGTCTGTGTGTCTGTGTGGCTTTGTGCCTGCGTGTCTGTGTGCCCTTGTGTCTGCGTGTCTCTGTGTTGGTGTTTCTGCGTGTCTGTGTGTGCCTGTGTGTCTGTGTGTCTGTGTGTGTGTGTCTGTGTGTCTGAGTGTCTGTGTGTCTGTGTGTCTGGTGCTGTGTGTGTCAGTGTGCCTGAGTGTCTGTGTGTCTGTGTGTTTGTGTATTTGTGTGTCTGTATGTCTGTGTGTTTGTTTGTCTGCGTGTTTGTGTGTCTATGCGTCTGTGTGTGTGTGTGTGTGTGTCTGTGTGTCTGTGTGTTTGTGTGTCTGTGTGTCCGTTTGTCTGTGTGTTTGTGTGTATGTGTGTCCGTGTGTCTGTGTGTGTTTGAGACTGGTTTTCTGTCTTTCTGTCTTTCCTTGTGTCTGTGTGTCTGTATGTCTGTGTGTCTGTGTGTCTGAGTGTCCGTGTGTCAGTGTGTCTGTGTGTCTGTGTGTCTGTGGGTCTCTGTGTCTGTGTGTCTGCGTGTCTCTGTGTCTGTGTGTCCCTGTGCTTGTGTGTCTGTTTTTTTTTTTCTGTCTTTCTTTGTGTCCGTGTGTCGGTGTGTCTGTGTATCTGTGTGTCCGGTTGCCTGTGTGTCCGTGTGTCTGTGTGCCTGTGTGTCTGCGTGTCCGTGTGTCCGTGTGTCTGTGTGTTTGTGTGTCTGTCAGTCTTTTCTGTGTGTTTGTTTGTCTGCGTGTTTGTGTGCCTGTGTGTCTGTGTGTCTGTGTGTCTGTGTGTCAGTGTGTCTGTATGTCTGTGTGTCTGTGTGTCCGTTTGTCTGTGTGTCTGTGTGTCTGTGTGTCTGTGTGTCTGTGTTTCTGTCTCTCTGTCTTTCTGTGTGTCTGTGGGTCTCTGTGTCTGTGTGTCTGTTTGTCTGATTGTCCGTGTGTGTGTGTGTGTCTGTGTGTCTGTGTGTCTGTGTGTCTGTCGGTCTCTGTGTCTATGTGTCTGTGTGTCTGTGTGTCTGTGTGTCTGTGTGTCTGTGTGTCTGTGTGTCCCTGTGTTTCTGTGTCTGTCTTTCTGTCATTCTTTGTGTCCGTGTGTCTGTGTGTCTGTGTATCTGTGTGTGTGTGGTTGCCTGTGTGTCAGTGTGTCCGTGCGTCGGTGTGTTTGTGTGTCTGTGTTTCTGTGTGTCACTGTGTCGGTGTGTCCGTGTGTGTGTGTGTCTGTGTGTCTGTGTATCTGTGTGTCTGGTTGTCTGTGTGTCTGTGTGTTTGTGTGTCCGTGTGTCCCTGTGTGTGTCCGTGTGTCTGTGTGACTGTGTGTCTGCGTGTCCGTGTGTCCGTGTGTCTGTGTGTCTGTGTGTCTGTCAGTCTGTGTGTGTTGGTGTTGGTGTGTCTGTGTGTCTGTGTTTTGGTGTCAGTGTGTCCGTGTGTCCGTGTGCCTGTGTGTGGTTTGTCTATGTGTCTGTATGTATGTGTGTCTGTATGTCTGTGTGTCCGTGTGTCTGTGTGTCTGTGTGTCTGTGTGTCTGTGTGTCTGTGTGTCTGTGTGTCTGTGTGTCAGTGTGTCTGTGTGTCTTTTGTGTCCGTGTGTCTTTTGTGTCCGTGTGTCCGTGTGTCCGTGTCTGTGTGTCTGTATGTCTGTGTGTTTGTGTGTCCGTGTGTCTGTGTGTCTGAGTGTCTGTGTGTCTGGGTGTCTGTGTCTCCTGGTGAGTGGTTTTCTGTGTGTCTGTGTATCCTTGTGTCTGCGTGTCTTTGTGTCTGTGTGTCTGCGTGTCTGTACGTCAGTATGTCTGTGTCTGTCTGTCTGTGGGTCCGTCTGTGTGTTTGTCTTTCTGTGCGTCTGTGTGTGTGTGTGCTTGTCTGTCTGTCTGTCTGTCTGTGCGCGTGTATTTGCGTGTGTGCGCGTGTGTGTGTGTGTCAGTGTCTGTGTGTGCGCGCGTGGCGCTGGCAGCCCCGTCAGTCTGTCTGTCTGTGTGTTTGTCTGTCTGTGTGTCTGTCTGTCTGTGTGTCTGTGTGTCTGTGTGTCTGTGTGTCTGTGTGTCTGTGTGGCTTTGTGCCTGCTTGTCTGTGTGCCCTTGTGTCTGCGTGTCTGTGTGTGTTGGTGTTTCTGCGTGTCTGCGTGTGCCTGTGTGCCTGTGTTTCTGTCTCTCTGTGTGTCTGTGTGTCTGTGTGGCTGTGTGGCTGTGTGTCTGTGTGTCTGTGTGTCTGTGTGTCTGTGTGTCTGTGTGTCTGCGTGTCTGTGTGTCTGGGTGTCTGGGTGTCCGTGTGTCTTTGTGTCTGTGTGTCTGTGTGTCTGGGTGTCTGTGTGTCAGTGTTTTTTTTTTTGCGTCTGTGTGTCTGTGTGTCAGTGTCTCAGTGTGTCTGTGTATCTGTTTGTCTGTGTGTCTGTGTGTCTGTGTGGCTTTGTGCCTGCGTGTCTGTGTGCCCTTGTGTCTGCGTGTCAGTGTGTTGGTGTTTCTGCGTGTCTGCGTGTGCCTGTGTGTCTGTGTGTCTGTGTGCCTGTGTTTCTGTGTGTCTGAGTGTCTGTGTGTCTGTTTGTCTGGTGCTGTGTGTGTCAGTGTGCCTGAGTGTCTGTGTGTCTGTGTGTTTGTGTATTTGTTTGTCTGTATGTCTGTGTGTTTGTTTGTCTGCGTGTTTGTGTGTCTATGCTTCTGTGTGTGTGTGTGTCTGTGTGTCTGTGTGTTTGTGTGTCTGTGTGTCTTTTCGTCTGTGTGTCTGTGTGTATGTGTGTCTGTGTGTCTGTGTGTCTGTGAGCCTGGTTCTCTGTCTTCCTGTCTTTCCTTGTGTCTGTGTGTCTGTATGTCTGTGTGTCTGTGTGTCTGAGTGTCCGTGTGTCTGTGTGTCTGTGTGTCTGTGTGTCTGTGGGTCTGTGTGTCTGTGTTTCTGCGTGTCTGTGTGTCTGTGTGTCCCTGTGCTTGTGTGTCTGTTTTCTTTGTGTCTTTCTTTGTGTCCGTGTGTCTGTGTGTCTGTGTATCTGTGTGTCCGGTTGCCTGTGTGTCTTTGTGTCCGTGTGTGAGTGTGTCTGTGTGTCTGTGTTTCTGTGTGTCAGTGTGTCAGTGTGTTAGTGTGTCTGTGTGTGTATGTGACTGTGTGTCTGTGTGTCTGTGTGTCTGTGTGTCTGTGTGTCTGTGTGTCAGTGGACATCGGGCCAGGGGTTGGCCGTGGACGTGCAGGGGGATGAGCTGGATCGGTCGGCGGGGTCCGCCTGGCATTCGGGCCGATAGGACAGGGCTGGGCAGGGGTTTTGGGTTTCGAAGAGGGAATGAAGGGGAGGTGTGTGTGTGTGTGTGTGTGTGTATGTGTGTATGTGTGTGTGTGTGTGTGCGTGTGCGTGTGCGTGTGTTTGTGTGTGTTGCGTGTGTCGGTGGTGTGTGTGTCTGTGGTGTGTGTGTGGTGTATGTGTGTGTGTGGTGTGTGTGTTTGTGTGGTGTGTTGTGTGTGTGTGGTGTTTTGTGTTGTGTGTGTGTGGGGGGGTGGGTGGGGGGGGGGGGCGGTGTTGGATTGGATGGGGGGGTTTTTTTTTTTTTTTTTTTTTTTTTTTTTTTTTTTTTTTTTTTTTTTTTTTTTTTTTTTTTTATTATATTATTTTTTTTATATATTATTATTATATTATTATTTTTTTTTTTTTTTTTTTTGGGGGTGGGGGCAGGACAAGGGGGGCGGGGGTGGGGGCGAGGGAGGGCGGAAGGGGGGGCTGAATGAAGGAAGGCTGTGCTGCGAGTTGCGACGGACTGGAGCGGGGGGATGGCTGGCCCCGTAGCGCGGCGGCCCCTCCCCCCTCTGGAGCGCTGGCGGGGCGAGGGGGGTGCGTGAGTTGGAAGAGCTGGATCTCCACGCTGCGGCGCCGATCGAGTGGTGCATGGCAGTAGTCATCGCGGGGATGGGGAGGAATGAGCTGAATCCAGCGGCGTTGCCCTTGTAATGTGCATGTGTGTGTGTGTGTGCGTGTGTGGAGCACATCCTGGGGCGTGTGTCTGTGCGTTGTTTGTGTGTGTGTGCGTCTGTGTGTGTGTGCGTGTGCGTGTGTGTGTGCGTGTGTGTGTGTGGGCGTGTGTGTGTGTGGGCGTGTGTGCGTGTGTTTGTGTGTGTGTGTGTGCGCTCGCGGCGCTGGCGCCGCCCGCCCCCCCCCCCTCCCCCTCCGTCCTTCTCCCTGGCGCTCCGCGAGGGCGGAGTGGTTGGAGTGGAGGGAGGGCCGGCCCCGAAATGGGGCGGTGCCTCCCCCTCCGGAGCGCCGGCAGGGAGGGCGGGGGGGCGGGGCGCGCAGAGTCGGCAGAGGGGCGCGGGGGCGGAGAGCGCTGACCAGCGTGGGGATCGGTTCGTAGGTGCGACGTCATCAGTGTGTCCGTGTCCGTGGGTGTTGTGTGTGTGTGTTTGTGTGTGTCTGTGTGTGTCTGTGTGTGTCTGTGTGTGTTGTGCGTCTGGTGTTTGTGTGCTCGTGTGTGTGTCTGTGTCTGTCTTTGTCCGTGTGTGTATGTGTGTGTGTGCGTGCGTGTATGTGTGTGTGTGCGTTTGTGTGCGTGCGTGTGTGTGCGCGTGCGTATGTGTGTGTGTGTGCTCGTCTTTGTGCGTTTATGTGCATGAGTTTGTGCGTGTGTATGTGTGTATGTGTGTTTTGTGTGTGCGCGCGTGTGTGTGTGTCTGCGTGTGCATGTGTGCGTGTGAGTGCATGTGTGGGCGTGTGTGTGTGTGTGTGAGAGAGCGTGTGTCTGTGCGTGTGCGTATGTGTGTGTGCTTGTGCGCGTCTGTGTGTGTGCGTGTGTTTATGTTTGCGTGTATGTGCATGTGTGTCTGTGCTTGTTTACGTGTGCGTGTATGCGCATGTGCTTGCGTGTGTGTGTGTGTGTGTGTGTGTGTGTGTGTTCGGGTGCGTGTGCGTGTGTGTGTGTGTGCGTGTGTGTGTGTGTGTGTGCGTGCGTGGGTGTGCGTGTGTATGTGTGCGTATGTGTGCATGTGTGTGTGTGTGCGTATATTCCTCTTCTTATATTTTTACAAGCCCGGGCGGCCGCAAAACCCCGCACCCCCCCCCCCCCAAACCGGACTCCTGGGATCCTGGGACTTTGGGGCCCTCCGGACGCCCATTGAAGCGGTCCCGAGTGCCTCAAGAGCGCTCCAAGACAGGCACAAAGCGCTCCAAGACGCCAAAGATAGCCCCAAGACAGCCTCAGGAGCCCCCAAGACGCCCCAAGCGGCCCCAAAGAAGCCCCCCAAGACGGCCCCGGGAGGCCGAAATGGTCAATTTTCCAATGTGTTTTTCGATGTTTTCTGCTTTCTCGCCATTTTAGCTTTCCGACGCTCCAAGACAGAACTAGAGGCCCTCAAGAGCGCCCCAAGATGGCCCGGGGGGCCCCCAAAACGGCCCCAACACGGCCCCAAGACGGCTCTGGAGCGCCCCGAAACAGCCCAAGAGGCGCCCAAGAAGGCCCAAGAGGGCCCCGAGAAAGCTTCAAACGAGCCCCCACAGGGCGATCAAAAGTTCAAACATCTAACTTTCCGCCCCAAGTGGGCCCCAGGAGGCCCCAGGAGGGCCCCAAGAGGCTTCCAAAGGCCCCGAGGACTCCCAAAAAGAACCCACGAGGCCCCAAAATGGCTCTCCAAAAGGCAGCCAAAACGGCCCCCCAAGAGGCTTCAAAACTGCTGAATCGCCCCACTTGACCGCCACCTCCGGAACGGCTTCGCTGCGCTGCTCCGTTGTTTGCCAGACAGTGGCATCCCACGCAAAACACCGAAATGCTTGAAATCCCGGGTTCGCAACCACATTCCCGGGAAATCGGCTGCGAACCCGGGATTTGGCACATTTCCCCGGAATTCGGTAGATGTCCTTAGCATTTCCAGGATCCGGTACGTTGCCTGCATGCTTGCTGCCCTATGCCGCTCTCATCGCCGCTGATCGGTCCGCTGGGACATTCTCATGGAGCCCCAGTGGCGCGCGGACCAGCAGAGCGAGGGTGCGAGCAAGTAAGGTGCAGGTCCGGGAACTGGGCGCGAACCAACCGCGGTTCAAAGACCGTGGAGGGCCGCGCTAGACGCCAACGCGCGCAAGGGTTGAAGGACCAATGTGCATGGCGCGAAGCGCCAATGCAGTCTTGTATATATATATATATATGTGTGTGTGTGTGTGTGTGTGTGTGTGTGTGTGTGTGTGTGCGTGTGTTTGTGTTTGTGCGCTTGTGTGTTTGTGTGTGTTGTGCGGGTGTGTGTTATGTGTGCGGGTATGTGCATATATGTGTGTGTGTGCGTGTTTACGTGTGCGTGTATGCGCATGTGCTTGCTTGCGTGTGTGCGTGTGTGTTTGTGTGTGATCGGGTGCGTGTGCGCGTGTGTGTGTGTGTGTGCGTGTGTGTGTGTGTGTGTGTGTTGTGTGTGCGTGGGTGTGCGTGTGTGTGTGTGTGTGTGCGTGCGCGCGCGGTGCTGGCGCCGCCTGCGCCCGCCTCCTCTCCTCCCCCTCCGCCCTTTCCTCCGGCGCTCCGCGAGGGCGGAGTGGGTGGAGTGGGGGGAGGGCCGGCCCCGACATGGGGCGGCGCCTCCCCCCTCCGGAGCGCCGGCGGGAAGAGCAGGGGGGGCGGGGCGCGCAGGGGCGGCAGGGGGGTTGCGGGGGCGGAGAGCGCTGACCAGTGTGGGGATGGGTGTGTAAGTGCGACGTCGTCAGTGTGTCCGTGTCTGTGGATTGCGTGTGTGTGTGTGTGTGCGTGTGTGTGTGCGTGTGCGTGTGCGTGTCTGGCAGGTGGTGTGTGTGGCGCGCGTGTGTGTGTGTGTGTGTGGCTGTGTCTGCGTTTGTCTGTTTGTGTGTGTGTGTGTGTGCGTGCGTGCGTGTGTGTGTGTGTGTGTGTGTGTGTGTGTGTGTGTGTGTGCGTTTGTGTGCGTGTGTGCGCGCGCGGTGCAGGCGCCGCCCGCGCCCCCCCCCCCCATCCCCCCCCCCCAGCGCTCCGCGAGGGCGGAGTGGTTGGAGTGGAGGGAGGGCCGGCCCCGACATGGGGCGGTGCCTCCCCCCTCCGGAGCGCCGGCGGGAAGGGGGGGGGCGGGGTGCGCGGGGGCGCGAGGATTTCGCGGGGGAATGAGAGCGCTGAGCAGCGGGGGATCGGTTTGTGAGTGCGAAGGCGTCGGTCCGTCTGTATCTGTAGATGTTTGCGTTTGTGTGTGTTTGTCTGGCAGGCAGGTGTGTGTGTGTGTGCGTGTGTGTGGCCGCGTCTGTGTGTGTGTGTGTGTGCGTGTGCGTGCGGGTGTGTCTGTGTCTGTGTCTGTGTTCGTGTCTGTATGCGCGCGCGTGTGTGTGTGTGTGTGTGTGTGTTTTTTTGGTGCGTGTGTGTGTGTGTTGTGCGTGTGTGTGTGTGTGTGTGCGTGTGTGTGTGCGTGAGGGGGTGCCCGCGCGCGAGTGAGCGCGCGTGGTTGTGAGTGCGTGCGCGCGTGAGATTGTGTATATATTCGCGTGCGCGCGCATGTGCGTGCGCGCGCTCGTGCCCGGTGCGTTGCCGCGCCTGCTGACGTCGATCGTATTTTCGCATACTTGTCCATCTGTACATGTCTACATACATGTTCGCTGCCGCGGCAGCATCGCTCTCGCGCGCTGAAAGACGCGCTAAAACTCATACATGTATGCATCCGTTTTATTATTGGAGATATTTTCACCGTGCGCACTCCAGAGATACGCGTGGACTTACGACGCGGGGCTAGGAGCTCTACGAGGTCCCCGGCGGTAACCAACCTCACCGACGGCAGGCCTTCATTGCATCGCTGCCTTGGAAAGAACGCCCATTAATGACGCGTCGGCATGAGGGGGGGAGACCACTGGCGTTGAGAAACTTCCATTACATTTTCGAGTTGGTATCAGGGAAGGATTGGTATCACACGTTATCCTTTTCACGTCAGGGATGGAAAGAATTTCTGAAGCGGGCACTGGATGTTACTAACATGGAGGAGGCGTGGGGGTACTGTTACTTTAAACATGCACAACCTGCGGGATATGCTAGGGAGGAGGAGGAGAGGGAGAAGACGGAGGAGCAGCAAAGGAAGGAGGACGAGAAGATGGAGAAACGACTTGCGTACATTAATGAACATGCATCGGAGTGGAATGCGGAGCCTCGGGACTCGATACCGATGGAATTGATTGGGGACTCCGCCACAGGGGTGAATTGGATTAACGGTCTCTGGGCAACATCCAATATTATCTACAAGCACATTCTTGGCGACATTCAAAATAGGCTGGAGCATATCTCTGTGTTGTATGGTATGAGGCCTCCGAGTTGGGGCCACAATATGTTCAGGTGGATCTATCGAGAAGGAAACGAAAGAGCTGACAGGCTGACATGGTTGGCCAGAACCAAAAATAGTTACGTTACGTTCCATACCTCACTTATTGAACATGCGAGTAAAACAAAACTAGACGGCCTCCGTGGATTCTTCGACGGAGGTCGCTCTGTGGAGGGATGTGCTGCAGGATGGTGTATAGATTTGTGTGTACACGGGACGTGGCAGTTGGTGGCGGAGGAAGCTGTCTCGCTTGATGCCTCTGCTTCTGTCATGTTTTGTGAGATGATTGCAGCACAACGGCTCTGTATGGCCGTGGAGCACATTTTGGGTAGCATCTTTCATCCAAGCAGCTGACTCATTTCATCTTGCTTGGAGCTCTCCAACACCTTTACATTTTCACATGTTGTATTGCATCCTTTTCCTTGTTCCTGCATCCTATTCCGTTGCCTATGCCTCAGTGGCTCGGCAGTGTGATGATAAGAGTTGCCCTCTCCAGCTACCCTGTGCTCCGTTTGGGAGTCTTAGGGCTCAGCTGTCACAGCTGTCCGCGCCCTGACTCAAACTCAAAAAACCAACCTCAAGGCATCTCGCGTGGACTTTACGACGCGGGCTCAAGGCATCTCGGCTCTAGGGCTCCTGGATCCCACAGGAGCTCAGGGGGCGTCGGCGCCGCGGGGGAGCGGCGCGGCGGCCATCGCTGCCATCGACGAGTGCGGCATCTTCCAGGCAAGCCAGGCCGCCTGCTTTGTGTGCTGTAATCGTTATTTTGTTTGTCGTGTGTGCAAAGACGGACGGGTGCGACGTTTCAGTGCTTGCGAGACGTTTCCAGCTGGAGGATATTTCCCCGACTGTACCATATTTGCAGTACTCACAGGATTACGGACAGAGACCAGATTCTGCTGTTGAGAGGGCATCTCGGAAGAGGCAAATTCAGGATACCGAGCAGATTTTACGTGACCTTCCATTGGGCGGGAGATTGAATACTGCCGACTCCACACCTGATAGTGATAGCCATTGTTGTCCCACCTTCATTTGTGAATATGAATACAGGACTCATGAATATGATGCAGACTCCTTCCAACGCAGCTGTGGCGGGAGTTACAACCAACGGAGGGCGTGCGGGAGGGGTTCCAGTAGGTCAGGTCAGTCCTGGAGGTCAAGGATCTGGAGGCGCTCCTGTTGTTCCTAGAGGCCCAGCTCCACAAGGTGTTCTAGGGGGGCCCCCAGGTATGCCCACGGAGGCACAACAGGCAGCGGCCCAAGCGGCTGTTGTCCCTGAAGGTGCTGGGGGGCGTCAGGGTATGCAGGGTGTTAGCGACGACGCCCAACGAAATGTCAAACATCGTGTCAACGGTCCTCACGAGGCACTCTTGGGAGAACTCGAGGAGAAGCGAAAGAAACTCAGTGTGGTCTCGGACGAGGCCCCATCCTGGTTCAAGGCCTTCGCGGAGCTCAACGTGCTTGAGAGCAAAGTTAGGCAGCAAGAAAACGTTGAAATCAGGGCCGATATTCAGAGCATCTCGAATCGTCAGGAGGCCTCCGACATCAGGATAAACAACTTGGAACGACAGATGCAGGATCTCAAGAAGAACCCCAGTGTGATTTCAGGTGCAGCCTCGACTACGGCACCTTCCTACGGAGGGGGCCCACCAGGACTCTCAGGACACTCCAGTTTCAGTCCCAGCTATGTGGAGCTCACAGGCTGGACAGACTGGAATGGGGCAGCAGTTACACGTTCGGCCAGTATGATGAGAGACACGGACGCTGCACAATTCATCACTAATTTGAAGACGGCCATCGCAGCAGAAGATGAAGCTAGGATCGACTACGAGGGCACATTACGTATGCATGGAAGTAGAATGATGTTGAGTACGATCAAAATCAAATTCATTGTAGGAACCGACTCTTCGACATTATACAACGTGAAGCGTGCTTTTGATGATGCTTTAACTCCGAATCCCCAAAGGAATGCGGCTCAGGTTTCGAGGTCACCTCCAGATTATGACAGCATGTTCCAGGGCATGTTACAACGACCCAGTCGGGTCCGCGTACGTATTGAGGCCCCACCTTGGAAACGTGATCATATCGGGGCTGTGGGGCGCTTCTATGGGACATACCGCGAGTGTACCAACAGTGAGGCTATGGAGGTCAGGGGGGAGACAGGATCGGGACCCAACGGACGGAGCACAATGTGGACCAAGCCGCAGGACCCTCAGCATCGACCCGTGGAACTGGCATCCTTTCGCATCAATACGGGGTGGACAGTGGACCGCGAGATCTGGGAGGGGGTACTTATGCGAAGCGGTGTGACGACTACATACGACAGATTTGTTACGAGTCTTGCCGGCAGGGTGTGACGGTGCAGAGGTGCCAGTCGGGCTGGTGGCCCCACAGCCCAGCATAGACTAGGCACCCAGAATCTTATGAAACAAGGGGCTACAGCAGATCGGGGATTTGCTTGCATGAGGGCACTTCTTTCTCACGGCTGTGAAGTGTTCTGTTTACAGGAGTGTGAACACTTACCGTCCAATTCAATTCAGCTGCTTGGCTGGCACCTAGTTTATTCAAGTGACAGGAAGGCTTCCATAGCTTTGAGGGGGAAGTCTTGTCACAACATAGTTCGTTCTTGGAGTAATCATGCTCGTCTGGCTATTGTGTGCTTGCGTCATCCGTGTATCTTTCTTGCCTCTGCGTACTTTCCGAACAGATCGGAGAATCGTTCATTGGAGGTGGCTTTTGAGATGCTGAAAACAATCGAAACAACTTATCGGAGGTGGAAGGAGGAATGCAGATACACATGTGAGCTTGTGATTGCAGGGGATTTTAATGTTGAGCTTGCGCCCGACATCACCTGTTCAGGAGGCACGGTGACTGGAGGTGCTGTGCAGATTCTCGACGGGAGGGGATATGGGAATGATACGGAGGATAGACGGTGGGAGGAGGACATGTGGCGATCTCAGCTGCAGGAGTGGCTGTGTCGGATGCGCTTGCTGGCAGTCAATTCTCTTGGCTCGCCGTACTCTCGGCAGCCGACTTTCGTGCATCGTGCGAATAATGCTCGACGCAAGTCTGGGGCGAAGACTATTGCGCCAAAAGTGCTTGACTATCTCATGGTCCCACAATCCTGGGAGGGTGACTTGGTTGAATGCCGAACGGATTGGATCCCAGAGACCCCGACTACCAACTTCTCGGATCATGCCTGTGTCTACGCCGAGTTCCATATGCAGAACCCTCAGGTCACGAAATATCAAGGCCCCCCTAGCCACCACACAAGCCACAAAGAGTTCCAATCGTATCGGGAGGAGGCCCAATTTCAGGTCCTGGCGGACGTCCAGATCCCGACGGTGCCCCCACAACGTCTTGCTGAAACGATTGCTGGACATGCGTTACCGCTCCTCACGGTGAGGGCCCCCAGGTACTCTCGAGGGCTCCCGCCGAGTAGGACTCCTCAGCATGCCGAGCTGGAGGTACAACTCAGAGAGGCACGTGCTAGGAAGGACAGAGCGTTGGCTCGGGACCTTCGACGTCGCATCAGACCGCTTGCGCGGGAATATCGCCGACGGAAGGTGGAGTGGGAGGCGCCGCCATCTAGGAAGGGGAGGAGGACACGTGTGACGGAGTTGAGGGTGACGGACACTGGGGGAGGGGATATGGGGCCTACGACTATGATGACGGAGGACAGGGAACTGTGGGCGGAGGAGGTGGAGCGATATGCTGTGCAGAGTATGGCTTGTGATGACTCCAGAGCCCGCAATCGGGAGCTTGTGTCCACACTGCGTCGCCATGCATCTCAATCAACAGCCTCTTCGGACAACGCACTTACGATTACATACTCTACTATTCTGCAGGCGCGGAGCAGGCTCCGAACAGGACGGGCCTGCGGGCCCGACGGCATCTCGGTTGAACTTCTCAAGTCTCTTTCGTGGAGGTCAGTGCGTTCTATTTGTAAGGTTTTCTCTGATATATTCAACGGGCTTCGCCCGACGCCAAGGGAATGGCAGGAAGTATACCTAACACTTATGCCGAAAACGAGCAAACTGGAAACATTGCGACAAACAAGGAACCTGCTTGTCGGAAATACCTTGGCCAAGTGGTATCTCACGTGTGTGACGATTTTACTGGAACGATGTGTGGAACCCTTCATGAGTGATATGGCGGTTTACGGTTTTACCAGCGGACGACGCTGCTGGGAGATTTCATCGGCCATGAAATGTATTGCACAACATGCTTCCACATGGGGGCGAGATCAAACGGCGTGGCTCCTCAGCTGTGACATCGAGCGGGCGTTCGACGCTGTGACGTTGCCGACAGTCTCGAGAGCGATGACGGCCCTGGGGATCAGTGCACGGTTACAGTATGCGTTATTTGAGCCTCTCTCATCTACTTCATGCACGGTGCTGTTTGAAGGAGTGACAATCCCCAATGTGCAGTGGGATAGGTCGCTCCGTACTGGGGGTACCGAATCACCGATCGCGTTTACTATTGTCACTATTGCTATGTGGCGGGATGTGATTGCTCGCCTGGATCAGCGCGGTGTCGGAGTCGAGATGCCATGCCATGATGATCATTGCCGGTGTGCACGTTGGAATCATGCTCTCTGGGCTGACAATATTTTTCTGGCCGCCAAGTCAGCATCGGGGGCGCAGTTAGCGGCCACTGCCTTCGCTACTGCTCTCAGGGATTGGGGGATGGAGTGGAAGGAGGAGAGTCTAGAGATGATGGTGTGTGGTACTCAGTACACTGATACGGTCACGGTTCAGATTGGCTCGCGGATTGTTCCTTTCAAGCATGTTGAGAGTTTGAATGTGCTTGGGTATCAGATTCCCAGGAGTTTCACTTCTATCCGCACGGATGTGCAGGAGCGCGTCCAGCAGGCCCGAAGGGCATTCTTTGCGCAGGTGCAGTATTTTACGTGCAGGGCGCTGCCTCTGGTGAAGAAGTTTCGTCGATATCAATCGACTGCAGAGCCGTCTTTTATATGCAGCAGAGGCCATCACGATTGACAGTGAGTGTGTGAGGGTTATCCATGCGTTCGAGGGCATGTGTCTTCTGAGAATGTCAGGGAGGAGGAAGCCAGGAGATGTGGGGTGGGAGGTATGGCGGCCAGCTGCACTGACACGAGTCAGGACAGTCTTCTGCGATGGGGGTTTCCCGTCGGCTGTGCAGATGCTGCGTTGGAAGAGCTGGGGCATGATGCGCTCCACCAGGCAATATTTACTATCTTTGGAGGAGGACAGGGCGGCAAGGACGGAGGTTGAGGTGGAGGGATCAACGACTCAACGTGCTAAACGTGTTCGCTTTACGGATGGACGGGGGGAGGATGTACCTGCAGCGACTGTGATGGAGGTGGAGGGGAGGGCTACGGATATGGAGAGGAGGCTGGAGGATCTTTGCTTGCAGGTCGCCTGTTCCATTGCCCGCTCACAGCCGATGCCCTCTGGAGAGGGAGCTGCCCGCGCTCTCAGAGACGAGCCACTTGCCGTCTCAAAGGGGAGGAGGGCCTTTCGAGACTCCCGACGTGCGCTTATGATGTACAATGTTGGCTGAGTCACGGCTCGCGACACAATAACAGAGGTTCTACGACAACACGGCAACAGGGCCTTATCTAGTTCGGGCAAGCGGCTTCGTGGAGGCCCTGTGTCTGTGGGCGGTCGGTCTCGGCAGTTCCCCTACATTCAGTTCTTTGGGGAAAAGTGGTGGGATTCTGTACGGGGCGATTGGGTTCAGTTCTTGGAGGTATGGAAGCAACTCCTTACACAATACAGCAAAACTATGGTCTATGATTACTTTGTGGTGTCTTGGAAGGGCTCTCCTAATGGACCTCGAGGCTCCCCTGAGGCTCAAGGGAAGGCCGATGCTGAGGCGGTCGACATCGCGACCAACCCTCTGCACCCCAAGTACGACCCCAAAGAGTCCGCCAAGCTTGCAATACGTTATGCTATGATCCAGGAACGTGCGACTGTGTGGGATATATTCTCAGAGGGTTTCGCTGCTGAGTTCAAGGGTGACCCATTACTTATCTGCTCCTGGCTACAGGGGAAATGGAGATGTGAGAATCGTGGCTACTGCAAGAGGACAGCTGCCATGATTGATTGTACCTTTGAGCTCGCTGCGTGTTTCAATCTGAGGCCTGCTGCCTTGGGGCGTGAGATATGGAGACATGAATTCAGGGAGGACAATGCACGAGCGGATGAATTGACGCATGAGGCCAGATGTGGCCGCACATTCTACAGAACTCATTGTTATCTATATCCATTCGAAACTTATCTCTTACCGTTCGCTATCAGGGGAGGCTTTGATGGCGGGGTTGACCAGCAAGGATCAGGATGTGGTTTCTGGCTTCAGATCGGCTTAATCAATACTCAGTGCAATCCCAGTGAGATAGGCATCGCTTCCGCGAGAACCGTGGGCCCCTTCCCTGCTGGGCATGAGTTTGCTGTTTCTAGTGCCGTGCCCCTCGTTTGGAGGGATGTGGCCGAGGCCGCGTGGCTCCTCGAAGGAGCTACAGTCACAGAATGTGAACTGTCGGCAGCCGAAGCGCTGCTCAGCGCTGCCCGTGTGCTTCTGCGGGGCCGGTCCTCGCCCAGCTGCACTCAGCTGGGAACGCGAGTCCAAACAAACAAACAAACCAGGTTGACGGTTTACCGCCGGCGCCCAGTCCAGAACTCGGCGCTCCGCACAGATTTCTCGGACAATTTCTGTACTGAACTCGAGCTGCAGGACAGCTACGTAGCTGCTACGTACAGAATCCGATTCCGAATCATCAGTGGCCGTTGTCTGTTCAATCCAGAGCTCTGAACTCGGTGTGCTGCCCCATCTAGAATCGCGAAACTATTCGTATTGTTTGAGTCGCTTGCGAGATGCTGTTGGTTCTCTGCACTTAACTCGGGCTGTAGGGGGGCTGCATGGCTGGTAATCACTGGGATCGATTCGGAGACATCAGGCGCGTTCGCCTGTGGAATCTAGAGCTCCGAAATCGGTCTGTTGCCCGAACTAGGTCCGCGAAACTATTCGTATTGTTCGAGTCATCCTGTGGGTCCCTCTGGCAGTGCATCAAGCGCCGCCCCTTGTGCGCTCCGCGCCAGGGATGTGGGTTCAGCGCCGATCCAAGAAACCCGCGCCGACCTCCAACACATGGTTTTCATTTTCCAGTTTGTCTACATACGTGGGCTACATGCCCGGAGTGGCTCAGCCCAGTTCGCCCAGATCGTTAAGTCCGTTTAACACGTGCGAATTGGGGTCAGATATCATCACCGTGACATCTCGGCAACCCCCGTCTGGATGCGGAGGCCCCGGCTCCGCTGCTGGCGCTGGTGGCCCACGTGAACACCGACGCGCCGACGGTTAGCAGCAGGGACCAGACGGCGGGCAGCAGCTCGCGACAGCGACAGCGACGAGGGCGCGCAGGAGGGCTCCCGCCGCCTGCTCGGCGCCCGGCTTTCTCTGCTCGCCCTGGCGCTGCTGGCGCTCGGTGGGCCCGCGACGGACTACCTGGCCACGCGCGCCCGTGCTGGGGCGATGGCCTGCGTGGCGGCCGCGACTATTGGGCCATCTTCTGGCCGTACTTCGCACTGGCCGCGCCCGCGTCCTTGGCCTTCGCGGCCTGGTGCGTCACCGTGCGCCGGCGCGCCCGCTCCGTGCCGCTGCGCGCGTGGACTCAGCGCTTCGGGGCGTGCTCCACTGTTGCCGCGGTGGCCTGGCTCGCCCAGCCTGTCCTGGACCCAGGGTGCCACGGCGCGGCGGGCGCGGTGTGGCGCGCAGCGTGCATGGCGCTGATCTACGGAGCCTACCTCGCGACTATGGTTCTCCCGTTCCACATCTTCATACTAAGGCTCCGCACGCTGCGGCGCCGCTGGACGGCGCGGATGGCTCGGGCCATGTTCCGCTTCGTCCTGGTGGGCTTGCTCAGCACGGGTTTGGCCAGGTCCACACTCTTTGCCCTCGGCTGGCCAGGGCCAGCTACCGGGCTCGTGCCTGCTGTGCTGCATCAGGCTGCTCTTGTGGGGCTGCTGGTGGCCATTTTCGGCGCGATAACGATTGCGTGCTGCGGGGCCGTGGGCCTTCTGATCACCGCCGCGCGCGCCGCTGACTCTGGATGCACAGATCTGGAGGACGAAGTGCGCTGGGTTCGCTTCACGGCCGCATTGGTCGTGGCGGCCGCACTGCTGCTGTGCGCGGAGGGCTTCCTCAACGTCTTATCCACCAGCAACGCCTCCGATGATGGATTGTGGTGCGCCTGCGCCTGGGCTCACGCCATCAACCACGCCTTCAATTGTCTGCAGGTGGCCTGTCTCTCCGGCCTTTCTGGGCCGCGATCGTTCCGGCGGTTGGCGGTGGACTCTTTCGAGAGGGTGAACCCTTATAGCTCGGGCGAGCTGCAGCAGCGCTACCAGGAATTTCTCATTTACCTGGACGACGCCCAGATCAAGTGGGTTCGATGCCGTCATCTCCGGCGACTGGCCGAAGCAGGCTCCACGATGGTGCGTTGCCAGGAGGCGCCCGTTGCCGAGGCAGTCATCGGCAGCGAGGGCTTGCCCCGTTACAGGGACGAGCCCAAGCATCGGTACGCGGTATTGCACCCCTGGTTTTCAAAACACCATCCCGACCCCGACGGGTTGAAGCTGCAGGACTTAGTTGAGCAGTTGGACCTGCTGAGCGCGTCCGACGATGATGTCGTATTCATAGATTATATGGGGTTGCCGCAACACGACATGCAGAACCAGGACTTGCAGCGCCTGGAGCTCGCTGGGGCGTGGCCGGAGCCTGGCAAGCACCCGGCTGTCCGCAGCGAGACCGATGAGTTGCTATTCAAGAAGGCGCTGGATTCGATGCAGGCGCTCTACAGTGTTGGGGGCGTTCCTGTGATAATATTGCCTTTGGGAGACAACAGGTCAGAGTCAATACGCTCATCCCTACGTTCATCCCTATCACTGTCCTCCCGTGCTCAAACGCGCGCGCTCAGCATGAGCAACGAGTGCCTTTCACGAGGCTGGTCAAGTGGGTCTTTTTGGAAGCGCATGTCAGAATGCACCGTGCACTTCTCTGTACTTCTGTAGAGGCGACGAAAGGCCGCTGAAGGCCACCAAAGGCCGCCAAAGGCCACTAGAGGCTGCTGACAGGCGACTGAAGGCCACTAGAGGCCGCTGATCATACACCAATGCGCTGAAGGCCACGAAAGGCTACCAGACTGAGAAGGTGCACGGTAGAATGCGCTTCCTGAAAGATTCACCGAAGGCAGGGAGCGACCTAAACGGAATTTTGGCAGTGTTGGTCTCGATGTCGTTTAGCAGCAAAGGCGGATTAAAGACACAACGGGGGGAAACGACAACAAAACGAAAACAATAAAACCATGTTTGGGTCGATCCCTGACCTAAGGCTGGTGTTTCTTTGAGGTCTCCTTCGCCCTGGCGTACGGGAACATCGCAAACTCGGTGACCAGCCCCATTGTCAAGATTCCCATCCGCTTCGCGAGATGCACCCTGGGGCAGGCATTTATGTTTCTGTTCGTATTCCTCCAAGCAGGGAACCCAGACACCCTCACGTGATGAAGAAAACACGACGGACGTTTTTTTGTTATTCTCGACTTCTGGGGGCCCTTACCGGGCCCCAGGGCCGTCAAACAACGACTCAGGATGAAAAGCCGGTCCTGGGGAGAGGTCGGGATTTCAGGGGGCTTCGTATTGAAAAACATCAGGACGCCGCATGTCTGGGAAGGTACCAATACCGCTACCCTTCCCCCGTTTCCCACTGTTCTCGGCCTCCTGGGAATTGCACCTCTGGATTCGCCTCGAGGTCCTGGTCAGAATGCGCCCCGGGAGAGGTCCGAGGAGCAGCGATATCAGTCCTGTTCAGGTTCCAACATTTCTCTCCCACCGCACCTCTGCCTCTCCTTTTTCCTTTGCCTCCCCTCCCCTCCCCCATCATCCTTAGCCTGCTCCTCCCTTTTCCTGTCCCCCTCCCCGTCCCCTTTCCCTTTTGGCGTTTCCTCATGTTCTTCCTAATCGTATTGTGCTTACTCGCGATGCTACTCTTGCTTATCCTCTTCTTCGTCCTAGTCCTCTTCCTCTCCTGTTCCTCTTGCTCTTGTCTGTGTCATTCTAGAGGACGTCGGTGGTGCATCACTGGCCTCTTCTCGTTATGTTGGTGAAGTTGTGAGCAGCGCTGAAGTTCGTGCCGTGCTGCGTAAACCCAAACGGCCTCTGTCGGGGGCCCCTTGCGGGCCTCATGGCGGGCGTCTTCGGGCTGACCTCGTGGGGATTTGCGGGCTCCTGGGGTGCTCGGGGGGCTTGCAGGGGGTCTGGGGGCAGAATTTGACCGTGAAGAGCGTGATGGACTCTCTCGCAGATTGGATCATTCCCGGCGGCACGATCGCCGAGCTTCGCGCGTCGCGGTCTGGGTACGACTGGTTGCCCTTCTCCAACGGGGTGCCGCGAAGGCGCGATTGCGAGGGGAGAATCGCGCATCGCGGGGCGCGATGCGCGAAGTTAGCTGACCTGGGAACAGGCTCGGTCGGACAGTTGTTGCGCCGCCCGGGAAGATGTCGGTGCGGTCTGGGGGCCTTCTTTCTTGAGGCCTCCCAGATGGGGTCGGAGTAGATGGGGTCGGAGGATCGCGCCGCATCGCCGATGCATCGCCGATGCATCGGCGATGCGGCTCGATGTGGAGCCCGATTTTCCCCACGCCGATGTCGCCGAGGCATCGCCGACGTCGCTGATGCATCGCCGATGCATCGGCGATACATCGGCGATGCGGTGCAATCCTCCGACCACATCTGCTCGGACCCCATCTAGTATGTATGCCGCTACTTTCGGCGCGTTAGTGGACCGTCTCTCGGGGCCGTCTTTGGCCTGTCTTGGGGGCCTGGCTAAGAGCGTTTCGGGGGCTTTGTGACGCTCCGGGGCGCGCTTCCCGAAGCCGAACAGCTTCGGGAGCGAACATCCTAGGCATCCATATGCTGTTGGTCCATGTGAATGTGGCTCCCTGGTATCGATGTGAAGGCCTCCTTCGTCTTCGGCGTTGCGAGGCCGTGTTCCAGGGCACCTTGCAGCTTCTGGGGGGCTCTTCGGCTGTCTTGAGGCAGTTGTCGGTGGCATTTTGAGCATTTTGGGGGTCTCGTCGGGGCTTGTTGAAGGGTCCGGGGGCCGTTGTCTTGGAACCGTCTTGGGGCCGCCTAGAGGGCGTTCTGAGGCCGTCTGGGGGCGTTTCGAGGATTTCGTAGAGTTTCTGGACACGTCTGGGGCCAAAATGATTCGGAAGCGAATTACAATATTTTTTGTCTCCAAGGGCCTCGCGACAGGCCTCCTTGGACATCTTGGGGCTGTCTCTGTGGGTGTCTTGAAGCTTCTGGGAGGCTTTTCGGGACGTGTTGGGGGTTCGGGAGCTCGGTAGAACGAAGCTTCGGCAGTCCACGCGGATCTTGGTGCGGTCTGGGCGGCAGTTTTGGGGCCGTCTTGCGGTGCTTTGGCGGCGTCGTGGGGCTCCCGGGCGCCTTGCTGCAGTCATCTGAAGCCGAGAAGTCTCGGGAGTTGGCATGCACTGGAAGTCGTGTGGGTTGCTTCCATGTCCTATGTCTGGCCTCAGGAATGGCCCTGACTCTCGGCCTTGCGGCTCCGTGCTCGCCGTCGCCGCCTCATCGCCGCCCGTCGTCTGGCCCTGACTGTCGGTCTGGCAGCTCAATGCGCCCGCCCCGTCGCCATTGTTGCCGACACGTCGCCGCCTCGCACATATTGCATCGCGTAGATTCAAGTCGGGCCTGTCCTTCTACAGGGGGGATATTCCCAAAATGCTCAAAACATAGGCTGGGGAATTCTTTTTGAGTATTGTTTGGCATCTGTTGAATATGTTTTGAGTATTTTGTATTTTAAATCAAAAATTCCCCTGTAGGGGGACATGCCCGGCCTAAGCGTAGATTCTCCTTGCCTAAAAGAAATTAAGTTCTCCCCCCAGACTTATCAAGCCTGCCGAGCGCATTGCAGTGTTGAGCTGATTATGGTTTCTTGTTCGCATTCCCTTTGAATTCGTACCATCCCTGCCAGGCCGGGTTCCCCCCCCCCCCCCCAATCCTTTGCAACATATTACGCGCGCAAGTTTATCACATTCCATCAGTTCGCAAACATTCCTTGCAACCGTTTGGAACGAAGTGCGCACGAGCACGTCGTCGCGCGCGCATGCCGAAACCATTCAGCAACCTTAAGTTTCGCAAGGATTTCAAAACATCGGTGTTCCGAAACATGCAGAACATATGTACTTGCAGCAGCAGGTGTAACAACAACTGCGCTCGTGGTTTTGCGGAATCGTACCGAAACCATTGGTTTTCAACACGTTCGTCAAATTCTGCCAAGCGGGCTTCCCGCGCCGCATCTCGAACTCATTCGAACGCCCTTGCGCGCGTGCTGGGGGGGGGGGGGGGGGGGACGATCCGTGTCAAATAATCCCATGCGGGCCACTCGCGCGCGTCGGTCGCGCGCGCATGTCGGCTTCCTTCTAAAACCTCCATCGCCGACGCGAGAACATCGTCATCGTTATCGGCGGGCGTGATCAACATGTGCACCGTCATTTGCCTTGTCGTCGTCATCGCCACCATCGTCACCATCGTCGCTGCTCTCGTAATCGTGTCAACCGTTGTCGGCGTCGCCATGATACCGCGCCCGTCCATGTCCCCGATTCGCTCTGAAAATGCTCATTGGGAAGTACACGGCGGTTCAGCGCCACTGCGGCCGCGTCGGTCGCGCCAGATAGTTGGCCGCTGTGCGCGCGATGCGCGACCCAGCGCGGCCACAGAGATGCACTTGCCAACGCCAAGCACTCATCGCAGTCGCCGTCGCATGGGTTTTGCAAACCAAATTGCCGGCGGGTGGGGGGCGCCCTTGCGCGTGCTGGGGGGGGGGGGGGGGGGGGGGCGATGCGATCCGTGTCAAATAATCCCGCGCGGGCCACTCGCGCGCGTCGTTCGCGCGCGCATGTCGGCTTCCTTCTAAAACCTCCATCGCCGACGCGAGAACATCGTCATCGTTATCGGCGGGCGTGTTCAATATGTGCACCGTCATGTGCCTTGTCGTCGTCATCGCCACCATCGTCACCATCGTCGCTATCGTAATCGTGTCAACCGTTGTCGGCGTCGCCATGATACCGCGCCCGCCCATGTCCCCGATTCGCACTGAAGTGCCCGCTGGGAAGTGCACAGCGGTCAGCGCCACTGCGGCCGCGTCGGTAGCGCCAAACTAGTTGGCCGCTGTGCGCGCGAGCGTGCGCGACTCAGCGCGGCCGCAGAGATGGTCTTGCCAACGCCAAACACTGATTGCATTAGCCGCCGCGTAAAGTCAGCACATCAATTTTTCACGCTTCGCGTATCCCCGCCAGCCCATCTCACAGCAGCAGCTCTCGCGAATCATGTCGACAGTTGTGTTTTTTCAGGCGTGTGTCCGCTGGGCTCCGTATATCTCCCCTGCCCCTCCTTCCTCCCGTCTCCTCGTGAATCCTCCTTGTGTGTGTGTGTGTGTGTGTGTGTGTGTGTGTGTGTGTGTGTGTGTGTGTGTGTGTGTGTGTGTGTGTGTGTGTGTGTGTGTGGGGGGGGGGGGGCGGGAGAAGGACGAGGCGGAGGAGGAGGGAGAGAAAGCGCTCCTCGTGATTTGAGTCGTTTGGGGTTTCTCGTCCTGGTGTGAGTCGTTCGGGCCCTTCTTCCTGGTGTGAGTCGTTCGGGCTCTTCGTGGTGTGAGTCGTTCGGGCTCTTCGTCCTGGTGTGAGTCGTTCGGGCTTCTCGTGGTGTGAGTTGTTCGGGCCCCTCATCCTGGTGTGAGTCGTTCGGGCCCCTCCTCCTGGTGTGACTCGTTCGGGCTCCTCGTGGTGTGAGTCGTTCGGGGCCCGCGTCGTGGTGTGAGTCGTTCGGGCTCCTCGTGGTGTGAGTCGTTCGGGCGCCTCGTCCTGGTGTGAGTCGTTCGGGCCCCTCCTTGTGGTGTGAGTCGTTCGGGCTCTTCGTGGTGTGAGTCGTTCGGGCCCCTCGTCCTGGTGTGAGTCGTTCGGGCTCCTCGTGGCGTGAGGCGTTCGGGCACCTCGTCCCCTTTTGGGGCATCTTGGGGGCGTCTTGGCGGCCCCAGGGGCTTCTAGGAGCGTTTTGGGTGCCTTGGGGGAGCCTCTTCGGGCCTCTTGGGAGCCTCTTGGAGGCCGTTTGGGGCGTCGTGGGGGCCTCTTGGCGGCCCCGGGGGCTTCCAGGAACGTCTTGGGTGCTTCGGGGGAGCCTCTTGGGGCCTCTTGGGGGCCTCTTGGGGGCATCTTGGGGGCCTCTTGGAGGCCTCTTGGGGCCCTCCTGGGGGCCTCTTGGGGCCATCACGGGGCCTCTTGGTGCCTCCTGGGCGCTTCTTGGGGTCATCTTGGAGGAGATCGATCAAAGAAGAGGGGAGCTTTAATGAGCGCTGCCCCCTCGCGCCCGAAGGGCGGTTGAGAACAGAGAGAGCACTCTAAACCACTCACGCCCAAAGGGCTGGTCCAGAGTATGCCCCACAGTAGCGCTGCGGACAGGAGCATCGTGCTGGCATAGTCGATTGCCAACCCATTCCAGGAGAACGCCGAGGTACTCTCCCTCTTCAGCCACCTCTGGCTCCAGAGTGATGCGAGTAGCGTAATCTTTCTTCGGCGCAGCCGTTACGACATGAAGCGCTCCGCTCCGATAGGCGGTGTCTAGAATATTTGGGCTAACGTGCGGGCTAGCAATGCGAATGTCTCGACAGCCTGCGCTAAGCGCATTATCCTGGATGCCCATGTGGGACAATGCGCGCGTACTTATCATCCACAACATGCGATGCTTGTCAGTTGCGAAGTCGCCGTCGGAATGTACGCGTCAACTAGCATCCCTGTCAGTGTACGTGTGCATGTTGCATACGATGGTAGCACTACCGAGATTGTCGTCGTGAACCTTCAGACGCACCACATCTTCGTTGCGAACAGACACCGTCCGCAATTCGCAAAGCAACTTGCCTTTCGCAGCATGCAGCAAGGCTGGCACGATCTCCGACTCGAAGTTGAACCTGGTCTTGCGAGCGACGTTGCTGGGCCCCAAGCCACAACAGTCCACGGACATGTGCACGGCGAACCTCACCAATCGGGCGCAACTGCGCCCCCGAGCCACGATATCTGCGGGCGCGAAAACCGTGTCGCCGCAAGCTTTCCAGGAAGTGCTGGGCCGCTCGGGAGGGGGGGCTCTTTCGTACCTAACTGTGCGACGAGTTTCCTCATGCAGTTCAACTCACCGTAGCCATCCTGCCTCGGCCTCTTGGCAAAGTGAGCGAACTTCTGCGTGAGGCCCTCCTCCGCGAACTCTATGGCTCTCACGGCGTTCACTTTGAGTGCGCGAACTAGATGTGGCGGTAGACAATCCGCAATGTCTGCTGGGCGACGACGATATGGCGACGCTCGGTCGTTGCCACAAGAAACAGGAATGACAACCTCCTCCTCGGCACGTACTGACACCCAGAACTTCAACAAGTGCTTGCCAGGCAGTGCACTGTGGATGACGTCAGCCTCGCCACGCGGTAACCATGCACCACGACCTGCGAGAATGACACGCGGAGTCTCTACTGCATCTGGAAATTGGCAGGCGGCGCGACCCTTGAGGAAACAATTCGACCCGTTCCGAGCCGGATGAGCGCAGACGGTTCCATTCGATTCCACGGACGATCGTGCGCATGTAGCTTGCCACGCGCCTGCGCGCGCGCGGAGAGGGCCTGGGCGCCCTGTCGCCTGCGGGCGACCGCGCGGGTTAGCCCCCGCAAAAGCCAAAAAGGGCATGTCCACACGCCGGGTAAAGCCTAAAAGGGCTTTCGTCTGCCTGATCCTTCCCTCCCGCTTTCCTCCTTCTTCTTTCATGGAAGTCAGAACCCCCGCCCCCTATGACGTCCCCCGTTGGCCTGGGTGGTCTACTCAGGTCGCGGGGGGGGATGGGGGGGGGGGTCGTTGCCACGGCCGGTGCCTCGTTTTCATGACGGGGAGGGGGGGGTGCACCGTTCCCTCGGATGGGCACGCCCCCCCTTCAAGGGCCTCCGAGCCCTCCCTCTCCGTCCTTTTTTACCTAACAGCGAAGACTGATAGGTTTCTAGTTGACTCAAAAGAGCTCACAGATCACTCCACAGGGGGGTCCGGGCAGGTGTTGGGGCGTTTCCGGGCGGCATGAGCCGGGCTCGTTTTTCACCAACAGTCACACACTTCGTGCTCTTCGCCTTCCCAGAACTCCATTCCCAGGCCACATTCTGGGGGGCCGGATGCAACAGTCACACACAAAGTGCTCTTCGACATCCCAGAACGCCATTCCCGGGCCACATTCTGGGGGGCCGGATGCAACAGTCACACACTTCGTGCTCTTCGAGTTCCCAGAACGCCATTCCCGGGCCACATTTTGGATGCCCGGAGCCAACTGTAGGCCACTTCGTGCTCTTCGATTTCCCAGAACTCCATTCCCGGGCCACATTTTGAATGCCCGGAGCCAACTGTAGGCCACTTCGTGCTCTTCGAGTTCCCAGAACTCCATTCCCGGGCCACATTTTGAATGCCCGGAGCCAACTGTAGGCCACTTCGTGCTCTTCGAGTTCCCAAAACTCCCATTCCTGGGCTACCAGGAGGAGGAGGGGAGGGGGAGGACTACCAGGAGGAGGAGGAGGAGGAGGAGGAGGAGGAGGAGGAGGAGGAGGAAGAGGAGGAGGAGGACGAGGAGGAGGAGGAGGAGGAGGAGGAGGACATTGCCGGGCAACATTTTGAATAGCCAGACGCTTCATATTCCTTCCGCCACAGCTGTGTTTGGTTCAGGACTTGCTAGTGACACTGCAGTCCTCTGCATTCAATTGGCCACTACATTCATTCACTGCAGTCCACTGAGTTTTGATTGCAATGGCGTTCCCCTGGCCGTACCCCCATGTCCAACGTTCATCCGCAGCCTCTGCTCCGCGAGGCTCGTCCGAAGTGTCGCCGCCTCGCGGTGCTTCTCAGCCTGCGCCGCCTCGCGGTGCTTCTCAGCCTGCGGAGGAAGGTGGACAGACGCCTGGTTCTGGCGCTGTGCAGCCTGCGTCTTTCACGGTCGCCTCGTTCAATTTCGGGTTCGAGCAGGGCATGATGACTGGTAAGCAGGCGGCCACTCACTGCGCTAACTTCGGAAGGTTGTGCGCCAAGATAGTGGAGACCGCTGATGCTGATATGGTCTGTGGCTGCGAGGTCGGTGCGTTCCGTGAAGGCTTTCGCCGAGCAGGGATCAACGTGACAGAGATCCTCAGTAAGCCTTTCGGTGATGGCATTCGCTTCTTGGAGGTCGACAACTACTTGACTCTCTGGGGGTTCCGCGGTGCTTCTCAGCCTGCGGAACTGACTCTGTGCGAAGACAGCAAAGTTTACAGGCCTCCTAGCGGCCGAGATATTGATGCTGTTATTTCACATTTTGAGGTGAACAAACCAGGCCATGACAAGTTCCACGTGGTGATCGCCAACATGCACATCGTGTGCGGCAAGAAACCGCCGAGCATCCAGACTCGAAAGCGGACAGTTCGCCATCTCCGCTTGCACCTGGACGGCCTGGCCAAGATTCTTGAGAATCTAAACGAGGCAGTCGTTGTGCTTGTAGTCGGCGACGACAACCTCACTTTCCAGGAGGCGCGGGAGGCTTACCAGCGCGAGCAGAACGACGAGAAGGTATGGGAGGTCCATGCCACTCCGGCCGACCTCAAAGGCGACCACGTCGCGGTCTGCGGAGCAGTCGCCCGTTTCTGCTCCATTGCCGTTGGCGCGTCTTTTACGGATCGTGGCATGCGCAACGACGCACACGATGCGGTGGCGGTTGTGCTCACTCTCCCTGGTGCTATTCAGCCTGGGGAGAGCAAGAGGCGGAAAATTGTCGTCGAAAACGTCTCCGACGCCGACGTCAGCGTACAGGCGGACCGCGAGTCTTCTGTGCATTGGGATCGGTCGCCGAGTTCTGCTCCTCCGCTTTCACCGACTTCACCGGGTGATCCCGACTACGTCGAGGATGTCGTTCAGAATCGCGCGGACGACTTGCACAGGGAGCTGAGGAAGCTTTGGGACGACAGGTACGACGAGGAGTACGATCCGAAAGTCCTCCATCATCTCAGTCTCTTGCTTTTCAAAAAGAGGAAGTCCACGGAGCCAGCGGACACTGATCCAGCTGGCGCTCCTCAGCCTGGCTCGGAATATGACACGGCCTTTGCGTCTCAGGAGGAGACTGGCCGAGCCATTCTCTCTGTCCTTAAGCTTCGACATGACTTTCTGCGGAGCAAGAACATCGACGACATGCGCTACGTTCTCACGGAGCCTGAGCGCCAGGAATTGGTCAGAGTAGCTCGCGACCAGTACGAGCAGTCGCGGCAGCAGCGTGCGCTTCAGGAACGGGATATCGAAAAGGGAAAAGCGAAAGGCAAGTCTGCGCCACAAGGGGGCCATGCGGTTCCGCAGGGTCCGAACAAAGGGCCAGGCGGTAAGAAAGGTTCTCACGGTGCTTCTCAGCCTGCGGGAAAAGGTGGCCAGGCCAAGGGTGCAGGTCTGGGTAGCGTCGCCAAGTTTGTGAAAGACCAGAAGCGTAAGCGGTGGCATCGCCATTTGCAACGTGTGGCCGGTACTAAACAGATCTGGGAGGTGCTGGCCTTCTCAGGGCGCTTCGACGTTGATTGGTTAACGCAAGCGTTGCAAGCTGATCACAGTGAGGGCCGTGATGCAGCAGTTCCCGAGGAAGCTCTGCGGCAACAGCGGCGCCGGCTGCACCACCAGAAGGCCGAGGCCATCGCGCGCTACAACGAGGGGGAGCGGCTTTCCCTATATCTGTCTGCCCAGGCTGGCCAGGCAAAGCCGAACTTCACGCGCAGGCAGCAGGACGTGTTGCAGATGTTTGAGAGCGGAGCGCTGCTTCAAATCCGCAACCAAGCGATTCTGGCGTGCGGGCACGGCCGTCTGTTCAGGGGCGATGGCGACTACCTGGACATCGGCGGCAGCACGGGCGGTGGCTCCAGGCGCATCATCGATTCTTGGCAGCCGCCGGACTGGCGTGACTTCCTCCAAGACGATCAGGACATCTGAGTTTTGCAAGTCTCTCTGCCCGCGGTGCTTCTCAGCCTGCGGTCTGCCGCTCTCCAGCTGCGGTCTCGAGCAGTAGTGTTCGAAAGCATGCGAGTTCCTGCGGTGCTTCTCAGCCTGCAGGTTTCGCAGCCTGCGCTCTGCAGTACAAGTGCTTTTCAGCATGCGACATCCTGCGGTGCTTCTCAGCCTGCAGGGTTCGCAACGTGCGGTTTGCAATGCATTCCTTTTCAGTATGCGAGTTCCTGCGGTGTTTCTCAGGCTGCAGGGCTCCGAGGCTCTTCGCTTCGATGCCAATGTTTTCAGACACCGTAGCTCCGTTCCGTAAACGTCTTCCAAGAGCCGCTCGCAACCTTTTGCAGCTGGCTGTCTGCACGCTTCGCCGGCTTTTGCTGCGCGGACACTTTTCTCACACACGTCAGCGCCGTTTGTAGGCGTCAGAAAAACATGTAGACATTCACGAAGGGCTCAGTCTGTATATCGTCACATCATTACATACGCAGTCGTCGAACACATCGGTGTACATTCAGCGCTTTGTCCTTCTAGCTGGGTTGCTTCGTGCTGAGGCTGAGGCTGATGCAGGCTGAGGCTGAGGCAGGCTGAGGCTGAGGCCGAGGCTGACGGCAGACTGAGGCTGAGGCTGAAGCAGGCTGAGGCTGAGGCAGAGGCAGGCTGAGGCTGAGGCTGAAGCTGAGGCAGGCTGATGCTGAGGCAGGCTGAGGCTGAGGCTGAGGCTGATGCAGGCTGAGGTTGAGGCAGTCTGAGGCTGAGGCCGAAGCTGAAGGCAGACTGATGCTGAGGATGAAGCAGGCTGAGGCTGAGGCTGAGGCAGGCTGAGGCTGAGGCAGGCGGAGGCTGAGGCTGAGGCAGGCTGAGGCTGAGGCTGTGACTGCGACTGCCGTTGCCACTGCGACTGTCATCGCGAATGCGACTACGACTGCGAGAACAGCAGAATTCTACAACTGGATTCTCATTTGAATCTTAAGGGGAATGCTTCCAGATATGCTCCTACACATCGCTGTTAGGTTGTTTTGCCGGGATAATACCTAACAGCGAAGACTGATAGGTTTCTAGTGGTCTCAAAAGAGCTCACAGATCACTCCACAGGGGGGTCCGGGCAGGTGTTGGGGAGTTGCCGGGCGGCAGGGTGCCGGGCTCGTTTTTCACCAACAGTCACACACTTCGTGCTCTTCGACTTCCCAGAACTCCATTCCCAGGCCACATTCTCAATACCCGGATGCAACAGTCACACACTTCGTGCTCTTCGAGATCCCAGAACGCCATTCCCGGCCACATTTAGAATACCGGATGCAACAGTCACACACTTCGTGCTCTTCGAGTTCCCAGAACGCCATTCCCGGGCCAAAATTTAGAATAATCCGGATGCAACAGTCACACACATTCGGCTCTTTTTACTCATTTCCCAGAACTCCATTCCCGGGCCACATTTTGATGCCCGGAGCCAACTGTAGGCCACTTCGTGCTCTTCGAGTTCCCAGAACTCCATTCCCGGGCCACATTTTGAATGCCCGGAGCCAACTGTAGGCCACTTCGTGCTCTTCGAGTTCCCAGAACTCCATTCCCGGGCCACATTTTGAATGCCCGTAGCCCAACTGTAGGCAACTTCGTGCTCTTCGACTTCCCAGAACTCCCATTCCTGGGCCACATTTTCAGCAGGGGCAAGAGCACGACAAGGAGGAGGACGAGCAAGACCAGGAGGACGAGGACGAGCAGGAGCAGGACGAGGAGCAGGAGGAGCAGGAGAAGAAGGACGAGCAGGAGGAGGAGGAGGACGAGCAGGAGGAGGAGGACGACCAGGAGGAGGAGGACGACCAGGAAGAGGAGGAGGAGGAGGAGGGGAGGGGGAGGAGTACCAGGAGGAGGAGGAGGAGGAGGAGGAGGAGGAGGAGGAGGAGGAGGAAGAGGAGGAGGAGGAGGAGGAGGACGAGGACGAGGAGGAGGAGGAGGAGGGGGGGGGAGAGTACCAGGAGGAGGAGAACGAGGACCACCAGGAGGAGGAGGAGGAGGAGGAGGAGGAGGAGGGAGGATGAGGAGGAGGGACGAGAATCACCAGGAGGGAGGAGGGACGAGCAAGACGAGCGAGGACGAGAACGAGGGGGGACCAGGACGAGAGAGGAGGAGGAGGAGGAGGGGAGGGGGAGGACTACCAGGAGGCGGAGGAGGAGGAGGAGGAGGAGGAGGATGGAGGAGAGGGAAAGAGGAGGAGGAGGGACGAGGAGGAGGAGGAGGAGGAGGAAGAGGAGGGGGCGGGCGGAGCAACAGGGGAAGTGAGAACAAGGACCAACAGGAGGAGGGAGGAGGAGGAGGAGAGAGGAGGAGGAGGAGGAGGAGGAGGAGGAGAGAGCACCAGAGGAGGAGGACGGAGCAAGACGAGGAGGGACTGAGAACGAGGACGAGCAGGAGAAGAGGAGGAGGAGGAGGAGGAGGAGGAGGAGGAGCGGAAAAAAGAGGAGGAGGTAGGAGGGCAGGCTGGGCTGAGGCTGTGACTGCGACTGCCGTTGCCGCTGCGACTGTCATCGCGAATGCGACTAAGACTGCGAGAACAGCAGAATTCGACAACTGGATTTTCATCTGAATCTTAAGGGGAATGCTTTCAGATATGCTTCTACACATCGCTGTTAGGTTGCTTTGCCGGGATAATCTTCTCCTTATCCTTTGCCTCCATCGCCTTCTGTCCCTCCTCCTCTTCCTCCTCGTCGACTCCTAGTCGTAGTAGCAGACGTAGTGCCAGTTGGATCAGTTGTAGTACTGGTAGTGGTCGTAGTAGTAGTAGAAGTAGTAGTGGTAGTAGTAGTAGTAGTAGTAGTAGTAGTAGTAATAGTAGTAGTAGTAGTAGTAGTAGTAGTAGTAGTAGTAGTAGTAGTAGTAGGAGGAGTGGTAGTAGTACTAGTAGTAGTAGTACTAGTAGTAGTAGTAGTAGTAGTAGTAGTAGTAGTAGTAGTAGTAGTAGTAGTAGTAGTAGTAGTCGTGTAGTAGTAGTCGTAGTCGTAGTCGTAGTAGTAGTAGTAGTAGTAGTAGTAGTAGTAGTAGTGGTGGTAGTAGTCGTAGTAGTAGTCGTAGTAGTAGTAGTAGTAGTAGTAGTAGTAGTAGTAGTAGTAGTAGTAGTAGTAGTAGAAGCTGTAGTAGTGCGTCAGTTGGTAGTAGTAGTGAGAAGTAGTAGTAAGTAGTGGTATGTCCAAGTATTTCAACGGTAGTAGCAAACGTAGTCGTCAACGTCTCGTTCGTCGCAGGAGTTGCGGAGCAACAGAGCAGCCACTGAGCAGCGTCTATATGGAAGTTGTGGTTAGTAGTAAAAGTTAGTGATCGTTGAGTAGTAGTAGTACTAGTTACGAGTAGCAGGCGTTGTAGTAGTAGTAGTAGTAGTAGTAGTAGTAGTTAGTAGTAGAGTAGTAGTAGTAGTAGTAGTAGTTGTATTATTATATTAGTAGCAGTTAGTGGTATTAGTAATTAGTAGTTATATTAGGTAGTAGTAGTAGTAGTAGTAGTAGTAGTAGTAGTACTATGTAGTAGTATGTAGTAGTATGTAGTAGTATGTAGTAGTATGTAGTAGTATGTAGTAGTATGTAGTAGTAGTAGTAGTAGTAGTAGTAGTAGTAGTAGTAGTAGTAGTAGTAGTAGTAGTAGTGGTAGTAGTTTTAGTAGTAGTAGGACTCATAGTAGTGCGAGTAGATATGGTAGTAGTCGTAAGAGTAGTTGTAGTTGTAGTAGTACGAGATGATGTAGTCAAACGAGTATGAGTAGTACTAGTAGTAAAAGTAGTACTAATCGTGGGAGAAGAAGTAGTAGTAGATGTCGTTTCGAAGCCGCTCGGAGGCCTCTTGGGGCGTCTTCGGCGCCTCTTGGGGCCTCTTGGGCACCTCTTGGGGGTATCTTGGGGGCCTGATGGAGGCCTCGTGGTGCCTCCTGGGGACCTCCTGTGGGCCATCTGGGGACCTCTTGGGGCCATCTGGTGGACCTCTGGGGGCCCTCTTGGGGGGCTTGTATGAGCGCTGCCCCTCCTCCTGGTGTGACTCGTTCGGGCTCCTCGTGGTGTGAGTCGTTCGAGGCCCGCGTCGTGGTGTGAGTCGTTCGGGCTCCTCGTGGTGTGAGTCGGTCGGGCGCTTCGTCCTGGTATGAGTCGTTCGGGCCTATCCTTGTGGTGTGAGTCGTTCGGGCTCTTCGTGGTGTGAGTCGTTCGGGCCCCTCGTCCTGGTGTGAGTCGTTCGGGCTCCTCCTGGGGCCTCTTGGGAGCCTCTTGGAGGCCTCTTGGGGCCTCTTGGGGGGCCTCTTGGGGGCCTCTTGGGGGCCTCTTGGGAGCCTCTTGGGGGCTCTAGGGGCCTCGTGGGGGCCTCTTGGGGGCCTGTTGGGAGCCTCTGGGGGCCTCTTGGGGGCCTCTTGGTGGCCTCTTGGAGGCATTTTGGGAGCCTCCTGGGGGCCTCTTGGGGCCTCTTGGGGGCCTCGTGCGACCTCCTCAGAAGCGCAAATGAGCGCTACCCCCTGAGAAGGACAAGATGAGCCCACAACCATCGTAAAATGAATGGTTTTGCTAGGAAGGAAGATGAGCGCGGCCCCCTCGGGAGGCCGAAATGGGGCCAAAACCCTCGTAAAAACAATGATTTTGGCTTCACAGAAGAGGAGGGGGCTACAAGAGCGCCCCCTCGTCGGGGCCAGAATCCTCGTGAGGGTCGTCGTTTTTTGGCCCTCCCAGGCGTCGAAAAAGACCTCCCTGACCACCCGCGGGACTCCCTGTCCAGGCCCAGGGGGAGGGGGTAGGGGGAGGGGTAAACCCCTCCCCGAAGGGGAAGAAGGGGGGTTGGGGGGTTGAGGACAGAGGGGGCTCTCTAAACCACTCACGCCCAAAGGGCTGGTGGGATTTGCGGGTTGGTGGGTGGGATGTTTGCAACGGCTTGGAATGTGCCATTTTTTGTAAACATCAGTCGCACCACATGGATCGCACCACGTTTATTGCACCGCATAGATTGCATCACGTGGAGCGCACCACCTAGAGCGCACACCGAATTTGCACAACATAGGTCGCACCAGGAATGTGGCACCGCATATACAGCACCGCTAATAGAACACCACATACATTGCACCGTTTAAATTGCTTCACGCGGGTTGCCCACCATATATGACAAAACATATATTGCGCGACGTATATTGTACACCATAAAAGGGGGCACAATGCTAATCCCACTTCGTGGATCGAGCCACACCGGTTGTACAGCAAATGTTGCACCTCATATATTGTTAGAAACGTGCTGTTCTGGGTCCGAGCTGGCTACCATGTCGATCTGTCGCGCGGCTTTCTGGGGAGTCGTTGGACCGTCTTGGGGTATACCTTAGGGCAGTTAAAAACGGCCTGGTGCAGTCTTGGCCGCCTTCACGGCGCCGGGCGCCGCGAGAGTTGTGGCGCAGTCAGCTCGTGGGGGGGTCGGGTTGGGACTGTCGTTGGTGGCGGCGTCCCCCGAACGCTCATCAAGAGGCGCTGGATTTCCAGTTTACCCGGGGTCGCCTTCGAAACTTTCCGACAAGCAGGCGGCTGATTCAGTGATCACCACGGGGCTCACATATGGCATAGGCACGAAATTGTCGGAGTTCCAGGCGGATTTCTCGTATCTGCGTTGGAGCACCTTGGCGCGTTCCCCGCGCCAGTGGGAGGGGTTGAGTTCAGATCCAAGAAGTCCTCGCGGAGCTTCACAAGTTTATGTTTATGCAGTTGCTTGTTTTTCTCTTTAGAGTGAGAGGCTCTCTCACACCATGGGAGACCCCACCACAGGGGTCCTGGGAACCTGGTTTACACTGGCAAGAGGCTGAACGCAGACTCAGTGGAGGGGTTTCGCCAGGCATTCAAGCGCACGCGTTTCACATGTGAGGGTGACGAGACCTTAGTCCTCAGGCTGTTCGAGCATACCCTGAAGCACAAGAAAACGTGGATGTCGCAGGCGGCCCTGTCAAAGTGGGCAATGTCTGTGCGGCTGGCAACGACCAGGCTGTGGCACAGGAAGCTTTGATGATTGGCGATCCTGACTACTGTGCCTGCCTGTGCATGCTGTTACGCTTGGTGAGCCTCGCAGAGGATTTCTTGGCCGCCTCCGCTCCAGAATGGGCTCGCTCACGCAGCACGTCTCAAATATAGCGCTCTTGTATACGAAGACGCTTACCGCCGCCCCCTGCCTGTTGGAATCGGCTATGTGGGCGATTGGATCCTGTCGTCACAAGCCGACAAGAGCAACATGGATGCAGACATGGTTATTGCAGCCGTGTGGAATCGTTAGCCTCTGCAGGTCCACTGCGACGGAGGATATGTTGGAACAGTCCGCTCTGCATCCTTTGTGGTCCATGTGGTGGAGCCGCGCACCGGAAATATAACAAGGGCTGGATACAGAGGTCGTTTCATGTTGTTTGCCAGAAGTTCTTTTGAGTTGACCGCGATTGGCAATGCAAGTTATTCAGTTTGTATGGGAAGCGAAGCGAAAAGCAGAGAGTTGACCTTTGAAGCGTCCAGTTATCTCTCAGTATTTGACTGTTTCACCATTGTGCTTGTGCATCGCGACTCGGTCAGGGCAGCCAGAGCGGAACAAAAATCGTCCACGTGGCCGTGGCCGGAGCTTTGCCAAGCTATCAGACCATGTTTTCCCCCAGCCGTTGTGGAAGGTCGTCGGGAAACACGCAGGGGAGAAAGAAGAAGCGGAGAGGGAGGAAAAATAGACGGGAGGAGGAGGATGAGGAGGGACAGGAGGGGGAGGAGCAGGTGGAGGAGGAGGAGGAGGAGAAGGAGGAGGAGGAGGAGGGGGAGGAGGAGGAGGAGGAGGAGGAGGAGGGGGAGGAGGAGGACTGCAGCGAAGCGGTCATTCTGGCAGATCCTAAGATGAGCCCGCCGGTTTCAACATCGCCATCGTTCGAGGATGTCTCGTGCGAAACGCTCATTCTGATCATAAAGCGTCTTGGGCTAGGGCCTCCAAGATCACGATTGTTTGATGATGTCCGTGGCGAGACGGCCGCTTGTGGAGACGTTGGTGTCGCAGCGGGCGGGCCACTCCGGGTGGTCGGCGCGCGGGTGGTCGGCGCGCAGGGGGCGTTCCCTTACACAAGAGCCATAACCAAACCAGTAGGATCTGCGGCGCCAGGCACCCTCATGGCAAGACCACAGGGGGCGGCGGATCGAAGACGCCTACGGCGAATCACCGCCGCCCCCTGCCTTTTTGGAAGCGCTTATGTGGCCGAACGTTGAGGCTGGACCTGCCAAGCTATCGGACCATGTGTTCCCCGAATCGGTTAGGAAATCCTTCGGGGAACACGTGGGCATCTTGAAGGTCATCTTGGCCGCCTGGAAGCCATATTGACCCTGTCGGGCCTTCTTGGAGGACGCCTTGGAGGGCTTTGGGCCGTCTTGGAGGCCATCTTGAGCGTCTTGGAGGCCTCTTGGGCCGTCTTGGGGGCCTCTTGGGGCCGTGTCGTGGGCCTCTTGGGCGATATTTGGGGGCACTTGGGCAGTCTGGGGCCGTCGGAAGGCCAACAAAAAGCAACTGCCACAATCCTTCCAAAACCCATGGGAAATCCTGGAGGCCCTCTTGGAGGCCTCTTGGGCCGTCTTGGGCCATCTTAGGGCCATGTTCGGCCGTCTTGGTGGGCTCCTGGTCCGTCTGACGCCGTCGGAAGCCGTTTGGGGGGCCTCTATGGGCCGACTTGAGGCCCTCTTGGAATGCTCCAGGGCCGTCTTGGAGCCCATCTTGGGCGTGTTGGAGGCCTCCTGTGCCCTCTTGGGGGCGTCTTGGGGCCGTCTTGGGGCCCACTTGGGCTGTTCTGGGGCCATCTTGGAGGCCTTTTGGGCGATCTTTCGGCGATCTTTGGGGCACTTGGGCCGTCTCGGGCCGTCGGAAGGCCGAAAAGAAGCAAATGTCAAAATTCGTCAAAAACCTTAGGACAATCAATGTTTTTGGCCTCTTCTGGCCTTCCTGGAGGCCCTCTTGGGGGCCTCTTGGGCCGCCTTGGGCCAGCTTCGAGCCAACTTCGGCCATCTTGGTGTGTTCCTGGCACGTCTGACGCCGTCGGGAGCAGTCTTGGGGGCCTTCCTGGGCCGACTTGGGGCCCTTTTGGGGCGCTTCGGGGCCGTCTTGGAGGCCATCTTGGGCGTCTTGGATGCCATCTTGGGCGTGTTGGAGGCCTTTTGGGCCGTCTTGGGGCCCTCTTGGGGCCGTCTTGGAGGCCACTTGGGCTGTCATGGGGCCCTCTTGGGGGCCTCTTGGGCGATCTTGGGAGCCTCTTGGGTCGTCTTGGGCCGTCGGAAAGCCGAAGAGGCGCAAATGCCAGAATCCTTCAAAAACCTATGGAAAATCAATGATTTTGGCCTCGTCGGGCCTTCCTGGAGGACCTCTTGGAGACCTCTTGGGCCGTCTTGGAGGCCTCTTGCGGGCCTCTTGAACCGTCTTAGACCATCTTGAGGCCATCTAGGGCCGTCTTGGGTGCATCTTGGAGCCATTTTAGCCGTCTTTGAGGCCATCTTGGCCGTCTTGGAGCAACTTGGAGGCCATCCTGGGACATCTTGGCCGTCTTGGAGGCCATCTTGGGCCATCTTGGGGCAACAACGGCGACGGCAGGTGGGTTTTCCAGGTGGCCGGTAGGACGGGCCGAAGCCCCAGGAGGAGTTTTTTTGGGGAAAAGAGCCAAAACCATATAGTTCGGCACGCCAGGCACCCCTGCGATGAATCGACAGGGGGCGGCGGATCGAACACGCCTACGGTGAATCACCGCCGCCCCCACTGCCTATGCCCTTTGTGCCTTTTTTTTTTTTTTTTTTTTTTTTTTTTTTTTTTTTTTTTTTTTTTTTTTTTTTTTTTGTTTTTTTTTTTTTTTTTTTTTTTTTTTTTTTTTTTTTTGTGTTTTTTTTTTTTTTTTTTTTTTTTTTTGTTTTTTTTTGGATTTTTTGTTTTTTTTTTTTTTTTTTTTTTTTTTGTTTTTTTTTTATTTTTTTTTTTTTTTTTTTTTTTTTTTTTTTTTTTTTTTTTTTTTTTTTTTTTTTTTTTTTTTTTTTTTTTTTTTTTTTTTTTTTTTTTTTTTTTTTTTTTTTTGGAAGCGCCTATGTGACCGAACGTTGAGGCCAGACCTGCCAAGCTATCGGACCATGTGTTCCCCGAATCGGTTTGGAAAGCCTTCGGGGAACACGTGGGCATCTTGAAGGTCATCTTGGCCGCCTGGAGGCCATTTTGACCCTTTCGGGCCTTCTTGGAGGACGTCTTGGAGGCCATCTTGAGCGTCTTGGAGGCCTCTTGGGCCGTCTTGGGGGCCTCTTGGGGCCGTCTTGGGAAGTTTGGGCGATCTTTTGGGGCACTTGGGCCGTCTCGGGCCGTCGGAAGGCCAACAAAAAACAAATGCCACAATCCTTCAAAACTCTTGTGAAATCAATAATGTTGGTCTTTTTGGGCCTTCCTGGAGGCCCTCTTGGAGGCCTCTTGGGCCGTCTTGGGCCATCTCAGTGCCATCTTCTGCCGTCTTGGTGGGCTCCTGGCCCGTCCGACGCCGTCAGAAGCCGTTGGGGGGCCTCTCTGAGCCGACGGAAGCCGTTTGGGGGGCCTTCCTGGGCCGACTTGGGGCCCTCTTGGGGTGCTTCAGGGCCGTCTTAGAGGCCATCTTGGGCGTCTGGGAGGCCTCTTGGGTCGTCTTCGTGCCCTCTTGAGGCCGTCTTGGGGTCCTCTTGGACAGTCCTGAGGCCATCTTGGAGGCCTCTTGGGCGTTGTGGGGGCGATCTTGGGGGCCTCTTGGGAATTAATGGTTTTGGCCTCTTCGGGCCCTCCTGGAGGACCTCTTGGAGGCCTCTTGGGCCGTCTTGGAGGCCTCTGGGGGGCCGTCTTGGACTCTCTTGGGCCGTCTTGGAGGCCGTCTTAGACCATCTTGGACTATCTTGGAGGCCATCTTGGGCCAACGTGGCCATCTTGGCGCAGTCTTGAGCCGTCTTGGAGGACACATTGCACAATTGAGGTCCTTTCCGGGTGGCAGGCCGGACGAGCCGAAGCCCCAGGGGGAGTTCTTTTGGAGAAAGAACTAAAACCAAAACCGAGAGGGTCTAGCACGCCAGGCACCCCTGCGATGAATCGACGAGGGGCGGATGAAATACGCCTACGGCGAATCACCGCCGCCCCCTGCCCTTTTGGAAGCGCCTATAGCGTTGAGGCCAGACCTGCCAGGCTATCGGACCATGTGTTCCCCGAATCGGTTAGGAAAGCCTTCGGGGAACCCGTGGGCATCTTGAAGGTCATCTTGCCCGTCTGGAGGTCATTTTGGCCGTCTGGGCGCTTCGGGGTCTTCGGGCCCTCTTGGGGCCGTCGTGGGAGCCTCTTGGGCCGTCATGGGGCCATCCAAGAGGCCTCTTGGGCGATCTTGGGGGCCTCTTGAGCCGTCTTGGGCCGTCGGAAAGCCGAAAAGGCGCAAATGCCAAAATCTTTCAATTACCCAACGGAAATCAACGATTTTGGCCCTTCGGGCATTCCTGGAGGACCTCTTGGAGGCCTCTTGGGCCGTCTTGGAGGCCTCTTGAGGGCCTCTTGGGCCGTCTTGGGCCATCTTGAGACTATCTTAGGCCGTCTTGGGTGCCTCTTGGACCAGTCTTGGAGGCATCTTGGGGCCATCTTAGCCGTCTCGGAGGGCATCTTGGCCGTCTTTGAGGCATCCTGGAGGCCATCTTGGGCCATCTTGGAGCCGTCTGGAACGGAAAAACTCTTTGGAACCACCTCTGGAAGATCTTTCGGCATCCTCCCGGGACCCCGTCTGGACGCGCCGGAGCCCACTGGGAGAGTTCTCTTGGGAAAGAACCAAAACCAAAACCGTAAGAAGTTCAGCACGCCAGGCACCCCTTTGATGAATCAGCAGGGGGCGGCGGATCAAAAGGGGGCGGCGGATCGAATGGCATTCGGCCCATCCCGCCACCGTGCCTGGGTTGTGGGCCATCCGGCTCTCGGATGTTCGATGGGACATCGCGGGAGGCCTCTCGGGGGCCTCGTGGAGGCAGTTTTGAGGCCTTTGGGGGAACGTTTTGGGGCCTCTTGGGGTGTCTCAGGGGCCTCGTGGGGCCTCTTTGGGGCCTCTTGGGGCCTTTGGGGGGCCTCTTAGGGCCTCCTGGGAGCATTTTTGGACCGCAGGCTCGGGTTGTGTGTTCGGGCTCCTGCTCTTGGGCCCATATTGTGGTCGTCTTGTGGCTCTCTTGGGCCGTCTTGGGTGCCTCCTGGGCCGTCTTTGGGCCCTCTTCTCGTGGGGGCCTCTTGGGCCGTCTTGGGGCGGTCTCGGGAGCCTCCTGGGCCGTCCTGGGCACCGTGAAGGCTCAAGAGTCGTGTATGCAAACAGTGTACGTTATCCGGAGGGGCTGGGGCGATTGTGTTGCCTCGCGCGGCTGTTCGCATAGGCCTTCCCCAGTGCCTTCCTGGAGTGATTCCCAGTGTCGGCTGGCCTCTGTGTAGAGACGTGAACGCTTTTGCCAGACGCACCCGGTTGTATTCACTGCGTGTTTTGGCCTAAGGTGGCCACAGCCCGCGCGAGGGACCGAAGCAAGCAGACACACAGCGTGCCTCCAAGCTCCGCCTCCTCGATTTCACGGGCCATTGGCCGCTCGCGCCGGGCTCGAAGAACGGCGTCACGGAGGGCGCGCGGTCCCGCAGGGGCCTTGCGTTTCTTTCTCCCGCTCCTGTCGATTCGGCGTTTGTTCCCTCCTCTGTGCTCGTGGCCTCGTCGTCATCGTCCTCCGAGTGCCCTAGGCTGGCGCGGCGTTATCCTTGGACCGACGCCCGTGCAGCTAGCTTCAAGACATCCTGCGATGCTCCGAAGACGGCTCAAGATGCTTCCACGAAGGGCTCCAGAGGAGCCAAAGATGGGAAAGTCTATTGGTCCTCGGCGGCCCTCCCCCCAAGATAGCCCCAGAGACACCCAACATGCCCCCAAGAGGCTCCCATAACGCCCCCGAATCCCGTAAGAGCCACCCCCAGAAACGTTGTAAGCAAAACAGCGCAAGAGGCCCCTCAAGAGCATCTCATGACGAGCCGACTCAGAATTCGAGATACCTGAACTACACATGTGGTAAGTGCCTTGGACTCGAACTTACGCGCGTGCAGAACGCGCGTGGCTCCCGTACGCCTGAATAGATGCGCGCACGTAGTTGTTTTTATGGCTTGTACATGTACGCATGCATGCTTAATTCATGCATACATTCATCCATACAAACATGTATACATACAGACATGCACAACCAACCAAACATACAGACATACATATGCACAGAAGTACGTACGTACGTACGTACATACAGACATCCACACATACACACAGGCATACATACATACATCCACACATACATCCACACATACATCCATCCAGCAATCCATACATCAGTATATAACCGCATTCACCCATACGCATACATACATACATGCATGCATGCATGCATACATACATACATTCAGTCATTGTGCCTCGCGGATGAGGAGGGCGATAGAGGATGGCCTTGGAGGACAAGGGAGGGGCGTGGAGGCATGAGAGTGGACTTGAGCCCGTCGACAGTGTGCGGCAGTTCTGTCCCTCAGTTTTTTTTTGGCGCGGCTCGGCTTTACACTTATTGTCTTCTGGCGTGCTGTGCTGTGCGCAACTCGCTGAGCTCTGCTGCGAAAGTGTGACATTTCAAGTTTCCCTCGTATGCGCATCAGCTAGAGGCTGGTCGCGTATGTGTTTATTTAATGCAGCCTGATGTGTTATCTCGGATTGGACATGTTGTTCATCCTCGCATGTGTTCACTTCAATTCGCGCAAGGTGCATCAAGGTGCCTGCACTCGTGCTGCAAACTTGCAGCGGTGTAGGCGTCGCAGACGCTAATGCTCATTGTATCCATAGTTTGTTGGACCGCTGCTTGCCACAGTTATCTGACCCGCTGCTGCTCCTAATGTTTCACGTGTGCCCACGAGGTAGAACAGAATCGTTACCGACCTACCGACCCACCCACCTGCATACATACACACATACATCCGTACAACATCCATACATACATACATATTCATGTACGTACGTAAAAACATAAATACACACAAACGTACGTACGTACGTACACATATACATGCGACATGCGTACACACGTACATACGTACATAAGCACAAGCGTACACACGTGCATACGTACATACGTACAAACGTACACACAATGTGCACATGCCTACCAACCGACCTACCTACCACCTGCATATCCACCTACCTACCCCCACCTACCCACACACATCCACATATGCATGCATACAGACATGCATACATGCATACATGGATGCACGTCGAGAAGGAGTTCATGCCTGCAGGGAAGTGCGCGCTGTGCGCGTCGGTGAAGTACAAAAACCAGTATGCTATCGGGCAGTGGAGCCGGGACGACGGTCTCCGTGTGTGCAAACTGTGCTTGGAAGGCAAAAAGAGCATTGGCACGCCGTGGCAGTGTATGGAGTGCTTTTTGTGGAAGGGCCAGGATGCCTTCCACGCATCCCAGCACCACAGCTCGAAGCTCACGTCACGGCGTTGCGTGGACTGTCCCGAGAGGCGAAAGTGTTACGTATGCGAGGAGCGGAAGTACGAGGACGCGTTCGTAGAGTTCCAATGGGAGAAGGCAGGCAACGCCCGATGCAAAGAGGGAATGTGCCTCGAATGTGAGGAGCTGAAGAAGCACATGAAGTGTTTGCGCTGCGACAAGGAGAAGTTCCCGGTCGAATTTTCCAAAGCGGAACAGTGCAATGGCGAGCCGACATGCAAGGCTTGCAAGAAGGTGCAGAAAGAGGAGGAGAAGGCCCGCGCCGAAGAAGCAAAGCGGGTGGTATGCTCACTGTGTGGGAAGTCGAAGAGTAAGGCCGAGTTTTCTGCTCACATGTTGGACCACGCCTCGCCAGCGTCGATTGTTTGTACCCAGTGCGTGGGCGCTGCGGCCGCCCAACGGGACATGGTGGCGAGGAAAGTTGTGAAAGCCTGTGTTGTGTGCGAGTTGGCGCAGCGGCGTGAATGCTTTTCGGATTGGATGTGGGAGGGCGTGGGGGAGCGGCACCGCAAGTGCAAGCGCTGCGTCGATGGCGCAGAGCTCCAGCGCGGGAAGTGGACATGTATAGAATGCAAGGGCGTTTTCGGGAGGGAGCACTACAGCAACTGGTTGGCTGGGCGATCGACGCATAAGGCGGATGGGAAGCAGAGATGCAACGCGTGCCGCGCTGGCCAAGAGCGCAAACGAAAGCAAGTCGCGGAGCGGAGCCATGCGTCGGTAGGGAAAATACATAAGGCTGGCTAGCCGTCTCCGAATCCGAAGCGGTGCGGTGGGGGAGCCGAAGAACAGAGGCTCCACGGGTTGCATGGGGCGGGGCGCGGGGAACAGTGTGCTGGGGCGCGGTGGGGGGGCGGTTGGGGGCATGGGACGAGCCCCGCTCGGTAGCGGGGGAGAAATGGAGGGGGGATGGGGGGGGGGGGATCCCAAGAACGGAGGGCCATGGGGTAGGTTGCCGCGGCAAGGAGGGGGGCGTCGGTAGGTTTAGGGCGAGAAATCGTAGGGCGGGGGGCTCCAAGAACAGAGGCTCCAGGGGGTGGGGATGCCGGGGCCAGGAGGGGTGCGTCGGCAGGTTTTTGGTGAGAAATCGTAGGGTGGGGGGTCCCAAGAACAGAGGCTCCACGGGGTGGGGATGCCGGGGCCAGGAGGAGGGCGTCGGCAGGTGTTGGGCGAGAAATCGTAGGGTGGGGGGTCCCAAGAACAGAGGCTCCATGGGGTGGGGTGCCGGGGCCAGGGAAGGCGTCGGTAGGTTTTGGGCAA
>CAUYUJ010007687.1:0-10000 GCA_963575745.1 Prorocentrum cordatum
GCGTTCCTCCTCGCGGTCGCCTGCTCGCCCCGCGGGAGCAGAGGCGCATCCCGCTCGCCCGCCGCGCGCCTCGGGTCGGGGCCGTGCTGCTGCTGCTCCTCCTGGTGACGATCCACTGGTTGGAGACGCTGATCCCTGGCGTGGCAAAGGTGCTGCTGGTGGAGGAAGACAGCATCACGCTCCTGGTTGGGACGCCACCCCTGCGCCCACCACCCCTCAGAGCACCCAGTCCACTCCGCTCCCGCCTGGTGACAGCGTCGGTGCCTCGGGCAAGCAGATGGACGTGGAGGACCTGGACGACTTCAAGGGTGACCCCTCTGACGTCGCTGCGATGCTTGCCCAGTTCAAGTCCGACATGCAGAAGTCCATCTCGGACCAGATCTCTGGTATCAAGGGGGGCATTGTGGCCTCGGTCTCCTCCCACACTGAGGCGCTGGTCAAAGCGGTGGCAGCTCGACAAGAAAAGACGAACTTCCAGCTTCGCTCGGAGTTGGAGGAGCTCAGAGCCAGGCAGCAGGTTCAGGAGCAGACGCAGAATGATTTCAAAGAGCAGCTCAAGCAGATCAGAGAAACTATATACGTCGCAGAGAGCACCGTTCCTATCAAAGATTTTGACTCAATGGCTGAGTGGGCTCGTGATCCCGACGCCACAGTTTTATGTGCAAACACCACGGCGAATGTCGCAGTGGAGGAGCTCAAGAACGCCATCACCCCGTGGTTGGAGGAGGCCAATATCGAGGCGGACAAGTGGAAAGTCGTGGGGCCCTCTCCTTCGCGAAGGTACGTCATCCAGTTCGCGGGCGATGTGGGTTCGGCCTCCATGCGGGCGGCGCATGCGCGCAGGGCACTCAAGAAAGACGGTGAATGGAGAACCTTTGAGACGAAGACTATCGAGAATGGAACATCCAGAGTATTTGTCGGATGTGATAAGTCAGCGAAACAGGCCAGAACCGAAATTCAGACGAAGTTCGCGGCACAGCTTCTTCGAGACGCCTTCCCTGGACTTCGGCACCGCTTCGACAGATCCAAAGGGATTGTTTTCCTGGATGGGGTTCCCTGTGCGCAGATCCAGCCAGGTCTGCAGAAAGATCAGCCTTCATCTCTCCGTTGGAACTACAATGTGGTCCAACAGCACGGTGTGGACAAGACGACTTTGCTGGCGGCTTTCAATTCTCGTTTCTATTCAGAGCAAGAAATCAAGTGGAGTATTTTGCAGCACGTTTGATACTTGGCGCGAGAACTATCGTGCCTTTCCAGCCGCGCAGATTCAGATCACTTCGTGGAATGGTAGAGCCCTCCTTCACCACAAGCCAGAGGCACGGCGAACGAAGTTCAGGAAGTTGGCGCTGATGTGCAGGCGTCAGGCAATAATATGTTTGCAGGAGGTCCATGGCACGCTGGAAGAACTCAAGCATCATTGTTATCTTCATCGTACCCTGGGGCGATATTGGGATCGATACCGCGGCATGGCTCGGGAGGGGTGGCGATTATCTTATTTCAGATGTCACAGACGGAGGCGGAGGAGGCGATCAAAGTTGGCAGATTGAAACATGAGATATTGGTTCAAGGCAGAGCTCATCGAATCATGATCAAGGCGAGAGCGAATGCGCATCGCCCCGACATTATGACCATCGTGCACAACATCCACAACTTCGGGCTGATCAGGGGCCAGGTGGATACGATTGCTGCCAGGATATCAGCGGAGCCTTCGGTGGCTGCACAGAGCCCGCATCGGACTACTGCGCTCGCGGTGGGTGACTTCAACTACTCGGAGACGGCGGCAATGCATCTTCATGTGCCTGAGATTGACAAAGGGCTGGTACACCCTCCTCGTCAAAGAGAATTCGGTGATGCATGTGCGGCTGCATTCTCGGGGATGACTGAGCTCGACCCAGAGCTGCCCACTCACCTCATCAAAGATGATCAACGGTTAACACAGCTGGATAGAGTTTTTATAAGTACGCCACCTTGGGTTTTGATTCAGTTGCCGATAGCGGCGACGGTGGCCTATCCCCCAGAAGTGATGTTCGCCGAGGGCATATCGGATCACCCACCTGTGCAGGTTAGCTTCTCCCCCAGAGAGCTGAAGCCAGAGGGGGGCCAGCCTGCGCCAGCCTTCATCTGCAAGCAGCCAGAGTTCAAGTACTTCTTAGACTTGCTGATGAGTCACTCGTACATACATACCCTGCAGGCGGTGCCCAAGTGAGCGGAGTACAAGAGACTGCTGAGCGAGGCGGCACGGCTGACGCGCAACAAGCTGGTATGCATGCGTACGCCTCCGCTGGAGGCGAAGCTCGTTCTTTTTCGATCCATTGCCCGCGCAGTTCATTTCAATGATGCCAAGCTCGCACGCACGCTGCTCGCGCCTGCCCCCCCGCCCATCTGAGATGTTGTCGATCTCGTCGGAGCAGGTTGTGTCTCTTCTATGCCCCGTTGACTTTCGTAGGCCCCATTGACTTTCGTAGGAAATATGGAGCGCTGTAGCAGGAGATTTCTGAGGACAGAATTCGCAGGTCGGAGACTCTGGCGAAATACTCACCCAGCTGGGCTGAGAAGAAGCGCTTGCGTGCTTACGCACGTGCGGAGAGGCGCAGGGGGAAGCTATGGGCTCCGAAGGGCAAAACGCTCCCTCTCAAGGGCCTTCTCGCTCCTGACGGTTCGGTTGTTTCCTCCTCCTCGGCCATGGCCAAGTCTCTTCGGAACCATTGGGGCCCCGTTTGTGCGCCCCGCCCTGTAGCGAAAAGCCATCTCAAGACCTATTTAGACAAGCGTGCGATGCAATTTGATTTTTCGGATGTGGCCCCGCCCACAGTTTATTCGATTGCCAGTGTCATCAAACGGGCCAAACGGACGGCCCCTGGACCAGACGGTCTCCCCTATGCCGCGTGGCAGCAGAGCTCGATGTCGCAGGAAGTGTTGTATGGGCTCATGATTGAGCTGCTGTGTGGATATCCTCCTCCAACCTCGTTGAATGATCTCCTCCTGATCTTTGCCCCTAAAGGGGTAGACGGGAGCAGGACGCGCCCTTTGTGCTTCGGGAGCATCAGAACGCGAGACCTTTAGCGCTGAAGAATTCAGATGTGAAAATTCTGGCTTCGGCTTGTAACGAAAGAGTGAAGAGACAGGCTGCGCGGCAGGCTCACCCCGACCGACGCGGATTCCTAGTGAAGAGGAATTTTGTAGGCAATATAACTCTGCTCGACACGTCGGCGCGCATTGCCAGCATGCATCCAGAGGCCAGCTCACGTCCCCCTTGTCTCCTCTTCCTCGACTTTGGTAGTGCCTTCCCCTCCCTCCTCCATTCTTTCCTCTGGGCAGTGCTCGAGCGTTGTGGATGCCCGACAGGACTTCTCCAGTTTGCACAAGCCACATACACCTTTGCGATGTCTCGGGCGCCGGTTTTAGGACAGTTGTGGGAATGCTGCACGATCATGTCTGGGGTGATGCAAGGAAACCCCGCCTCAGGCACTCTATGGGCCCTAGCGATGGATCCCTTCTTGAGGGACATGCGATCCAGGCTTCGTAAGCACCCAGGTTGTGAGGTCGGAGCCTGCGCGGATGACATAGGTGCGACGGTAGCTGAGCTGCAGGCCCTCTCCAGGCTTTCAGGTGTCTTTTATGCCGCGGATTTCCTTGCTGGCCTCGCCCTCAAGATCCCCAAATGTCGCCTCGCCCCCGTCTCTGAGTCCTTCTCCTCCTCTCTCCAATCGAGGGTCCAGGAGCGGCTGGCCAGGTTGGTTCCGCGGTGGCAAACGATCCCGATCGTAGATGCTGCTGAATACTTAGGAGTTTGGTCTGGACCTGTCGCGTCGAAACACGTGTGGGCGAGGGCGTTTCGTGAGTGGGTGGGGGTGGTGAGAAGCATAGCAGAGACCAGTGCGCCACCGTCGGTGGCTTTGTACATGCACAATTCGCGTGCTGTTTCCAAATTCAGCTATCTTGCACAGTTGAGTCCGCTTCCCAGGTCCATCGCTAAGTGGGAGTCTTGGGCTTTGCATAAGAGTTTGCATCTCCCGCCGCTCTCGATGCCTCTGGATCAATTGCTTGCATGGCGGCATTGGTCGAAACTAAGACCTCTATCCACGCAGGCCCAATCGGTGGCTGCGCAGTCACGAATTGGAGGCCGCTCTGGCCCAGGCTTCAGGAGGTGGCTGAGCCGGCGCTCCCGATGACGAAGTGGCTGGCTGACGTCTGGTCGCCTGAGCACTGGCAGTCACCTCCGTGTGTTCACGAGCTGGCGAGAGCGGGTAGAGGGTTCTTTGGGGTTGCCTCCCTGCGGTCGGCGATCGCGGTGGCCCTCGATGCTCTCGACGAGGCGCAGCGTGTCGACCCGCGTGCTCCTGTGCAGCGCACCCTTGCCAGATCATTGGCCAGCTCTCTTTTTGTTGAAGATTTCGCGCCCATCATCTGGAGGCGCTTGGTCAAGTGGGCGTCTCGGACCCCTTCCAGAAGGGCTCGTGCGGGGGTGAGCTGGCCTGCGCTTCGCGAGTGCTTGGCTAGCTTCCCACCCGCGCGGCAAAGTGCGGTCATCAAAACTCTGGGTGGGGGGGGGGGGGGCGGGTGGGGGGGCGACGGAGCGGAGGATGACTCAAACTGGCTGCCGTTGCAAATTCGGATGCACGGATGCCCTGGGCGCTCAAGCTCATTACATGGCGTCTCCGTACCTTTGGGGGGCGGTGCTTTCTGTTTGGCGGCCCCAGGAGCCCATTGAAGTGTTTCTCGATCGGCGTCTCGGGCTTGCTCGAGAGATGTCAGAGCCCCAGGGGCTGAGAGCGCTTGAGCGATTCATTATTGCTTTTTACCTATGCAATTCAGTCCGTCGGTACAATGACATCGACGAGGAGGTTTTACATCAATGTGCTCGAGCTGCGAGATCGCAGTTCTTGCAGCAAGCAGAGCCCTGTGAGGGCTAGAGTGGACGAACTTCTTCCGGGGCTACGTCGGAGGAGGAGGAGGAGGAGGAGAGAGGAGAGCGTTTTTGTTGGATTCAGCTTGGCGTTGCAACAACTCTATGCCGTCACTGCGTTATAGGAACCGTGGAAGGGGTGCTACGCACCTGTGACTGCCGGGACAGAATTGCACGCGTGCGTCCTCGCATGCGGAGGCCAATCTCGAGGATCCTCTATCATGCGGTGGCTGCCGCAAGAAGGGGGGGGGGGGGAGGGGGCGAAGGGACCGCACTAAAGGGAGACGGGGGAAGAGGGGGGCAAAGGCGATACAGCGCAATCGTCAGAAGCCGTAGGCAGCATCTAGCGCAGAGACGTGCACTCGCCAACACACACAGAGGCCACAATGGGACAACTCTGTGACAAAAGGCGGCTGACTGGCGTGGTCAGACCCAATCTCGTTGTGCTGCAAGGGTGCGTCAAAGTGCGCCTGTACAGGCAGCCAAAAGTAGGGCCTTGCGGTCCTGTTGACCAGAGGAGGGGAGTACATCGAGAGATTAAGCCCAGTAGAGAAAGGGGCAAGTGGATGGGGGCACAAGTCGGGCCTACGACCGAACAGGTAACGCAGCAGACGAAGGCTGTTCCGAGTTTGCGCCTTCTTGGGGGTCAAAGCTTGCCGCCCCATTTTCCTCGTTAGGCAGGCGGTTGGCTCTGGAAGCAAACGCTGCGTATGCCAACTCGCGCAGAGGACCTGGCGCATGGGGGCCTGAGGAGGCGGCGCCATGCAGAGGCCAGGTCCTGGGGGGCGCCGCAATCTCCCAGAGACCTCTGATAGGAGGTGTGAGATTGTAAAAAGAGATGCTCGATCATGGGAGATGGAGGAGAATCTACTCGGAGGAAAAATGGGGAGAGATGTCCAGCCGCAGTGCATCTTGGAATTTGCCACCTGCTGCCGCGTGGTCGAATCCGCGCAACATGGCAAGGGACATGGCGCACAGACGCCAGGAGAGGCGCGACCGTGCAGAGGCCACGTCTGAAGGGGACAGGACGACCTCCCAGAGACCTCCTTAGGGGAGGTGCGAGATCGCCACAACATGACACAGTAAGAGAGCAAAGAGGATAATGGGCAAGGGCCATCTTGCCCAGGAGGTAGTGCGCGGAACGACTCACTAAATATGAACTAACCGAATGTTTCTGTCTTGGTATCTGGAGAGGGTGCCAGAGAGAGGAGCACGTGCAGGCAAGGATGTAGGACTCCAGTCGCCACGCGACTGGCCATGCGCCTCTGGAATGGAAGGCGAATGCGGAGCCACCGGGCCACCGGGCTCTGCGCTTCTTTACAGGGAAGCCTGCGAGCGTGTCCCATCCCAGCACATAGTACCACCACCCCCCAGATATCTGATGCCCATAGGCAAGAAAGGAGTCGCATTGCGTGCCTCAGCAGCATTCGTAAGAGATGCCGCGTGCTGACCTTCTCACTCTCTTGCGGCCGACAGATGCGGGCAAGTCTTAGAGCTGGTTTCCAGAGGAGGAGGCACGCAAGGAGCGAGGCAGAGTCAAGTGGGAGGAGGTATGAGGTGAGCACAGCTGCCTGTCACACCACTTGGCAAAGAGAAAATGCATATGAGTCCCTTCTGCCGCCCCATATCACCCCCAAAAAATGCTTCCCGCATCGCGATCCACCAGCTTGACCTTCGTATCGCCGCTCGCTGCCATCTGAGGCTCGGAAGATGACGCTGCCGCAGCCGATGACGGGGTGTCACGGCCAGGAACGCGGTTCCATTTCCCAGGTCCAGGTCTCGTTGCCTGGAGAGGCTGAGGTCTGAGTCCTGAAATACGGATTACCCGAGCCGTCAGCCAGCGTTGAGGTGGCGACGTAGCTGGTCGGAGACCACTCAACGTGACTGCGCGTGGCTTGGTGATAATGGCAGCCCTGCACTGGCGTTCCACCTCAAGAGCCCCCTGTAGGAAGAGGCTGGGGAGAGGCGTCGCACGTATCAGAGGTGCTCATAACGGCAGGCGTACATGCCTGTGTGGGGAGGCCTGCAACTTCTGCGATACCTCTGCTCGGGCATCAACGGCTATGACACGACGGGGTGAGGGACGAGAAAGAGGAGCTGGGGGAGAAAGGAAGTGACCCGCCTTGCGCGCCTGTCTGCCGTGCTGCAAGGAGTCCTCGCCATCGCATATTGTCCATCTTCCCTTGAACTGCGCAGGGAGGGCGATCGCTGGAAGCGTAGAGGAAGGTATGTAAGAATGGGAGACACACGCCTCAAACATAGAAGGAGGAGATATCGGGAGAGCATGAGATGTTGGCTTTTAACGGGCCGGAGAACGGCTGCGGTAAGATTTGCGGGCCCGATGCTGACCAGGAGATGTGGAGGAGCAGCTGGGACCGCGCTGCCTCTTGGAGGTTGAGGGGGCCTCGGTCTGCAGTACCTTATCGGTGCTCCTCGGCTGGATGGCGAAACGCGCTCCTCGCCCGTAACCTTCAGCACATGCTGTGGCCCAAGGATGGCCGTTGCATCTGCCGGGCGGTAGCGAGACGGGTAAAAACGAAACTCTCCTCACTCAGAAGTCGCTCTGGATTTACGGAGCATGCGACTTGCAGCCTTCTTGCGGAGCTTGTTCGTGCGAGCAGGCCTCGCACTCTCTCTGTTCGGAGGGCTCTGGTTTCTATGACTCCTCGACCAAGGGCGGAGACTCATCCGTTTTCTCCGTCGGAGCTATGGACGGATCTTTCCCCGTTGGAGTAATGGAAGGCGAAGGTGAGACGTCCCAAGGGAAGTGCTGGAGGCGATTCCGATCCCATGGCAAGGCACCGTCTCGGATCAGTGGACGCGTGTCCATGTCCTGACCCGGGCGGCCCTTTCCAACCGGGGTGCTCTTCCTAACACGTTTAGCGCATGCAGTTGGTGAGACCATTGGGAGGAACAGGAGATGGAGGGAGCGTCCAAGGGTGAGTTCCCCTCCCAGGCCTCTGAAGGTTGCTGGGCACGGCGTGTCCATGGAGTGCGTCTCCTCTCATCAGGAGGTGGGTGGGGGAGGGGGCGGGGAACATTCCCCAATAGCTTCGGGCGGAACAGGAGAAGGCCTGCTGAAGTCGCCAGGCGGCGGGGAAATTGGCTTGGGAAAAGAAGTTGGGTAGATGTATTCTGGGCGGAGGCTAGGAGCATCGGGAAGGGACCTGATTGCAGCAGAGGTCTTATGCACTGCCCCGAGCTCAGCATAGGAGCAGTCTTTCTGGGCGACCATCTTGGGAGACGGTTGCAGCCTAGGCCGTGGAGGTGGAGGAGGGGCCCGGTGCGGCTGTTGCTTCGGCTCGACCTTGATCCATGGCCGTCTCCGAAAAGAAGCTTCCTGCTTGGGCTTGGGAGCGGGCATTACTGAGAGTTCCAGGAGGAGGGAGGAGGGAGGAGGGAGAGGAAGAGGGAGTGGGAGAGGAGGAGGAGGGAGGAGGGGAGAGGAGGAGGGAAGGAAGGAGGGAGGGAGAGGGAGAGGAGGAGGAGAGGAGGAAGGGAAGGAGGGAGGAGGGAGGAGGGATGGGAGGGAGGAGGAGGAGGGGAGGGGAGGGGGGGAGGAGGAGGAGGAGGAGGAGGAGGGGAGGAGGAGTGGAGGAGGAGGAGGAGGAGGGATGGAGGGAGAGGAAGAGGAGGATCTTTATGCAGCTGCCTGCGGCAAACCCCGCCACCGTGCCCGTGCAACAGTGCAGCGGGAAGGAGACAGAGTGTAGGAATAGCGCGATTCCGACGACTGGTTTGAACTGGGACGAGTCGTGAACTCGACCTCGTTTCCGTCCGCGCGGTCGGGAGGAGGTCGAGTTCACGCCCCGCTGCAGTTCAGCGAGTTGTCTGAACTGAGACTGGTTATGAACTCGACCTCATATTCGTCCGCGAGGTAGGGAGGAGGAGGATGAGGATGAGGATGAGGATAAGGAGGAGGAAGAGGAAGAGGAAGAGGAGAAGGAGGAGGATGAGGAGGAGGAGGAGGAGGAGGAGGAGGGGGAGGAGCACGAGAAGGAGCAGGAGGGGGAGGAGGTCGAGGATGAGACGGAGGAGGGGGAGGAGCAGGAGAAGGAACAGGAGGGGGAGGAGGTCGAGGATGAGAAGGAAGAGAGAGGGGGTGGCATAATAAAGACAAATCAGGAGAAGGCTTCTCAAGGGCTCTCTTGGGGCAGCCTGGGAGTCCTGGAAGTCTCTTGGGGGCCTCTTGGAGCCTCTTGGTCGCCTCTTGGGCGCCTCTTGGGCCGTCTCAGGGGACCCGTGGCCCGTCTGACGCCTTAGGAGGCCGTTTTGGGTGCGATCTTGGGGTCCTCTTGGGCCGACTTGGGGCCCCCTTTGGGGCCTCATGTATTGTCTTAGAGCTATCTTGGAGGCGTCTTGAGCCATCTTGGGCGGTCGGGAACCCAAACAGGCGAGAACTTCACAATCTTTCAAACACCCAAGGGGGATCAATATTTCTCGCTCTCCTGGAGGGCCTCTTGGAGCCCTCGTGGGCCGTCTTGGAAGCCTCTCAGCCGCCTCGAGGTCGTATGGGAGCCTCTTTTTCTGTCTTGGGCCATCTTGGGCCGTCTTGGTGTCATCCTGGCTGTCTTGGAAGCCGTCTTGAGAGTCAGCTTCGCCGTCTGGGGGCGCGAACGAGTGCCGGAAGGCAATTTCTGGGGGGGGGGTGTGCGCGAGGAGGTTGGGGGCGGCCCGAGAACACACGAAAAAGACGTCGCAGACAACAGACGAGCATGCTAACACGCCCACTCCGTGCAGGCACCGTGGCTTGGCATCGCTCGGGCGTGTGCGTTTTCTCACGGCAAAAGGTCCTCGAGGAGCACTGCGTGCGCCTGGCGAGAAACTGCACGCGCGAAACCGAAACAGGCACAGGGAATGCACGTCCGAGCGATGGCCTGAGTTCTGGACCAGAAGCGTGGCCGCGGCCGCCCACTTGAATCACCCGTCGCTGGTTTGAGCCCCGGCGGGGGGTAGCGGGGCGGGGGGAGCGAAGGGAGGAGGAGGAGGAGGAGGAGGAGGAGGAGGAGGAGGAGGAGGGCGAGGTGGCGGATTTGTGCACCTTCGACGAAGGTGTGGGAGGCCCTGTCGGAGGCCAGCGGCCAGCTCTGCAGC
>CAUYUJ010007687.1:12500-45051 GCA_963575745.1 Prorocentrum cordatum
CTGCAGATTGGTCTGCGTGGCCTCCTGCAGCTGCTCCTGGAAGAGCCGCATCGGCTTCTCGAGGCCGCCGTAGAGCTTGAGCTCCTCGTGCGCCTCGTTCAGCTTCTCCTTCAGCTCGACCTTTTGCTCCTGAAGCTGCCCCATCTCCGCCAGAGCGTCGCAGAGCTCTGACTGCACCTCGGCGAGCTTCGCCTCCAGCTGCATTGCCGCCCGCTGCGCCTCCTGCCACTGGGACTGCGCCTCCATGTGCTGCTCCACCTTGCTGGTCCCGTCCACGTCCATGGTGGTGTCGCTCTTCACGACCTCCTGCTCCTTTGCCTCCAGCTGGGAGCCCTCGAGGTGCGCCCGAACCTCCCTCTCGAGCCCCACGTCTCGATGCTCTTTTTCGTTGCTCAGCTTGCTCAGCCTCCTGGCCCGGGAAGCCAGCCCGGGCGCGCTGGTTGCCCGCAGCCCCTCCTTCGCGGACGGCACTGTGGCGGGCGTCGCGAGCCGGCCTGCCTCGAGCACCCCACGGCAGAGGGAAACAATTACTGAACACTCCCCCTGCCCCCCCAAACTCAACGCTGGCACGCGCGGTGGAGACTGCGGTCGAAGTGCATCTCATCAGACCCACCGCCAACTTTGGACCTTAGAGGGGGAGGCGTTGATGGATGAATGTGGCATGCGTTCGCTAACGTGTTCCGAGGCCTGCATCAAGCACCCTCGCCAGCTGCACCACCTCGCCCCCGTCGGCGTCGCCGCCTGCCGCGCACGCGCCCGCCCCTTGCGCGGCGCCGCGCGCCGCAGCCCAAACCGCCGTGGCGAGGGCCTTCGTACCCGCATGGCAGGCCGCCGCCGACGAGGCCGCGCGGAGCACGGCCTGCGCCACCTGGAGCTTTGCCAGTCGCTCGCGAGCCTCGGGCGACCCCCATCGCAAGGAACACGGCCCGAGGAGGGGGGGGCGGCCCGCCGATGCCAGCCCAGCGCGCGAGCGCGCACCAGGCCTGGGCCAACAGTGGCTTGGGTCGGAATGGCTGCGGAAGGAGGGCGAGGGAGCAGGGAGGGAGGGAGAAAAGAGGAAGGAGGGAGGAGGGCGGAGGATACCGGAGAATGAGGATGAGGGGGGAGGAAGGGGGAGGGAGTAGCACGAGGAGGAGGAGGAGGAGGAGGAACAATGAGGAAGACGAAGAATAACGGAGGAGAAGGACGATGGAGGGAGGAGGCGCGTAGGGCGGAGGGAGGGGTGAAGGAGTGAGGATGGACGAGGGCGGAGAGAGGACTGCGAGGGAGGGAACGAGGGGACAGTAGAAGGGGGGGGCAGAGGGGAGTGGGGGTGGAGGGGGAGACGGAAGAAGGCAAAGGGGGGCAAAGGGAGGTGAAGAGAGGGGAGAGGGGGGTGGGAGGGGTGTGTGCGCAGGTGGTGGCGCCCATGATCGCTGCCAAGTCCGCGCGGGAAGCTCTCGCCGAGGACTTCCTCGCCTCGAAGGGTGCTGCGGACGCCGTAGCCTCGCGAGCGCCTCGCCGCAAGGCCTCGCCAAGACTTCCCTTCTCGCCACGCAGGGACTTCCTCGCCTCGCAAGGTGCCTCTTCATTCAGTCGATAATTTCCCCATCCGCTCATTCCTCCTTCCATTCATTCATTCATTCATTCATTCATTCATTTATTTGTTCATTGATTCACTCATGCATTCTCTCAGGCTCTCTCTCTCTCTCTCTCGTTCTGTCTTTCTCTTTCCCAACCATCCTGTGGAGTTGGGTCCTCGTTTTGAAGAGACAGTGCCCCGCGTCTTCCCTCCTCTTCTTCCTCCTCCCCCTCCTCCTCCCCCTCCTCCCCTCCTTCACTTTGGCACACCCCCCGCACGATTCGTGGTCCCACATATGGAGCTCAAGCCGAAGGCCCAGATGCCAGCGGGCACACGCGACCGCCGCACCCACTTTGGCACACGCCTCACACGCTTCGTGGCCCCATAAGGGAACTCCACCGAAGGCCGTGCACACAACGGCGTTACCCACAACTGCATCTGGCAGGGCCCTTCGCCTTTGCATGGACGTACTGCATTTGCATATCTGTAAACAAAACACTAGTACCCCCCCCCCCCCCGGGGACCGTCCCCCACCTCCGTGACATTTGGGGGCAACTCCCGGTGCCGCGCCCCCGGATTTCCCAGGGAGGCCCCAAAACGCCCCAGGATGGCGCAAGACGCCCCCAAGGAACCCCCAAAACGCGAAAGGACGGCCCAAGACGCTCCCGAGCAGCCCAAGACAGACCTCCGACGGCTCCCCAGGCTCCCAGGAGGCCTCCAAAAGGCCCCAAGAGAGCTCCGAGAGGTGTCCCAGGAGCGCCCGAAGAGGCCAAAATCGTTGATGTTCATTGTTTTCGTATTTTTGTGGTTTGTAGCCTTCTCGCGTTATCGAGCTTCCAACGCTCCAAGACGGCCGAGAAGGGCCCCTAAGACCGCCCCAAGACCGCCCAAGAGCCTCCAAGACGGCTCCAAGACGGGCCAAGAAGGCCCCAAGACGGCCCAAGAGCGCCCCAAAGCAGCCCACTTGAAAAAAAAAGGAAATCCAGTGATTCTCTTGTTGTTCAAGTTCATCCGAGCTTTATCAAGCATTCGGGGTCACATTGCACAGATTTTCCGAGAATGCTGTTGAACTCTCTGATGCTGCCTTGGCACTCTCTTGGGTCGTCTTCGTGTCATCTTGGCTGCCCCTGAAACCGCCGTAAACATCGAGCTTCCATGAGATCACTTGGCCAGCCCAGCTAGAACGTCAGCGCGCACGCGCGCGCCAAGAAAGAGACAAAAGAGGGGACCTCCCAAAGCCTTACGAGCGCTTTGCCCCAAGGTGGCCCGAAGGTTCCCCCAGAGGTTCTCGAGGCGCCCACCATATGCCTGTGGAGATTCCCGGGGTGGCTCCCAGGAGGCGCCAAGAGCCCCCCAAGAGGCCCTGACATATTCCCAAGACGCCGCCAAAACGCCCCCAGAGGCGTCGCGACAGCCCACGGCCTGTATCCAGGAAGCCTCTGACCCACGGACCAGGCATGGCAATTTGGAAAACAAGGAATTCAATATGTTTGTCCAAACTTACCCCCCCTGCTTACCTTTGCAGCCTTTGCACAACAGAGCATAGTTAAGGCCCCCATCACCGCCGAAGAAAGACCCCAGGAAGCCTTCGAGGGCCCCAAACAAACGAACACCGAAAAGAAATGTACGTAGCACCCCGCAATTGCGGATAAGAGTTAGGGGGCGGGCGCGGGCGACGCGGGCGTCGAGCCGGCGGACCTCGTGGTCTTCACCTTCCCGGTCGATGGCGCCCTCCTCCTCCTGCTCCTCCTCCTCCTCCTCTTTCTCGTTGCGTGCTCTGACAAGTTCAGCGCGGGGGGGGTCGCTGGTGGGCCACCCGGAACGAATGCAAAAACAGCCCGCCGCAGGCGCCGAAGTTTTGGCTTGTTCAGTGAACATAGTTTGGGTCGCGGGTGGGTCGCGGGCTCTCCACTTCCACCTGGAAGGAATTCAAAAACAGCCCGCCGCAGGCGCCGAAAATTTTGATTTGCACACTGAACGCGGTTTGGGTCGCAGGCTCTCCACCTGGAACGAATGCAAAAAAAACCCGCCGCAGGCGCCGAAGTTTTGGCTTGTTCAGTGAACGTAGTTTGGGTCGCGGGTGGGTCGCGGGCTCTCCACCTCCACCTGGAAGGAATTCGAAAACAGCCCGCCGCAAGTGCCGAACATTTTGAAACGCGGTTTGGGTCGCGGGTGGGTCGCAGGTTCTCCACCTCGAACGACTGCAAAAGAAGCGCGCCGCAGGCGCCGAAAATTTTGGGTGGGTCGCGGGGTGTGTCCTTGGTGGGTCGCGGGTGGGTCGCGATGGGTCGCGGGTGGGTCGCGGGCGCGGTTTGGGTCGCGGGTGGGTCGCAGGTTCTCCACTTGGAACGAATGCAAAAGGAACCCGCCGCATGCGCCGAAAATTTTGGGTGGGTCGCGGGTGGGTCGCGGGTGGGTCGCGGGTGGGTCGCGGGTGGGTCTCGGGGTGGGTCGCCGGTGGGTCGCGGGTGGGTCGCCGGTGGGTCGCGGGTGGGTCGCTAGGGGGGTCTCGGGTTGGGTCGCGGGCGGGTCGAGGGGTGAGTCGCGGGTGGGTCGCGGGTGGGTCACGGGTGGGTCGCCGGGTGGGCCGCGGATGGGTCGCGGGGTGGGTCGCGGGTGGGTCGCGGGTGGGTCGCGGTGTGGGTCGCGGGTGGGTCGTGGGGCGGGTCGTGGGCGGGACGACGACAACAAGCAACAGCAACAGCAACAGCAACAGCAGCAGCAACAACAACAACAACAATCATTTTAAGACTGTTCGCCCTCATATGCTCGAGTGTCCAATAACGCGTATTTCCCAAACCCTCCATTCCCGCCTTCTTCGTCTTCGACCGAACCCCTTTTCGGGGGTATACCTTTCTTCCCTGCAGGCCGGGCCCCGGCAAGCGGCGGGGCGGCCGCGGACCGTCGGCCGGGCCAGCGGCAGCGTTGATCGGCGGGGCGGCCGCGGACCGTCGACCCGACCCCAAGAGGGACGGACACGGGACTGACCACGACGACGACGACGACGTCGAAGACAACGGCGACGACGACGACGGCGACGACGAGCGAAAGCGAGAGCGAGAGAGAACGACAGCAGGGCCACGAAGGGCACGAAGTAGGCCACGAAGGGCGACAGCGCGGACACGAAGGGAATGCGTATGGGGCCACGAAGAGCGCGAACGAGCGGGGGCCACGAAGTGCAGATAATGCGGGGCCACAGAAGGCAACTATGGGGCCACTGAGGGTAGCAACTGGGCCACGTAAGTGGCGACAGCGGGGCCACGAAGGGCATGCACATGGGGCCACGACGGGCGCCACTCCTGGGTGCCTGGGTGTCGGGAGCGCGACGCTTGGGCAAATTGCAGGAAATTCCAACGCAAGGCCATTCTTCAGTAAGTTGCAAGCAAGTCTCCAGCGAGAGCGCGACTCCAGAGCGCCGGGAGAGCGATTCATGAGTAAATTGTAAGGAAGTCCCAATCGAGAGCGGGATTCCTGAATAGAATGCGAGGAGGTCTCGGGCGGGAGCGGGGGTCCTGGCTAAATTGTAAGGAAGTCTCAGGCGGGAACCGTTGTTGCTGTAACCCCGGGGACCAGGGCCCCAGTTTGAACATGAAGACTTTCACTGTCAAAAAACCGGGTGCGAGCGTCGAGGGGCGCACTTCGATTGAGAAAAATCAGTATGCACCGGTGGGGGGGATCAACAATAATAATTCTTCAGAAATGAGAATTCAACAACAAGAACAATAATCCGCATCGCGGCATTCCACTTCAACCACGCACCCAGGGACAGTGAATGACCGTTCGGTTCAATCCCGTCATTATGATGATTAGTTATGTGGTTTCCGCATTTCCCCTTTTATACGCTTCCGAGGCTTGCGCAGGGACTCCAAGAAGGTCGTCCGGTGCAGAAGGCACTTCATCAATTTAGATTCCATGCGCTAGCCTGGCGGACCTAACTAGCTAGAACGCGAGCCCCCCCAACCTCCTTATCACGCGCAGGGTGGTCGTATAGGTACATGGTCATGTGACATCTTCAGGACCATCACCAGCAGTTGGTTCAACGACTATGGACATCGTGTTTGGGATGAACGCCACTACGAACCATTTCATACATATGCATTGATTGTCATCGTCTTACTGCGTATTTGGGTGCGCAGTCTATTACCATCGATTCTGACTTGAGCTGACATCATTGTGGTTTTCATTCATCTGTATCTACAGACTCATTGACACTTGTGCTCTTTTATGTGATATTACACCGTCTTGCGATATTGACGTTGGTTCGGACAATAAATTCTGGCAGTCGGGCATGAACGCACCCAGGCAGGTCGTCCGCCACTAATTCTATCGAGATAGGCGTCTATAACTCATCATGGGACGGCGTCCGTGTACGACCGATTGCGCCGAATTTTGCCCATGCTCATGTTTTGATGTCGGCAACGCTCGTAAATACATTTTTACGTTACATCCGTTTTTTGGGGGCTTGGGGTGCCTCACAGCATGCACGATATATTATCAGAGATGGGTTGTCATCACACGTTTCCTAATATTTTTACATGTGGGCCTGGGGTGCCCTGGTCATATTTTGGGCCTGGAGCGCCCCGTGAAAATGAGCCGTTTTGCTTTGATCGAGTTGTCGTCACAACTCCGATCCACTTCACTTGACGCCTTTCGCGCGTCGGTGGCAACACTTGCATCGAAGGGTGCTGGTGTCACCTTGCTGCTCTCTTTCCCTTACTCTCCCATCCCTGCCACCTGCGGTGACGGAGTGTCGTCCAGGAGTGCCGAAGCGTTTTGGGGGGCGCACTTTGGGCCCGCTAAGTCGGGTAGACACTCTCAAGTACCCCGCGTGGCTGGGTCGGTCCTCTCTCTCTCTCTCTCTCACTCACGTTTCCTAGCCAATGCGCCTTCGTTTGGACGGGCGGTGGATAAAACGGGGTGGTGAGTGGACCTCACACCTCTGTTCCCGACTCCCGCCGTCGTGTCTTGTGGGCCCGAGGCCATCGGGAGCTGGCAGGTATCGGGACTGTGTGTGTGTGTGTGTGTGGCTGTGTGTGTGTGCGTGTGTGTGTGTGTGTGTGTGTGTGTGTGTGTGTGTGTGTGTGTGTAAAGACCGCTCAGTTCCTTATTATATCCTCTCTTACCGCAGCTGTATTGGCTCAAGGTATTGGCATAACTCCAACAGTGCACTGCCCCCTGCGCAGTGCCCTGGACAAAGAGTCCTGCTCCTCGCCTCTACCTACGGACCCCGCATAGGCACGGCCCCTCGGCCGTGTCCCTATGCGCGCACATGCCATCAATCCTTAACAATCGTATGTGCGTGTTGTGCGCCGCGGACTCCTTCGCCAATGTGGGTCTCAGAACACCAGTTGGACCAAAGTCCAGCCGGAACGCAGCCGGACGTAGGCCACCCAGACGACTAGTGGCCCCACTGGGGCTGGCAACGGATGAGGCAAGGGACCTGACTCCCAAGCTTCCCGCCTGCCATTCGATGCCGGGTACGGTGATGTGATTGTCCAGGCATCCCACGAGGGAGGTGATATTCTTATATTTGAAGAGAGCGGCCCGTGTCCAACATGCGGCTATTGCTCTAGCATTGCGAATGCTCGCTCTAGCTTTTGCCAGACGCGACGAGGATGAAGGGTTCATTTTCGAAATGGGGCTTTCGCTTTTGACGTTTTCAACGCACCGGACCAGCCTCTCAATCTCGCGTGACCGATGCAAGGACTGATGCAAACTCACTTTCGAGACGGGGCTCTCGCTGGGGCTGTCCCCGACAATCTATGGCCAGGAGCCGAACATTGCGAAACAACTGCAAGTGTGGAAGTTGTTTTTTTTCAAAACGGGGCTTTCGTTGGACACTCGGCGCGAAGCGTGGCGCTGATGTTTCGCCTGCATCGTCCCATCCTCGCGGCGATCCTGGAAATAGGGGCACCAGCGAGAGGATTCCTGACTCGATCGCCCAGCCGATCGCGGAGGCCGTTCGGCATGCTGTGTTCCTCCCTGTTAAGGGCTTGGTCAAGCACGTGTGTAGGGTTGCAATGTAAGGAGGCTCCGTTTTTCGGTCCTCCTTTTCCTCCTCCTCCTCCTCCTCCTCCTCTTTTTCCTCCCCCTTCCCCCGCCCTTGGAATCTAAGGCGGAAACGCTGCCTCCCGCCGCCCTGCTTGAAGACGCACAAGATGGCGCGTCCGAGCAGGGTGCTGGCTGCTACTGAGCGCGGCGCCGGCGCTCGTCTGGTCCGCTCTCTTGTTTCAGCCTACAGGAGGGGGAGTTGGAGGAGGAGGGAGAACAAAGGAATGAAGAGGAGGAGGTCGAAAAGGTAGAGGAGAAGGAGAAGGAAGAGGAGGAGGAGGAGGAGGATGAGGAGGAGGAGGAAGAGGAGAAGGGGAGGGACATGGATGATGACTCTGATGATGATGCTGATGATGATGACGATGATTATGATGATGATGATGATGACGAGGATGATGATACTATTGGTGATGATGGTGATTATGATGATGATGCTGATGACGATGATGATGACGACGATGATGATTATGCTGATGATCATTGCGACGACTCTGTTGATGATGAGCATGATGATATGATGACGATGTCGTTGACGACGATAATCATGACGATGATGATGCTGCTGATGATGATGACGATGACGATTACGACAGTCACAACGATGATGATGATGAGTGATGATGATCATGCTGACGGTGATGCTGCTGATGATGAGACGGTACATATGGTGCAATTGATGATGGCGATGTTTCTGCTGATTTCGCTGCTGATGATGCTGATGATGGTGTTGCTGATGATGGCGGCGATCACCATGATGATGATGATGATCATGGTGATGATGACGATGATGAAGAAGAAGCCGATGATGATTATGAAGATGTTGCGCGTGATGACGATGCCGTTGATGATGACGATGCTGATGCCTATGCTGATGCTGCTGCTGATGATGACAAGGATGATGACGCTGATCATGACGACGGTGATGATGATGCTGATGCTGATGCGGACGATGATGATTACGAGGATGGAGAAGACGATGGTGATGGTGGTGGTCATGCTGATCATCATGATGATTGCGACAGCGATTCTGATGATGCTGCTGATGATGATGTTGCTGATGGTCATGGTCGTAGTAGTAGTAGTAGTAGTGGTAGTAGTAGTAGTAGTAGTGTAGTCGTAGTAGTAACAGTAGTAGTCGTAGTAGTAACAGTAGTAGTAGTAGTAGTAGTAGTAGTAGTAGTAGTAGTAGTAGTAGTAGTAGTAGTAGTAGTAGTAGTACTAGTAGTAGTCATAGTAGTAGTAGTAGTAGTAGTAGTAGTAGTAGTAGTAGTAGTAGTAGTAGTAGTAGTAGTAGTGTAGTAGTAGTAGTATTAGTAGTAGTAGTAGTAGTAGTAGTAGTAGTAGTAGTAGTAGTAGTAGTAGTAGTAGTAGTAGTAGTAGTAGTAGTAGTAGTAGTAGTAGTCGAGTCGGTAGTAGTAGTGTTAGTAGCAGCCCCCGTAGTAGTAGTAGTAGTAGCAGTAGTAGTAGTAGTAGTAGTAGTAGTAGTAGTAGTAGTATTAGCCGTAGTAGTAGTAGGTCGTAGTCGTGTCGTAGTCGTAGTCGTAGTCTGTTAGTCATATGTCGTAGTGTAGTAGTAGTCGTAGTAGGTCGTAGTAGTAGTAGTTAGTAGTAGTACGTAGTAGTAGTAGTAGTCGTATTATTATTAGTAGTAGTAGTAGTAGTAGTTAGTAGTTCGTAGTAGTAGTAGTAGTAGTACTAGTACTAGTCGTAGTAGTAGTAGTAGTAGTAGTAGTAGTAGTCGTAGTAGTAGTAGTAGTAGTAGTAGTAGTAGTAGTAGTAGTAGTAGTAGTAGTAGTAGTAGTAGTAGTAGTAGTAGTAGTAGTAGTAGTCGTCGTCGAAACCAGTTGCCCTAGCCAGCTCGACCTGCCAACCCGTCCAACCAGCAAGCCAGCCCACCCAGCCACCCCGCCACCTAGCCAACCCGTCACCAACCAGCCCAGCCGCCCACCCCGTCATCCCGCCAACCAGCCGATCCCCTCCGCCTGCTCTCCGTGCCCAACCAGCCACCCTGCCAACCCGCTCTCCCCCGCCGCCTGCCCTCCGTCACCGCCGAGAGGGGGGGGGGGGAAGTGTTTCTTACAAGCGAAAACCAGAAAACTAGCCCTCCCGGGGACCGGCGGGACAGCGGGGAGGGGGCAAATCGCACCGTACTATGCAGGACCGGGAATGGCGGGGGGGGGTGCCCGGCACGGTTTTGGGCCTCAAGTGTGTAATTGTCGTCATTTTTCAACGTCCACCGCGCCCTCTTTCTCAATGGGAAGGCTCCCATCCTTGAAACTGTCGCCAATTTTGAGGCCCCGCGCGTGGCTTCTTTAGAGAGCCGCCAAGAGGCCCCAGGAGGTCTCAGGAGGCATCAGGAAGCTCCAGGAGGCTTCAGGACGTCCCGGAGGCCGTGGGAATCCTAAGGAGGCTCCAGGACGCTCCAGGAGGTCCCAGGATGCCCCGCGAGGTCCCACAAGGCCCCAGGAGGTCCCATCACGCTCCGGGCGTATCCTGAACGACCCAAAAGTTCCAGAACGTTGCGGACGCCCCTGGAGGGCTGAGGATACCCTAGGAGAGCCCAGGAGGTTTCAAGAGGCCGCAGGAAGTCCCCAGAGTTGCTATCCCAGGAGGCCCCCGGGATGACCAGGAGGCTCCATGAGGTCCCATGGTCCATCACGCCCGATGTAGGGAGGGGGAGGCGGAGGAGGAGGAGGACGTGGAGGAGGAGGAGGAGGAGGAGGACAAGGAAAAGGAGGAGGAGGACGAGGAGAAGGATGAGGAAAAGGACGAGCATGATGAGGAAAGGATGAGCAGGGTGACAGCGTGGCGCCCCAGCCAATACACTTGGTCCAATTGGTTTCTACCCCTGTGAGGGGTGTTACATGGTAGTAGTCATAGTAGAAGTAGCAGTAGCAGTAGCAATAGCAGTGTCAGCATCAGTAGCAGTAGTAGCAGTAACAGTAGTAGTAGTAGTAATAGTAGTAGTAGTAGTAGTAGTAGTAGTAGTAGTAGTAGTAGTGGTAGTGGTAGTGGTAGTGGTAGTGGTAGTGGTAGTGGTAGTGGTAGTAGTAGTATAGTAGTAAGTAGTATTTAAGTAGTAGTAGTAGTGTAGTAGTAGTAGTAGTTATTAGTGGTATTTCGTAAGTAGGTAGTAGTAGTTAGTAGTAGTAAGTAGTAGTAGTAGTAGTAGTAGTAGTAATAGTAGTAGTAGTTAGTCGTAGTAGTGTAGTAGTAGTAGTAGTAGTATAGTAAGTAGTAGTAGTAGTAGAGTAGTAGTAGTAGTAGTAGTAGTAAGTAGTAATAGTCTAGTAGAAGTATAGTCGTAGTCGTAGTCCGTGTCGTAGTCGTAGTCGTAGTAGTAGGAGTAGTATGAGTAGTAGTAGTAGTAGTAGCCACAAGGACGTCTTCCAAGGCGGTGAAGCGTGGTGATGTGGTGCCACGATATGTAGTATGTAGTAGTAGTAGTAGCTAGTAGTAGTAGTAGTAGTAGTAGTAGTAGTAGTAGTAGTAGTAGTAGTAGTTAGTAGTAGTAGTAGTAGTAGTAGTAGCAGTTAGCAGCGCGCAACAGTAGTAGAACAGTAGTAGTAGTAGTAGTAGTAAGTAGTAGTAGTAGTAGTAGTAGTATTAGTAATCGTAGTAGTAGTCGTAGTAGTAGTAGTAGTTACGTAGTACGTAAAGTAGTAGTAGTCGTAGTAGTAGTAGTAGTAGTAGTAGTAGTAGTAGTACTTGTAGTAGTAGTAGTAGTAGTAGTAGTAGTAGTAGTAGTAGTAGTAGTAGTAGTAGTAGTAGTAGTAATAGTAGTAGTAGTTGTAGTTGTAGCAGCGCACTTTTATACCATCTCTTTTTTCCTATGTGTATTTTAGTCCTAGCAGCATGGTTCACTTTCAATGCATTCCCAGACGCCGCCGGCGCGAATCGTGACGTTACCGGGGGGGGGCGCCGCTGGTAACGGGCGGTATCGCGAATTTTATATACAGGTCACCGCACGGTCTGTCACAGCACCGTTTCGGGACTCCAAATCTACAGGAGGAATATTCAAAATAGTCAAACATAGTATTGGGATACTCATTCGATTATTTTTTTGAATATCCGTAAGGGCTTCGCCCCCTGCCGCCGGCCCCCTCTTTCGGAGAATGGGCCATGGAAGAGCGAAGTCATGAGGCTTTGGCTTTGCCGTGAAGCAGTGTCGGGACCTATTTGTTTTTGGACCCTGACCCTGCCGATCCTTTCTGTTATTGGACCCCGACCCTACGGATCTGCGTGAGGGTTGCCACCGAATTTCGGAAATGTGGTAAATCCCTTGTGTTTTTGGACCCTGATCCCGTCTATCTGCGTGAGGGGTGTCAGGAACTTTCAAACATTTGGCAAATTCTTTGTGTTTTTGGACCCTGACCCCGCGTGAGGGGTGCCGCCGAATTTAATACATCGGCAAATCCCGTGTGTTTTTGGACCCTGACCCTACCGATCTGCGTGAGGGGTGCCACCGAATTTAGGAAATGTGGTAAATCCTTTGTGTTTTTGGACCCTGGTCTCGTCGATCTGCGTGAGGGGTGTAAGGAAATTTCAGAAATTTAGCAAATCCTTTGTGTTTTTGGACCCTGACCCCGCCGATCTGCGTGAGGGGTGCCGCCGAATTTAATACATGCGGCAAATCCCGTATGTTTTTGGACCTTGACCCTACGGATCTGCGTGAGGGGTGCCACCGAATTTCGGACATGTGGTAAATCCCTTGTGTTTTTGGACCCTGATCCCGTCGATTTGCGTGAGGGGTGTCAGGAAATTTCAGAAATGTGGCAAATTCCTTGTGTTTTTGGACCCTGACCCCGCCGATCTGCGTGAGGGGTGTCAGGAATTTTCAGGAATGTGGCAAATCCCCAGGACCCTGACCCCGCCGATCTGGGTGTGATTTTTTACCCCGACAGGAATTCTGACAACCCTCCCGGGGGGTGCTAACCAGGGCGGTTTTTGGCTCCCCCCCCTCGCGCGGACAGTAACAATTTACAGTAGGAAGCAGAAAGCAGTATTGTAACAATGGAAACTGGAAACTGGAACTGGTGCAGGGAGCAGCAAGCTTAAGCCTCGCAGCCTGATGGCCCCGCAAGGGGGCCGGCGGATTTTGGAGCATCTTTTGAGTATTTTTGGCTTTTCGTCCCAAATCCGCCTGTAAGGGGACATGCCCGACCTAAGCCGAGCACCAGAGATCACCCTTGCCCAGGGTCACTCCTCGCGCGTCTTTGCCCAGAGGTCGGACAGTTCGCCTTTCGGTTGCTCCGATTAGCCTCGCGCTGGTGCGGGCTGCCTCTGCCTCGCCGCCGACGGAAAAAGTCTTTACCCAAAGGTCCGATGTCTGGACACTGTCACTGCGCGCTCCCTGGAAGGTCCAGACCTGCCCCATGGCCAGCTTGGCATCCCGAGCCTTATATCTGGCGTGTCCAGGGTGGCTTCGCCAGGGCGCGAAGATATCCGCGCGTCAGAGTCCTTCGCGATGCGCGATCCGCGAAAGTAGGGGACCTCAGTATTGTTAAGACCGTCTGGCGTTTAAGGAAACGTTGATCCGTTTGGGCGTAGTGTACGGGTGTTCAGGACACCTCCGGAGGCCTCTGAACTCGGTATCCATGTCAATGGTTTTCGATCAAGCGCCCCCCGGTGACAAGCACCATAATTGCAGTCGATCTGATATTTCAGTGCGACTCGGAGTAGGAGGAGCAGATGAGACAGATGCAAGTATTCCGTGGCTGGTTGCCCGACGTGTGGTTGCGTCGTCTCTCGGTTGGCCGCTTCCCCTTCAGAAGACAAAGGAGAGCTACATGCGAGCCCAGGTGATCGTGGAGGCCACAGTTGCGACCGAGAAGGCCGACGCGGTCGAGCTGTCCCAGAGTAGCGGAGACACGATGGCCAAGAGGCCCCCAGCCCCGTGCCGCTCTTGACGAGGACTGCGCTCTCAGAGCGCAATCGTCCACTCCATCGTCCTCATGCTCGTCCAGCTCGTGCTCCTCATCGTCTCCTCGTCCCCTTCTCGTCCTCCCCTCGTCCTGCCCGTCGTCCTCCTCTTCTTCACCTCCTCGTCATCCTCGCCCTCTCCTCGCCGTCGTCCTCTCGTCGTCCTCGTCCTCTCTGCGCCGCCCTCGCGCTCCTCGCCCTGCTCCCGACGGCCGCGGACCCGGCGACCCCGCCCGCGCGGCGGCTTGAACGAGCAAGTTTGGGTCCCCTCTCTGTCAGCCCGAGGCGGGCCCCCTCCTCCTCCTCCTCCTCCTCCTCCTCCTCCTCCTCTTCCTCCTCCTCCTCCTCCTCCTGCTCCTCCTCCTCCTCCTGCTCCTCCTCCTCCTCCTCCTCCTCCTCCTCCTGCTGCTGCTGCTCCTCCTCCTCCTCCTCCTCCCTCCTCCTCCTCCTCCTCCTCCTCCTCCTCCCCCCTCCCCCTCCTGCTGCTCCTCCTCCTCCTCCTTCAGCCCTTTCTGGCCCGAGTCGGGTCTGCAGGGGTAGAAACATTGGGAAGGGCTATTTCTCTCCTGCGAGCCAAGCCTTGGCTTCTGGGCTTCCTGGGTGGCGTCCCCAGGATTCCTGGACTATAAACGGTTACTGCGGCCTGGTTGGCCTTACATCCGTCACGGCGCCGCCATGTCGCGCCGCTTCGCTGCTGACCCCTGGCGTTGCAAGAAGTGCGTCACGAGGGACGACACGCCGTGGACCAACCGTGGCGACCTTAAGGAGTGCTCCAAGTGCAACCTGCATAAAAGGAGTCTGCTACGGTGGTCCCAAAACGCCCAAAGGGAGTCCTGCGACCAAGTCCACGGGCTCACCTGAGGCATCTAAGGATCAGTCCGACACCGCTTCCATGGCCAAGCAGCTTGCCGACCTCCAGGCCATGGTCAAGAAACTTACGGTCGCCAAGTCGCCTCCTCCTTGGGCTGCTGCTGCTGCTGCTGCTGCTGGGGGGGAGTGCTTCTGCTGCTGGAGCGGACGTCAGATTGGACAGTGGGCGCCCCCATGGGGCTTCCACTGGTAACAACGGAGGCACCGCTGACCCGTCAGAGAAGCAGGTCAAGCGTGACCGCATCAAGAAGATCCTTAAGGTCTACGATAGATCCTCCGTGGCCTCTGACTTGGTGGAGGTCAAGTCCCTCGCCGAAGAGAAGGAGCGTTTGGACAAGGAGCTCGACGACGAGCGCTCCTTGGAGGATCAGGTCGCCTCCCTCACCACGACGCTGCGGAACTCCCGTGCCAAGGCCAAGCGCCTTCGCGAGGAGCACGTTCAGAAGCAGCTGGTCATCGACGAACTGGTCGCCAAGCAGACGGTGCTCCAGGACTCCCTGGCCGAGGCAGATGCCGAAGTCGTGCGGCTGGAGGAGGAGGTCCAGCGTTTGGGCGCCGACCGAGCCCCTCCGCCCACGGCTGGAAAGCCTACGCTACATGAGCTGCTGCTGAATGTCTCGGTCGACGTCCAGCAGCTTGGCGAGTTGGCCGTGGAGCTCGGCCTGGACCCCAGCCTTCAGGCACAGATGGAGACGGCGGCCAAAGTCTTCGGGAGGCACCATGAGCCTCCCCAGGCGAAGCCGCCGGCGGCGCAGGTGCCCGCTGCTGCCCCTGCCCCCGCGACCCCTGCTGGAGATGAGGGAGGAAGCCGCCAGAGACGACGTGGATATCGACGTCGACCTCACGGAGTCCGCCGAGCTGCGGGAGGCGTTGGGTGCGGCAGGACTCACGCAGCCTGACGATGCCACCGACGCGGACATGCGGGTAGCGTACGAGCGTGTCCTTGACTCCTTTACGCACGCGGCTACGGCGCACTAGAGGAAGAAGAAGAAGACTCGATCAGCCCCTTTCTGAGGGCAGCGCTGGCCAGCGCGACCACGCGGATGGCGCGTGCCATGCGTGGGCCATTAGATGTGAGTGCAATGCGCCAGCCTGTTATGACGGGCTGTGCGGCCATCAGGCTGACAGGATGTCCCATGGACGGAATGTCAGCTGTGGCCTCCCGCGCACTGACAGCGCGTGCCATGTGCAGGCTGTCGGCTGGGGTTTTCCTGGCAGGAAGTACCGTGTACGGATGCCAGTGTTTACGTGGGGCGCCCACAGGGCAGCGCGTGCTATGTACGCGCTGCTGCCGGGGTGGGTCCTGGCTTCGCGGGTCCGCCTCCATTTGGCGAAGAGCACAGTGCGTCTCCCACCAGGGGCCACTACTGCTCCAGCCCTTCGCCGTCGACCTGCATGTCAGTCCACTCGTCCTCACCGTGTGTGGCGCGTCCGCGAGGATGGACCTCTATGCTGCTTTGGTGCCTGTTCGTGGCCCAGCTCGAGGTGGGCTCTGCAGGGGCCTCCGTCAGTGGTGGGAAGACCACGTCGGTGGCTGACCAGTCCGCGGGCTTGCTTCGCAACTGGCGGAAAGGACCACCTCGGTGCCGAGCTGGTGGCAGCGACGCAGGCGCACCTGAGGGTCGCGATCCTTTTGTGCAGGGTCCCAGCACGGCCGTGCCTGATGCTGGCGACGCGCGCCGTCAGGTGGCGGCCAATCTGGACGCGGTTAGCCCTGGATCTCACGGGCCACTGCTCAACTTTCTGCCGTGCTTCTTCGGCGAGGTAGTGATGGTCCAGGAGGCGCGTGTGGTCGACAAGCGGCTCGGGGCTGTTCAATCTGCCGTGCGCGATGCAGGTTGGCACGGCCTCCGGGCCCCCGCCGAGGAGACGGGGGGAGCGTCCGCGGCGTCGTGCTCCAGCGGGGTCTGCGTGCTCGCGCCTACCAGCGTGATGGTCACGATGCTCCTTGATGGGGATCATGTCGTTGTTCCCCATCATGTTGTGGCAGCTCATTTCCACTGTGGTGCCCCTGGTGGTCTGATTGTTGTCGGCGTGTACATGGTTCAGGGCATCGGCGTCGCCAGGGCCGACCTCTCGATCCCGTGGGCGCTTGCGAAGCGCGTGGCGGCCTGGAACGCGCGCGGCCTTGACTGGATCATCGGGGGTGACTGGGGCGCCGACGACCAGAGCATCAACATTGGCGACTGGGTTGGGTCTTTGGCAGGCACTCCCCTCCAGCCGTCGGCCCCTGCGTGCGTCGCCTCCAACGGGGTGTCCACCATCGACTACTTCTTCTTGGTGGCCAGCAATCTCGCGTCCCGTGTCTCTCGCCAGCCCGAGGTGATACATGGATGCGGGAGCATTCCCAGACCTCGCTACCCAGCGGGGCCGGGGCTGCAAGGGAAGGGCGCGCCGACGTGGTGCCGCGTCCCTGATGAGCCTCGACCGCTGCCTGCTGTCCCCCCTGTTGGCTGTGCTCGTTTCCCTTTTCCTTGGCGCGCGTTGGATGGCCTGTTTATGCAGGCAGCCTCTGCGCCGCAAAGGGTCACTGGCACGGACCGTGTCCAGTCCAGGCCCGATCGGGACCGGTGCAGGTCCGTCGATCAATTAGGCCCATTCGGCAAAAATGCGGTCGGGACGCGCGGGCCAACGTTGCCGCCGTCGGACCTGGGCCCATGGCCAGGCCGTCGGCGAGGTCGGTACACCCGATGATGTCTTGCAGCAGCTCTGGGGCTCCGTTCAGCAGGGCATTGACTACGAGATCGCAGGCAGGCACGACAACATTGGCCCTGGAGCCAACCGTTTCGTCGGGCACCACGGCCCCCCCAAGGTGAAGTGGCGGCAGTTGCGGTGGGGGCCACCTCGCAAGCGCCTGTGCCACGACACCGCGATCGGCAATCTGGGCTTGGGCTACCGCGGCACGCTGGGCGACTCACCTTCGTGCCGAGCGTGATCGGGTCCAGCGGTTTTGTCACCGGTTGAATGCGGCGGCGGCGTATGCGTCTCCAGTTCCCAGGCAGCTGCAGAAGACTGCCAGTGTATTCTACGACATCCTCTGCTTCCTGAGCTCCATCGTCGGGCAGGACAAAGTCCTCACCGTTATCGACCCCTGCTACCGCCAGTTCTTCCTGCGCGGGCTGGACGGGCTGATTGCGGAGGACTTTGATGACGTGGTGGATGCCATCGTGGGCCGTGCGGAGGCCCTCACTGCCGCGGCTCGCGGCGCGTCGGAGAGAGCCTGGCGCAGCTGGGCTCAGGCGGCCTTCAATGGGGGAGCGAAGGCTGCCCGCGCTGCATCAAAGGTCAGGGCGCAGCAAGAACTCGTTGCCCCTCAGGCCTATTCCCAGCCATGCATCCTCGCGGACCGCACCATGTGCGAGTGAAAGTGGATCTGGGTGACCCATGGGCTGGAAGAGCTGCCTCTACCCGCGGATGCACCTACTTGGGAGGGGCTGCCTAGCCTGGCGGTCCATGGCCTACGGCAGGCCATCCGATCGTTCTCTCTCGCCACCGTCTCGGGGCCTACCCGCATTCCACCGAGGGCGCTTGGGCACTTATCAGATGAGGCTCTCAGGAGGTTGGCCAAGATGTTCGAGGTTTTTGAGCAGCACTTACGGTTTCCCTGTGACCGCCTGTATAGTGAGATGGTCCGTCTCCCTAAGCCAGATGGTGGCCACAGGTTGTATGTGCTGAGCCACACTCTCATACGAGTCTGGGCGAAAGCACGCCGATGGCTGTCGGCAGAGTGGCAGCGGCTGCACAACTGCGACGAGATGGCGGGTACTCGAGGCAGCCACGCATCCACGGCCTCGGCTTTCGCTCACAACCTGGGGCAAGAGGTGGGAAGCCTCATAGGCGACCACACATGCACCATCAACCTTGGCTTGGTGAAATGCTTTGACATGGTGAGCCCCCATGCGCTCATGCGGGAGGCACGGGAGCTGGGTTACCCGATACGCCTGCTATGGATGTTGCTGTAGCTCTACCAGCAGCCACGGCGCATCAAGGCGTACGGTAGCCTTTCGTGCTCCTTCGTCGCCTTTCAGGGGGTGATGGCGGGGTGCACGCATGCCACCTACCTCATCTATTTGCTGACGTACCGTGTCCTCTAGCGGGCCAACAGGGTGGCGCCGACCATCAAGCCGCGTTCGCTGGTGGACGATATCGGCCTGCAGATGGTCTCCCCCGACCTCGGTGATGTGAAGCTGCTGATGCGCACTGCGATGGTGCTCACTGCAGAGGCCAGGGATCTCGGGCTTATTCTCCAACCTGCTAAATCCGCGGTGGTGGCTGGGTCAGCGCAGGTCCGCCTTGTGGTGCGCAGGGTCCAGCGGCGGATGTCTCGGGCGGTGCCCTCAGCCCGACATGTGCGCAATTTTGGCCATGAGCTGCATGGCCCTCGGGTGCTAAGGAAGGTTGAGAAAGAAGCGCCTGAAGGCCTTGCGGGAGCGCAAGCACCGACTCCTCATGCTGCGTCGCGCGGCAGGGTGCAAGGCCTCCACCCTGTGGCGGACTGGGCTCATGCCGTCCGCAGGGCACGGGGCTGGAGCGTCGGGGTTGGCGGACGCGCCCCTGCGCGAGATGCGCAACTTGGCCGCGGTATTCAACGGGCGCAGTGACATGCACCATGTGGGCGTCACGGCATACCTCCTTACTCACCCTTCGGATGAGTGCGATCCCATCTACCATGCGACGCTGGGCCTGGTCTTGAACTACGCCGCCTGGATTTTGGGATGGGCGCGGGTCGCCTAGCCGCCTTCAAGGGCTTGGACAGCGCTCCATGAGCGGGCTGTCCCAATCAGTTGGGCCGATGACAAAGGTCCCCTGGCTGCGACGTGGATGACGCTCAGGCGGCTAGCCTGGGACATGAAAGCGCCGCACATTTTGCAGGGCGACTTGGGCAACCAGCATGGCCTGTACCGCGTGTGCCCTGCTGACCTGCGACCTTTCTTGGTGCAGGGCGTACGGCGCTGGCAGCGCGGCCGCCTCGCCAGCCACATGTACTCCCACGCTGGCGCGCCTATCTGGCACCGTGGGCTCAGGCATGCGGTCAAGGGTGTCCGTGCCGCAAGGCAGCTGGGAGCGCTGCAGGCGCTATGGTCTGACAACATACCCATGCCGATCCGCAGGGGCATGAAGCTCGGCATGCCCATGCGCCCCTGTCAGGCTTGTGGGAAGGCCCTTGCGCCCGATGAATGCTGGGGCCATGTCTTCTTGGAGTGGCCCGTGCTGCTGACCCGCCCCCCCGAAGGGGACATGCGACCCATGGGGCAGGAGCCGACGGACCATGTCCAAGGCCCTGGACCATGTCCAAGGCCCTTTGTAATACAGCAGGGTCTAGGCGACCTGCACCAGCAGGCTCGCGACCACCTCCTGAGTCGGGCCAACCCGACCCCACCGTCCTACACCTGCGCCCAGCACCGCAGCACCATGGGGGCCGAGGACGATTTCTTTCCTGGCGTCGGGCAAGGGGTTGACGAAGAGGTCCACTTTGGGCCACCCGATGGGTACGACGGCCTTCAGGAGGTGGTGCGGCGAGACGCGCAGAGTGTCCTCTGTACGCCACCGGTTGCTTCGGAACGGAGTGACCTGTTGTCCCCTGCGGCGGCGGCTCCAGCCTCGGCGCGCGGTGCATTATGCCGTGGTATCTTCCACCTCCCCCAGGTGCTGGCTGAGGTGCGCGACCAACTTATCCAAGCGGGTCTTGGATCAGGCACGCCGAATTTCGAGCAGTCCTGCCTCGTCTTTGGCATGCCCGAGCCTCCCGCCGATCTGCCACGCGCAGACACGCAGAGGCATGATGTTTGCCTTTGGGGCGACGCCCATGGCGTTTTGGGCCTCGTTTCTTGCACCGACGGGCCTGGCTACGACTCAGGTGTTCCCGAGGTGCGGAGGTGTGGACAAGCTGTTGTGCAGCTTGATCTTTATTCTTGGCTCCCACTTAGGGCGCGGTTCGGGCCCCTCCTGTACTTGGTGCAGACTGTTGTTGGCCGTGCTGAGAGGTGCGCGATCAGGGAGGGGCTCGACGCGTTCCCTGACCACCAGTGCTTCGTCACTGGCCTGCTGGCGCTCGCCCAGGAAGGAGAGCGTTGGTGCCCCGAGCTCGGGCAGGGTCGTGCCGAGCATGCTAGAGCGTGGCGGGGCATCTTCGTGGCCAGCCGCAGAAGCACCTTGCGGGGCCCCCCCAAGTTCCGATGGGCGCCTGCGCACAGGCCCTTAGGAGCTTGTGGGCGCAGAGCCGCAGGAGTTGCGTGACTGGCTAGGCAACGGCTGGGCAGACTACTTCGCGCGCTGCGGTGCGGCCTCTCACGCGCTGGCTGGGTCGGTTGCCGAGGCGGTGCCTGCTGCGCTGAAGCAGCACCGCAAGGTCCTGCAGTTCATCTCGTGGGCGGCACTGCAGGCGGTGGCTCGCGAGCAATGGGGGTGCGACGTGGGGGTCCCCAGGCCACCTTGCGAGCAGGCCAGGCCCATTGTGGTGGCACGAAGCACGGACCATGTCCTTGCTTACTGTGCCAGCCTCGGGCGGTACGGATGCACCCAATGCGGAGTCGCAGCCACGACAGACTCCTCCGTCGATTTGCTGCAAATTGGCTCTCGTCGTGTATGTCGGCCTTCGCGTGTTGCCAGAGCTCTCAACGCCGAGTGCTTCCGCGCCTTCGGCGAGGGTTGGGTCCTCTGCAGCGACCAAAGGGCTGGCATGGCCCTGGGCGCGGCTTTGGCGCTCGAAGGGAGCTCGCAGCCCTCGACTCCCGCGGCCCTGGTGCCACCTGCCCTGGCTGGGGAGGTAGGGGGCGCTTTCGCCGTGCTTGGGCGCGACGTGTTCAGGGGCAACGATGTCTACTGTTGCAGACGCTGCGGGTCCCACTGTGCTGCGGGCGATGTCCGCGCAGTGCGGAAGCTTGGCTTGAGGTGCGAGGGGCTCTCGACCAACGAGTCCACGCGCCGCGGCCAGCAAGATGCGATCAGGCGCGTCGAGAAGGGAGTGGCGCCTCGTGCCCGGCGCGCCCCAGCGGCGCAGCTCCCGCAGGGTTGCCCCTCTCGCAGCCACGCGGCGCGATGATCGACCATGTCGTGATTCGCTGCCGTTCCGTGGTTGGCTGGTGGCACGGCGTCTTCTTCGGCGGCGACGCCTGCTTCGTCGGCGGCAAGTTGGCTTACGTCGGCGCGCCCCTGGCCCTCTTCCTCTGCGAGTTGGTATTCTTCCACGCTTTCTTAAACCTTGCCCTCTTCGCCATCGCGGCGTGAGGGCGCCGCGCTGTCGCTCGTCGGTCGCGCCCGCGGCCGCTCGGGAGACGCGCGTGAGGCGCTGCGCTCTTCCTCCTCTTCCTTCGAGCTGCGGGCGCTGCCGCGAGGGGGGGCCGAAGCCATAGTCACGCCCTCCCTCCCCGCCCTCCGTCAGGGGTTTTGGGGAAGGGTTCTTGTCTGGTCAGGGAACGCGCGCTCCAACGAGCTCCAAAGACCCGCGGGATGTCCCGTCCAGACCCAGGGGGGAGGGCAAGCTGCCCAAAAGCAACAAGTCATCTCGCTCACTCCCACCCGCCCTCCCAACATATAAGTGGCGCCCGAATCTCGGTCAGCATGGGCAGGGGCAGCCATCGACAACTCATGGGGAACCCATTCAGTCGCCAGCCAGGTGCGCGAGGCCCGCGAGGTGCGCCGCACATGCCAGCTGCGCCTCGCGCGCCGGGTGCGCCGCGTTGTGCAACATGTCGATCCTCCCACCGTCCCTGCCAAAAACCCGTGGAGAGTGATGGCGGGCTCGCGAGCAAAGCGTAGTATGTGCGGGCGTGCGCCCGCGATCACTGTGCATGCTTTTTGGCAGGGATGGTGGGCCTGCGCGCCGCAGGCGGTAGGCCGCCCCCCCCGCCGTCCCTTGCATAATGAAGCTCCGCATTTTTTGATGCGAGGATGGTGGGCCTGCGCGCAACAGGCAATCTGCCGGCACCCTGGCCATCATCCCTGCCAAAAGCAAATCATGCAATGTGAGGGCGGGGCGTCGCAGCATGGTCCAGACGTTGGTGCAGCGCGTATTGCTTTTGTTTTTTTGCAAAGGATCGTTGGGCGTGCTGGCTTTGCACACGGCAGGCAATATGCTGTCCTCCCCGCCGACCTTATTAACAACCAAGGCAAAATGATCGCGGGGCGTTCGCGCATGGTCCAGGTACTGGTGCAAAATGCACTTTGTATTTTTCGGTGCGCGGAATGGTTCGGGAGTGTTGACACTGCGTGCAGCAGGCAATACGCTGCCCCCCCGCCGTCCCTGTCAAAAACCATTGCAACGTGGCCGCGAGGCGTCCGCGCACGATCCAGATTCTAGTGCAAAGTGCAACTTGTTTTTTACAAGGGATGGTGGGGGGAGTGTTGGCATGGTCCTGGGTTTTTCGCCGGACGGGTATGGGAGGAAGTGTCTATTACAATTCGGTGAGTAATTTGGTAGTGCAAATACTGACCAGGTGGGGCATGGATTAGTGGTGGTGGGGGGGGGTGTGCGCTGGAATCCATCTGTCTTGAAGGCATGCGGCGCTGGAACCGCTATCCCCGTAAATTTTGGGCGCTGGAACCGACGCCGTGGGGCGCTGGAACCACAGCCCTTCGTAAAAAGTGGGCGCTGGAACCCATCTGTCTTGAGGGCATGCGGCGCTGGAACCGCTTTCCTTTGCAAGTATTGGGCGCTGGAACCGACGCCGTGGGGCGCTGGAACCACCGTCCCTCGTAAACGTTGGGCGCTGGAACCCATCTGTCTTGAAGGCATGATGCGCTGGAACCGCTTTCCTTCGTAAGAATTGGGCGCTGGAACCTCATCCGGCTACGGTTGTGAAAGTATCAATCGGGTGGGTGTTTGGACGGGCCTTGGGGCGGAGGGGTCCTAGCATTGTAGTCACGCCTCGTTCCCAAACGGGGCCTGTTCGTACGCGGTGGTGCGCGTGCGATCGGTCGGTCGGTCGGTCGGTCCGGTCGGTCGGTCGGTCGGTCGGTCCAGTCGTCGGTCGGTCGGTCGGCCGGTCGGTCGTCGTTCGTCGTCGTCTCGGTCGGTCGGTCGGTACGTCGGTCGGTCCCGTCGTGGGTCGTCTGTGTGTCGGTCGGCCCGTCCGTCGTCGTCGTTCGTCGTCGTCGTCGTCTCGGTCGGTCGGTCGGTCGGTCCCTCTGGTCGTCGGGGCCTGTTCGCACGCGTAGAGCGCGTGCGATGACTCGGTCGGTGGGTCCGGTCGTCGGTCGCTCGGTCGGTCGGTCTGTTGGTCGGTCTGTCGGTCGGTCGGTCGGTCGTCGTTCGTCGTCGTCTCGGTCGGTCGGTCCTCGGTCGGTCGGTTGGTCCGTCGTCGTCGTCGGTCGTCGGTCGTGTCGGTCGGTCGTCGTCGGTCGTCGTCGTTTCCGTCGTCGGTCGTCGGTCGGTCGTTTGATCCTTCAAGTCGCGCCTCTTGGGCCAAACAGGCTACGGATGCAATAGTCATGAGGACATGGCGCATGCCCCCCTGACGTCTCCGATACGTGCATCTGCGCTCTAGTATTTCACTACCAACAATTTTCACCTGACTGTAGTAAGGAGCAGTGATATATGATAAACCCGTCCCCGAAGTGGAAGAAGGGGGACGCCCCAAAGGGCTGATGGGGTCACTGTCAGTTGGTCGGAGAACGCACGAGAGTGGCGGGGGAGGAGGGGGATCGACACCACGGCGGGGCGACGGAGGAACCCGCGACATAAAGCGGGAGAGGCTCGGGCAGGTTGCGTCTGGGAAGCGCGAGTGATTTTTTGTGGTATCTGCGGTGTGTGTTTGTGTGTGTGTGTGTGGATGCAAAGTCAGCGTGTAGGCTTTCTTGTTGTTTGTCCCAGCATGCACTGGTTGGAGGCGACCAGCTGGACTCCTGGAGCGTTGGTGACGTGAGCCGTCTCTGGTGGTAGCCAGTGCAGGACGACGCTCGGGCGTGCCACCGCTCAAGGGTCGGTCTCCCCATTGATGGGTTCTTTGGTGGGGTCCATGCTTCTCGTCCCAGGGGAAGGGGCAGCGGGGTGGCCCCGCCTGGCCGCCCGCCGCCGCCGCGGAGAGGCCCCGGAGGTCGCGGCGAAGAGGGTCGTCCCTGAACGCCGAGGGCACCACCTCAGGAGGGCTCCAGGGGGGGCGCGCGGGGAGCGGGGCGTGTTCCCTTGCCTCTCTTCATCCTCGCCAGGACCATCCCAGCTCTGGCTGGAACGGGGCAAGCCACCTCCACCTAGGGGGGGGTGGGACGTCGACCAGCCAGGCCAAGGTTTGCCCGGAGCGGGCGGCGATGGTCGTGCTCGTCTAGAATTCTCTCTCGGTGGAGCGGCCATTGGGAGAGGGGGGGGGAGAGGAGAGGTGAGGAGAGGAGAGGGTGAGATGGGAGAGGAGAGGGTTGTGTGGGAGAGGAGAGGATATCAGTAGAGTGTGGTGGGCAGGAGGGAGGGAAGAAGGGAGGAGATGAGGAACAGGGGCAAGCTGGGTGCGCATGCAATATCAGACATCCGGCCCTTACACCCATCCCCTCCCACTGCGCTGTCTCCCAGCTCAAGCCATAGAGAAGTGGTCCGCTGTACCCCCATCCATTTAGCCCCTACACGCATCGTTGCGCTTGGCTTCCTCTGATGCGCATGGCTTTCTCTACTATCCTCATGGCTTTCTGATTTGCCCCAGTACGCGCGCTCTGTTGCGCATGACTTCCTCTGCTAGCGTCCTCTGTTGCGCATGGCATCCTCTGTTGCGCATGGCTTCCTCTGCTATCCGCATGGCTTCCTCGGTATCCAAAGACTAGGGTAGATCATAATACGGTAGAGTAGAGTAGAGCATAATCGAGCAGAGTAGTTGAGGGTATGGTAGGGTAGAGTAGAGTAGAGTAGGGTAGAGTAGAGCATACTAGAGGACAGTATATTTGAGCAGAGTAGAGCAGGATTACCCCAGTGCGACCCTACCTAGAAGTTGGAGCCCCTAGGAAAGCAGCATTAGTTGCTATGCTATGTTATGCTATGCTATGCCATGCTAGGCTGCGCTATGATATGCTATGCTATGCTATGCTGCGCTATGCTATGGTATGCTAAGCTATGCTATGCCATGCTGCGCTGTGCTATGCTAAACTCTGCTATGCCATGCTATGCTAAGCTGCGCAATGCTATGCTATGCTCTGCTATGCTATGCTCTGCTATGCTATGCTATCCTATGTTGCGCTGTGCTATAATGTGCTGTGCTGTTTTGCGCTATGCTATGCTATGCTATGCTGCGCTATGCTATGCTATGCTGGGCTATGCTATGATATGTTGTGCTGCGCTATGCTATGCTACGCTATGCTATGCTATGCTGTGATCTGCTATGCTAAAACTCAGCGAAGCTAAGATGAAGGTAAGCTAAGCCAAGAACAACCTGAGCTAAGATGAAGCTAAGCTAAGCTAAGATGACATACGCTAAGCTAAGATGAGATAAGCAACGCTAAGCTAAGGGGACGTAACTGGGGGAACCGCGGGGCGGATCCTGGTGGAACCGCCTGGGGCGATCTGCACTGCCCGGCCCCTTTAAGCACAGAGAGTAAGAACCATTCTAGGCAGAGCCTAGGTAGGGAATTAGAGTAGAGTGGACCAGGATAGGTTGGGGTAGGCTAGGATAGTGTACGGTAGAGTAGACCAGGGCACAGTATAGCAGAGCAGAGTAGAGTAGTGTAGATGGCCGAGCAAAGTAGGGTACATCAGAGTAGAGTAGAGTAGAGTTGACGAGAGTCAACTATAATAGAGTAGGAGTATAGCAGAGAAGAGGAAGAGAAGAGTAGAGTAGGACTGGGTATGGTAGGGTAGGGTAGAGTAGAGCAGAGTAGGACAGAGTAGGGCGGCGCATAGTAGAGTAGGGTAGATGGTAGAGCCGGGTAGACCAGAGTAGAGCAGAGCCGAGTAGAGAAGGGTACAGAGAGTGCAACAGAGTGGAGCAGGACATAGTAAAGTAGAGGAGGGGACAGAGTAGAGTAGGCGTATAGTAGAGTAGAGTAAAGTGGACTTGGAGTGTATTAGAGTGGAGAAGGTCAGGGTAGGGTCGTTTAGGTAGAGTGGGGCAAGGTAGAGTAGAGTTGTGTGTAACTGATTCGATAGAGTATAGTAGTGTAGAGTAGAGTCCACACCAGTCCATTCCAGTCCCGCCTACTCCTGTCCAGTCTACTCCAGTCCACTTCATATCTGCGTTCTGGTCTATTTGGAGTCTGTGCTAGCTGATATTTCTCTATCCGCCCACGGGTGTCCTAGTGGATCTGGATCTACCAAATGACCGCTCTGCGATGCGCAATCATAAAGGGGAGCCGTGTACATTGGAGGAGGGGAAGGTGGCAGAGATAAGCAGGTAGATGAGCATGAGGAAGAGGAGGAAGATGAGGAACGATGATGATGCTGATGACGAGGATGATGATGCTGCTGATGACGATGCTGATGCTGTCGATGATGAGGATCATGATGATCATCATGATGATGCATGATTTGGATGCTCATAAAGCTGATGATGATGACGATGACGATGATGAATAGGATGATGATGGCGATGCTGATAATGTCGATGATACTGGTGATGATGATGCTGCTGATGCTCATGACGACGATGCTGATGATGCTGCTGCTGATGCTGAAGCTTGTATAGTTTATGATGATTAGATTTATGATGCGGATTATGCTGTTTTTGTTGTTGATGATGCTGATCCTGGTGATGATGCTGACAATGATGATAATGATGGCGATGGCGATGTTGATGGTAATGACGATGACGATGATGCTGGTGATGTTTGTAACGAGGATGATGATGAGGCTGCTGATGCTGATAACGATGATGGTGAGGATGATGATTGCTGCTGATGCTGATGCTGCTGTTGATGATGATGCTTACGATGGTGATGCTGCTGTTGATGCTGATGCTGATGCTGATGATGATAATACTGTTGATTATGATGCTGATGATACTGATGATGGGGGTGGGTGGTGGTGGTGGTTGTGATGATGATGACGATGCTGATGCTGATGATGATGATGATGATGATGATGATGATGATGATGATGATGATGATGGTGATGGTGGTAACGATGCTGCTGATGGTGTTGATGATGCTGGCGCCTAGGCTGATGCTGCTGCATCCACTGGTGACGATTCGGGTCGTGGTGGGGGTATCGGTAATGATTATGCTGATGCTGACGTTGATGACGACGATGGTGATGATGGTGAAGATGCAGACGCTGATGATGATGCTGATGATGATGATGATGGTAGTGCTGCTGATGATGATGATGGTGATGCTACTTGTGTTACTGATGATGCTGCTGCTGATGATGTTGATGATGACGAAGCTGCTACTGGTGATGATGTTGATGATGCTGCTTATGCCGATTATGGTGAGGATGATGCTGATGATGATGCTGATGATGGTGCTGCTGATGATGATTATGCTGCTGCTGATGATGATGATGATTATACTGATACTGAATATTATGATGGCGACGATGCTGATGATGATGCTGATGATGCTGATGCTGCTGATGATGAGGATGATGATGCTGATCATTGATGCTGCTGCTGCAGCTGCTGCTGCAGCTGCTGCCGCTGCTGCCCATGATGTTTAGGATGCTGCTGATGATGAGTCTGATGATGATGATGATGATGATGATGATGATGATGATGATGCTGCTGATGATGCTGATGCTGATGCTGATTATGCTGATGGCGATGATGATGGTGATGGTGATGGTGATGCTGATGCTGATTCTGATGATGCTGATGCTGATGATGATAGTGATACTGATGATGACGATGAGGATGCTGATGATAATTTTGATTACGATGATGATGCTGCTGATGATGTTGCTGATGATACTGACGATCAATAATGATGTTGCTTGATGATGCTTATTATGGTGGTGCTGCTGCTGATGATGCTGATATGATGCCGATGATGATGCTGCTGCTGATGATGATGGTGATGCTGATGCTGATGGTGATGATGATGATGCTGCTGCTGCTGCTGGTGATGCTGATGATGCTGATGATGATGAGGAGGAGGATGAGGAGCAGCAGCAGCAGCACCATCAGCAGCAGCAGCAGCAGCAACAGCAACAGCAGCATGGGCAGGGGCAGGAGCAGGAGCAGAAGTAGGAGGAGCAGGAGGGCCTGTAGGACCAGGAGGACCAGGAAGGCCGAGGGAAGGCGGAGGATGGGAAATGAGGGGGGCGACAATGACGAAGAAGGAATCGGATGGCGCCATTCTGAACGACTGGAGCACAGCGCCGATCCTGCAATGGGGCCACTGCTGCAGTGGGAGCACCGCTCTGATTTCCCGAGGACGTCATGAGCCGGAAACACCGGATGGAACACCGAGTGTTAGCATCTTGTCTGTAAAAGGCAGTCTGCGGGAGAAAAAGGCGCCCCGCTCGCAAAGGAGCAGTATTCATATTGAGTGAGTGTAGAGAGGAGGGGATGCGAGAGGAGAGGGGCGGAGACAAGCCCGGTGCGCTCGCATCCTATCTGAAGTCCTAAACCTCCATCCCATCCCTTGCAATTGTGTCGAGCCCTCTCTCTTGGCACAGTCGGGTGCCGAAGAAATACTGATTCCGGAAGGGTCAACTCCGCGCGACACAGCATGACATGACATGACGTAGGAGAGCACGGCAGAGCGTAGCATGGCGTAGCATGGTCTAGCATTACGTAGGAACCATGGTGAGGAGACCTGAGCCAATGCCGATCCAAAAGTATTGGCAGCGCTGCAGCAAGTTGGACGAAGGTTCCAGGGCAACAGAGATGAAGCCAACGTTGTAGCGGTAGCTCCATATTGAAGTGCCAACACGCATGGACCAGTGTTGGAAGGCGCAAGCCACATGCTGATGCAAGAACACTGCCTGCGACGCGTCGAGAGCGCCAGTCCTTCGGACGGAGGTTCCAGGGCAAGTCAGGATTGCGGCTTTAGAAATGAGGCCAACGCTGGAGCTGGAGCACCACTGTGAAGGAAGGGCGCCTCAGACATGACGCCCATGCTGTAGACGGAACACTGTTTTATGGACAGAGAATTTGGGAATGAGGCCAACGCTGCAGCGGAGGCATCATTTTGAAGGGCTGAACGCGGAAATGATGCCAGCGGTGCAGCGGGAGCACCTTGGAGAATGACAATAAGAAGGAAAGGAGGCCAGCGCCGCAGCGGGAGCACTTCGTTCAATGACCGAAAGCGTGGAATGAGGCCAACCCCACAGCGGGAGCACCATTCCGAAGGACCGAAAACGCGAAAGTGAGGCCAATGCTGCAGCGGGAGCACGCTTTTGAAGAAGCGAGAGCGTGGAAAGGAAGCCACTGCTGCCGCGGGGGCGCCATCCTGGAAGGACCGAGAACGCTCGGATCGGAACGGCGCACGACGCATGTCATCTTGGGAGACCACGTGTGCAACAACAGTGTACGGAGAGGCCGCGATACCCTCAGCACGCAGTCGGGGGGAGAGGAGCTCCGATCTTGTCCCTGCGTGTGGGGCGGGGAGGCGGGGAGGAGCGGCCAGGGGTCGGGAGCGGAACGTGAGGCCGCAGGCACGCACGGGACGTGCACGGCCCTCCCCCCACGCTGCTCCTCGCTCTCCAGGCTCTCCCTCCTCTGCCCTCCCTCCCTCCCTCCCCCTTCCCTCTCCCGCCCTCCTCCTTCCTCTGCCCCTCGCCCTCCTCCCCCCCCTCCCCCTCTTCCTGCTCCCCTCTTCATCCTCGCCCGCCTGCTGCTGCGCGGCAGCGCCCGCGCAGCGCCTCCACCGCCCGCGACTCCCCCGCGCTGTCCAGAGCGACGCCGCGGCCGCAAGCGGTATCCCCCTTTCGCCCGAGGAGGAGGGGAGGGGGAGGCGAGGAAAAAAACACCCGGACCGGACAACTGGCGCTAGATAAACGGCTCACTAAACAGCCCTGCCCTGTTCGATTCCTTCTTTGGGCGCGTTTACTCAACGGCTTCGCGTGTTGGGGTGGTTATTATGGGGGTGGATTTTTTGACCTCCACGTCTTCCCTTCCCCCGCCCTGGAAACCTGCCAGCGTCGGCGCGCGTGGGTGCCACGACGGCGGCAGCGCCTGCCCCGGCGACCGAGCGGGGGCGGCGGGGCGTTGTGGACAGGGGCACGCCGTGCGGCGCCGCGGCGAGGCAAAATATTGTCATGATAATCGTGTAGATGATAATTATAATGATGATTGCAACCATAAGAACAACAATCATAATACACATGACAATGGCAACAGTCATACTACACATAATAACATTAATCATAATGCTAAGACACTAGGAATGCTAATTCCATTACGAATGCTACTACATAGTGATATCACGCACAACAGCACTGCCAGCATCTTCAATAGCAGACATAATCATACGGATGATTTCATCGCTTCGTTCTTTCCGCCGGCCCGTCTTGTGCCGTCGCAGGCGTTTGCCTGCGCGTTCGTGGCCTCGTGGGGCCTCTTGCGGGCCGTTTGGGGGCCTTTTTTTGTGCCTCTTTGGGGCCTCCAGGGTGCCTCCTGGGCTCTCTTGGGGGCCTCTTGAGGCCTCCTGGGGCCTCTTGGGGCGGAAGGCTAGAGTTGGTGGTTCGTGTTCCCCCTCTTGGGGCCCCTCATGGGGGCCGTCTTGGGGCCCTCTTGGGCGCCTCTTGGGCCGTTTCGGGGCCCTCGTGGATTGTCTTGGGGCCCACTTGGTGGCCTCTCGGGCCGTCTTGGGGCTGTCTTGGGGGCCTCTGGGGTCATCTTGGAGCGTCGGAAGCCCGAAAACGCGAGAACGCGAAACAGATAGAAAAACAAAAGGACAATCAATGATTATTGCTTCTTTTGGCCTTCCTTGAGCTTCTTAGAGTTTCTTTGGGCCTTTTCGGGCCGTCTTGGGGCCATCTTGGGCGTCTTGGATGCGCTCTTGGGCCGTGATTCCGATTCGTGGGCCCTTTTGGAGCTGCCTTGAGGTTCCTTGGGCCGCTCTTGGGGCGATCTGGAGGGTCCCGAAAACCGCTCCTGGGAGTTCTAGCATCCTTGAGCGGACCTTGCCGGGACCTTGCCGGGACTTTGCGGGGAGTCGGCCGGGGTGTTTTTCGTCTGGGGATCCCCAGGGGCCGCCCCGCGCGCGCAAACTAGAACACGCATATATTATGTGAGCCAGATGCCGGAGATTTTAGCACGCCTCTGGCCCGTTGGGCCGGCGAACATTTTCCATAAGAAGAAGATTCACATTGATACCACGAATGCTAAGCATACGAGTGCCAATCGGAGTAATGGTTTTAGTCGGAGAAATACTGATAAGAAGAAGGGGGTGGACATCAGAGGGCGTGCCGGCCCTCGTACCATCGCTGCCAGGGAAGGGGTTGAAGAGGGAGGGCGGTGAGAGGACGTCGCTTCCACGTCGTCCCTTCTCCAGCTCACCCGCCAGTTCAGACGACCGTCGTGGCCGTCGATCGGCACCGCCGACACACACCTCTACTAGGTGTGCATTGGCTCCGCAACGACGACGCGCACGCCCAGAGATCTGGTAGTTTATGCTCCGTGGCGGGCGCTTTCTGGCCACACCCTTCGGGAGCCGATCTGCTACAAGATTTGTGTACTCCTCCTCCTCCTCCTCCTCCTCCTCCTCCTCCTCCTCCTCCTCCTCCTCCTCGTGCGCCTCCAACATCAGCACACTGTGTCGGTATGGCCTTCTGCGTCCCCGTCGAGGTCCGGGGCCCGCACGTCGGCCGCCGGCAGCGCGGCGACGTCGTCGTGCCGGGCTTGGGCACCATCTCGGCAGGCACCTGTCCCGTGCCCGTCCAGGCTTGCCCATTCCAGACGTCCGGTTGGCTCCTGCTCCACCCAGCGTGCCGCCGCAAGGGCACCAGCTCCTGCGACAGCCTGCTGCACGGTGTCGAGGTACTCGTCTTCCTCGGTGTCATCTCCAAGACAGCCTCGTGCTCCTCCTCGTCGTATCCCTGCTCCACTTCGTCAGTCCTTCTTGCTTTCCGGGCTGCCAGCGGCTGCTGGTGCGGCTCCGCTTTCTTCCTGGCCTCGTCACCTGTTTTCCTGGCCGCCTCGGCGTTCCTGGCTCCCCTCTGCCTTCCTGGCTTCCTCTGCTTTCTTGGCCTCGTCTGCCTTCCTGGCCTCCGTGGCTCTACCGGTGACGATTGGCAGGAGGGTGCGAGGGGAGGATGAGGAGGAGGAGGGAAGGACATGAAGGAAGAGGATG
>CAUYUJ010007688.1:0-12500 GCA_963575745.1 Prorocentrum cordatum
TTCTCCTCCGCCTCCTCCTCCTCCTCCTCCGCCTCCTCCTCCTCCTCCTCCTCCTCCTCCTCCTCCTCCTCCTCCTCCTCTGCACGAGCCCTGGTCCCCAGGCAGGCCACGCGCCGCCTCGCGAGCAGCGTGAATGCGTCCGGGCCGCGGCCGCCGAGGTCGAAGCGCACGGCGTGGCGCGCCCGGCGCAGCGCTGCGCGCCGGGCCCGCAGCTCGGCCTGGCCGCGGCTGCTTTGGGGGGGGTGCCCAGGCCCCCTCGCGCTGTGAAGAAAAAGTCGCGGCGGGAGGGGGTGCCCAGGCCCCCTCGCGCTGCGAAGAAAAAGTCACGGCGGGAGGTTTTTCGCTATCTTCAGCCTTCAGGGGCCCTCGCCGGGCCCCGGGGCTGTCAGAAAACGACTCAAGGCGAAAAACCGGTCCCAGGGAAGGGGGTCCAGACCTTTGGGGGTCGACGTTGCGAAAAAATCACCACGTCGGGGGTCTGGGGGGCAGGCCCTCGCACCCCACACCTCCCCTGAGAGCCAGGCTCGGAGGAAAGGGGAGGGGGGAGGCGAGGGGGGAAGGGGAGAAGGAGGAGGAGGAGGAGGAGGAGGAGGAGGAGGAGGAGGGGCAGGAGGGAGCAGGAAGGAGGGGAGGAGGAGAAGGACGACGAGGATGAGGAGGAGGAGCAGGAGGAAGGAGGATGCGGAGGGCAGCGGCGCCAGAGGGAGTGCTCGCAACCCGCGGCCCTCCGCTTCGGGGGCGTCGCCGCGCTGCTCGAGGCGGCCCGGGGGGGGGTCCAGGATCGCCGTCCTCTTCCTGTTTGTCGGCGGCCACAACTTGTGTGGTCAGGCTGGGGTGTGGCTTGCGATCGGCGTCGTTGGCGCCCGAGGGGCACCACGCTGCCCTCGTCGGACCTCCCCGGGGCGCGGCGGAGAGCACTCGGTCGAGGCCCTCGCCCGCCCGCCCGGGGAGCGCGCTGCAGACCACACCCCTCTGCAAACCACACCAATTCGGAGACCCCCCACAGGAGCGATTGTCATGCACGAGTACAGTGGGGGCCCGACCACAAGAAACCTCCCACGAGATGCCCAAGCCTGAGACCCCAGGACGTCCCCTGATTTTTGGTAAGGGAACGTCACGCTTTCCATAGCCCATAGCAAAACCATCGAAACCCAAGAAACCCAGGGCACCCTGGAGGCAAGCCGGGTGTTTCTTGGCACGCGCCTCCACTGTATTGTTTGACCATCTCCCTTCCCCCATCCTCGTAAAAACGATGAAGGGCTATGAAGCTCGACTGGGGGGACATGGAGCCGACTCGGGCCAGACAAGGCCTGGGATGAAGCTGTGGACTCAGCGGGACTCGGAAGAACTCAACGGGATTATGCCGCATTGGACCGGTTTTCTCGAGCACGGCGGCATCAGCGCCGATGCTGAATTTCATATCCAAGGAGTTGCATCTCGAACGTCATGATTCCCTAATTCAAGCCTGAGCCGGGACTGGCACAAAACAGCGCCCCGATCAGTCGGGGATGCCTCTGAGATGCGGCAACTCTGGAGGATGCCTCGGGCGCCGCGGCCATTCAAAAGCGCTCCAGAACCCTCCGAGAGAGCGCCCCAAGACGGCTTGGAACGATTTATATCCTGGTCCTGGGCCCGCCCGCTCCTCATTGCGGGCACGATTTATACACACATCCACTGCGTCTTGGACTTTCTGGAAGGGGCGCCAACAGGCCGCGGCGCAGTTTGTATGGATAGAAAACTGACCTCTAGGGGCGAAACTGTTTTATCCGTATCCACGGCGCCTCTTGTATCGGAGGAAGGGAGCCCGAAACTTCAAGACGCAGTGGATATGGATAAAAACCTTGCCCGCACTCATCACCCTCGGCTCGCACGCCGTCCGTCGGGACTTGGTCCTCAGGCGCCGTGACCTGCCTCCCACCCCAGAACCCAAGGAAAAAAGGCGACACCACCACCACGGGTGCGAGGTGCCAGGGAGGTTCCTCCTAGTGGTGTGGTCCCCCCCTCTCGCTCGAGACATCCTCCATCCCCAGCTCGGGGAGGCATCGTGGACCTCATCGCTGAAGGTGGACCTCCTGGTGGTGGTGGCGTCGAATCTCCCCCCTCCGATGCAATTTAACCTCCCCACCCCAAGCCTCGACTCGGTGCAGGGCCAGCCAAAAAACCGACTGGCCCGATGCTGGAACAGGACCGACCAGCCTGGCGCCGCTGCGGAACCGACCAACCCGGCCCGACAGGCCTAGCATTGATTCCACAGCCCCGCTCCGTGAACGCTGTTCCGAGAACGCCCCTCAAGTGACTGTTCTTTGTTCCTGGGGGGTAACGCATGTAACGTGGGGGGGCGGGGGAGGGGGGGAAAGTGACGATAACGGCGGTCGCCGCGGCGAGTACTAGTACGAATACGACTACGAGTACAAGCACGAGTAGTACTAGTAGTCATAGTAGTACTCGTAGTACTAGTAGTACGTACAAATAGTACTAGTACTACTACTACTACTACTGAAATTAGTACGACTACTACTACTACTACTACTACTACTACTACTACTACTACTACTACTACTACTACTACTACTACTACTACTCATAACACTACTACTACTACTACTACTCATAACACTACTACTACTACTACTACTACTACTACTACTACTACTACTACTACTACTACTACTACTACTACCAACTACTTATTCGTCTTCTTCTTTTTCTTCTTCTTCTTCTTCTTATTCTTCTTATTCTTCTTCTTAGTATTCTTATTCTTCTTCTTCTTCTTCTTATTCTTATTCTTCTTATTCTTATTATTCTTCTTCTTATTCTTCTTCTTCTTCTTCTTCTTATTCTTCTTCTTCTTCTTCTACTACTACTACTACTACTACTACTACTACTACTACTACTACTACCAGTAAGACAAAGCAACCAATTGCAAAGCAGAGCTCGTGTACCCCACCGTGCCTGCGTGCACCACATTTGTGTGAACTCGCCCTGCGTGCACCCCGATGCATGCGTGCACCACAACGCTTCTGTACACCAATTATTGCCGCAGCAGCAGCTGCAACAACCGTGTGCCCCATAAGGCCCCCGTGTCTGCATGCATCTCTCGGGGCCTCCCGTGCACATCGGTCGTCCTCGTCGTCCTCCTCCTCCTCCTCCTCCTCCTCCTCCTCCTCCTCCTCATCATCATCATCATCATCATCATCATCATCATCATCATCATCATCATCATCATCATCATCATCATCATCATCATCATCATCATCATCATCATCATCATCATCAGCATCAGCATCATCATCATCATCATCATCATCAGCATCATCATCATCATCATCATCATCATCATCATCATCATCATCATCATCCTCATCTCATCCCTCCTTCACCCCCTCCTTTTCCTCCTCCTCCTCATCCCCTCTCTTTCTCTTTCATCTTCCTCATCGTCCTCCTCCTCTTCCTCCTCCTCCTCCTCCCCCTTCTCACCTCCTACACAGCTCTTCTTCCCTCCTCTTCCTCCTCCTCCTCCTCCTCCTCCTCCTCCTCCTCCTCCTCATCCTCCTCCTCCTGCTGCTGCTCCTGCTGCTGCTGCTCATCCTCCTCTCACCTCCTTCATGGTGAACCGCACACGTTCACGCCTGTAGCCGCTTTCCCGGCGTTTGCATTACGCGGGGAGGGAAGGGGGAGGGGGGGTAAACATGCGTTACGTCCGGAAATCATGACAGAACAGTCACAGAGGCTCACGTGGCACGGAGCCCGACCGGCCCAGGCCTGGCGATGCCGACAACTCGAAGACCGCCTGGCCCAGACCCGCCTGACCAGGCCGCAACGCCGGAGACCGGACCGACCGGCCCGGGAAGAGGCTGCCCGCAGACCCGAAGCTGCGCAGAAAGACAACATCGCGAAAACCACGGCCAGACCCAGAGGTCCCATCTTTGTTGGAGGTAGGAGGAGTACGAACATACACCGGTCCTGGCCAGGCCCGTCCTGAGCCCAGGATCCGATCATGCGCCCTCCTGCCTTGGCCAGGAAGGCATATTACACGCCGATCCTGGGCCAAGGATGGGCGCCTGGCCAGGATCGGTGCATGTGCATGGCTCTCTTCGCCCGACTTAGGCGGCACTGCCCTTCACCCGGATCTGTCTGCGAGGGCCCTGGGGGCCCGAGACCGGGCGAAAGCACGCCCGCCGTGCACAAAAAAAGGCAACGCCAGGATCCCAGGGCCCGCGGGGCGCCGCGACTGTAACCTCGCAGGTGGTGGGCCGTCTCCGCGGCGCAGCGGCAGCATCACGGCGGCGCAGCGGCGCAGCGGCGCAGCGGCGCACTGGCGCAGCGGCGCGGGCTGGTGCGCGCTGGCGCGCGCCTCCGAGACGCGCAGGAGGTGCTCCATGAAGCGGCCCTCCTCGACGTCCCGCTGGGGCACCTCCAGCCTCAGCCGAAAAGCTCGGCTTGACCAGCTCTACGCTCGGGCCAGATGAAGCCCCAGATGAAACGGAAGTAGGCCAGTCTTGAACGGGTCTGTTGGGCCAGATTGCAAGGGACTAAGCTGAATTCGGCACATTGTCGACCATGGACATACCCGCACAGATGCTGAATTCAACATCCGGGGAATTTTATCCTGAGTTTTTTACGCAGACAGAAGCTGCAAAAGCAGACTGGGAACAGCCTCGGCGACTATCGTTTGCACCTGAAATGAACCAACAATTCCTGGCGGAGAACTTTTAGAGGAGTTACTTGTTTGGCCGAAAAACTGCCATCGTTCCTCCAGCATGCAGTGAGACGCCCTTAGGCTTCTACGAATGTGAATACGGGAGGGACCGTAGGGTTCGAAAGTCACTGGAATACAGCTTGGCCGAAATTCTCAGGCGCTCGTGGGCGTTCGGGGGCGCTTCCGGCGCTTCTCTGGCGGGCATCCGCACAGCCAAACCTGCACAAACCGACGACATCTGGGCCGAGACGGTCCCGGGGCCCGTCCCGGAGCCCTCTCGGGGGCCTCGTGGGCACTCTTGGCGGCCCTGGCGGCCAGCGCAAGGACGCTAAAATTGACCAGCTCCGCCAAGTTCCCGTACAAGTGTGACAGTATCGCTTCGTCGGCTTTGAGAAAGGCTGGGGCGACCCAGACAGCCCTGAAGATCTCCGCGAGCGGCTTTCCAAGCCCCCGAAAGCAGGGTAAAATGGCAGTGGCCTCCAGAACGGCCCCGAAGGACCCCCCCCCAAAAAAACAGGAACTATCATTTGGAACCCTGACCCCTGGCCTTCAAAATGGCTTTCGAGACGGCCACGAGGCCCCCAAGAGGCCCCCAAGAGGATCCTGAGAGGCCCAAAAGAGCCTCCCAAGAGGCCCCCGAGAGCCCCCCATGAGGCCAACTGGAAGTCTCCCAAGAGATCCCTAAAGGCGTCTCAGAAGGCTCTGGACCCGCAACCCAGATAAGGTGGTGGATGGGGCCAAAGGCCACTAGATGATAGGTTACTGACGATCATTATTGGGTTCGGGGGCCATTGAGCTTGAGCGCGCGCGCCAGGGTGCCGGGTTTATGCAAGCTGGCATCCGGGTGTTATAAAATTTTCCGACGGACGGTGCCAACATGAGACTTGCCCAAACTACTTGTGAAGGTAAACCTCATCGTCGCTTTTATGGGTGCACATGCTCTTTCCCGTCTCCTCATCGCCCTTCTCCACGTTGACCTTCCCTGTTCCCGCCCCGCGCTCTGCCTCCTCCTCGTCCTCCTCGCCCTCCTGCTTCATCTCCCCGACGCACCTCCTCCCCTGCCCCTTTTAGCAAGGGCGCGCACGTCGATGTTCAATCGCGCCGTTGCGGCCACGGCCAGCACAGGCGCGTCCTCCGATGGCCAGATCGCGAAGCCGCTGGGGCAACCCCGTGGGCCAGGCCGTTGGGAAAATGACGCGAACGGTGGGGCGCGGGAGCAAGCCGTTGGGACAACCCCGCAGGTTTCGAGGTAGTCGCGGCCGCAGTCGGGCGGGAAGAAGGGCGAAGCCCAGCTCTGCCGCGAGCTGCTCCGCTTCAGCCCTGGAGTTCCCCGCTCTGTTGTCGCACTGCCTGAACGCCGTCCGCAAAGAAGCCAGCGACCCGTGTTCCAGAAACTCTCGCTGGGCGGCCATAGGATCAGCACGTTCCGCATACATTTCTTCGCCACTCACTCACAGACGACGCTCCCGCACAAAATTTCCGCCATATATTCAAGCTTGAAGAGTCCAAGGTTGACGACAGCTACAGGGTACCGATGACCCGCTCGCAGTGGTAACAGGGGATGCTGCGGGAGAGGGCACCCGTCTGAGATCCCTTCGTTATTCAATCACACACGACGTTCCCGCCAATGATTTTCCCAATACTCAACCTTCAAGAAGCCAGAAGTGACAACAATTACAAGGTTCTGATGGTCTGCTCGGATGAATAACATGAGTTGCGGGCCCCATAGGGAAGGGGTTCCCGCCTGAGACTTCCTCCCACTTGACTCACACACGAGGATCCCGCTTGAGACTTTCGCAACATTCAGGGCTGAGGAGCCCAGTAATCACGGAGCCACAAGAATCGGATGACCCGGTCGGATTGATAACATGATATGCGGGCCCCATATGGCGAGCATTCCTCTAGATTCAGGCTTGATGATTCCTGTAGTGACGACAACAACACGAATCCGATGGCCCGCTCGGATTGATAACATGACCTGCTGGCCCCATAAGGAGGGGGCTCCCGCCTGAAACTTCTTCGCGATTACTCACGGATGAGGCTCCCGCCTGAAACTTTCCGCCACATTCAAGACTGAGCCCAAAGTGACGACAATTACAAAAATCCGATGTCCGATTCGGATTAATAACATGATCTGCGAGACCCATAGTGCGGGGGCTCTGGCCGGAGATTTCTTCGCAATTCACTCACAGACGAGGCTCCCGTTTGAGACTTCTTCCAGATACAGGCTTGACGTTTCCAAAGGTGACGACAAGTACACGAAACCGATGACCCGGTCGGATTGATAACATGATATGCGGGCCCCAGAGGGAAATGGCTTCCGCCTGGAACTTTATCGCAATCCACTCACAAGCGAGGCTCCCGCTCGAGACTTCCTCCATACTCAGGCTTGATGACCCCAAAGGTGACGACAATCGACACACAGGCGAGTGATGAGGATGATGTTGTGAGTGAGTGAGCGAGCGAGTGAGTGAGTGAGTGAGTGAGCGAGTGCGTTATGATGATGATGACGATGATGGGGGTGATGATGATCCTGCTCTCCCAAGGTGAGTCGAGGCCGAAGTGCCAACGCCCACCGAACTGATGCTCCGTTCTAGTGCGGCGCATCGCAGCACCACACTACTCGCCCCATCTGCTCCTTGGGCCTCGGCCCGTGCTGCCTGCATGAACTCGTCCATGTCCATGCCCTTGTATGTGTCCCCGTCGCGCCCTGCGGCGTGGTCGCCCTTGACCCTGTCCAGCGCACACCAGCGGAGCACCTCCACTGCGTCGCACTGCATCATGGAAGCGGCCGCCAGCGCGTCGAGGCTGGCGCGATCCAGGAAGTGGGCCTTCTCCACAGGGCCGCTGGGGCCGAAGAGCGCCTCGTCGTCGATCCAGTCGAAGAAGCGCGTCGTCCCCTCGACCCCCACCACGGCGCCGTCCATGCCTGCAGGCTCACCGTCCGAGAGGCCCCCGCCTGCGCCCCCGTCGCCGTGGCTCTGCACCACGGCCTGCTTCTGGTCGTCGGCGCCGTCCTCTGAAACGTGGGCCTCCAGCTCCTCCTCCTCGAACTCCTCGGCGTCGCTCGCAGGAGCTCTCGGGACGGTGCCACCGACGCTGAACTCGTCCACGCCGTCGGACAGCACGCCGAAAGCGCCGCCCTGCACCAGTGCCGTGGGGCCGTGCCTCCCGACCTCACCCAGGTACTGCGCGTCCTCGAGCTCCTCCTCGAGACCCTCCTGCACAATCTCCTCGTCCACCAGCACCTCACAGACCTCGGTGGTGGCGCCCACGTCGACCCCGAGGCCCTCGAGCAGCCTGTCGACCGTGAGCAGCTCTCTCACCGCGAAGCCGTCGCTCGCGCTGCCGACCTCGCCCTTGACGATGCCGACTTCGGCGCTGTCGACGGTGCCGCCCATGACGTCGCCCATGAAGTAGCCGCGGCACGGCACGAAAGGCGCCGCCGCGCCGTTAAGCGCGGGAAACCAGGGGGCCGCGGGCAGGCGCGGCGCAGCGCCGCAGCAGGGGCCGTCTCCAGCGGTCATGATGATGATGATGATGATGATGATGATGATGATGATGATGATGATGATGGTGATGATGATGATGCTGATGCTGATGCTGATGCTGATGCTGATGCTGATGCTGATGCTGATGCTGATGCTGATGCTGATGCTGATGCTGATGCTGATGCTGATGGTGGTGATGATGATGGTGATGGTGATGGTGATGGCGAGGCTGAGAGTGATGATGACGACGACGCCGACGACGACGACGATGAGACATCGACGACGACGACGACGACGACGATGGTGGTGATGATGATGATGATGATGATGATGATGATAAGGCTGGTGGTGACGGTGATGATGATCATATGTGAAAGATTGAGTGAGTGAGTGAGTGAGTGATTGATCGTAAGTGGAGAGTGTGCGATTGCTGGTCACGGCGAATGATGATGATGATGATGATGATGTCGATGATGATGATGATGATGATGATGATGATGATGATGATGATGAACATGACGATGATGATGATGCTGATGATGATGATGATGATGACGATGATGTCGATGATGGTGGTGCTGATGGTGATGCTGATGATGATGATGATGATGATGATGATGAGGCTGCTGGTGGTGGTGATGAGCACAGGCGAGCGATGATGACGGTGATGATGATGAAGTTGTGAGTGATGATGAAGCTGGTGGTGATGATGATGCTGATGATGTTGATGATGATGATGAGCGGTGATGAACGATGATGATGATGATGATGATGGCGAAGACGATGATGATGATGATGATAGTGGTTATGATGATGATGATGATGATGATGATGATGATGATGATGATGATGATGATGATGGTGATGGTGATGGTGATGGTGATGGTGATGGTGATGGTGATGGTGATGGTGATGATGATGTCGATGATGATAGTGATTATGGTGTGAGTGATTGAGTGTGGGTGAGTGTCGAGGGAGATGAGGAGAGGGGGGAGGAGAGGAGATCCTGCGCGGGGGGGGTGCAGAGAAAACAAGAGCCCCCAGTGGATGTGGGGAGTTATTCGCCTGTTATAAAGAATGTGGATAATGAAAATGTATTCCGGCCTCTGGAGGCGCGATGTGTGTGAGGTGTGTGCCAAAATTGGCAAACCAACCAACTAGCCAAGCAACCAACCGACCAGCCAGCCAACCAACAAGGCAACCAACCAACCAACCACGGACCGAGCGCCCCATCAACCTGAAAAAGAATGTCTGACCGAGCAATTGGACGAAGACAGCGACGACGATGACGACAAGGACAACGACAACGATGACGACGATGACGACGATGGCGACGAGGACGACGACGACAAAATGGCAACGACGGAATAGAATAGAATGAGATGGAATGAGATGGAATGGGATGGGATGTGAGATGGGGTGCGATGGGATGGGATGGATTGGAATGGACTCGGTTGGAATGGAATGGAACCGCACGGAATGGAGCGAGAACAGGAGCACAGGCAGGCGGCGGTGGCTACGTTCCGTTCCGTTCCATTCCAGTCCAATCCATCCCATTCCAATCCATTACATTCCACCCAATGCCATCGCATCGCATCCCACCCCATCCTATCCCATTGTATCCTATCCCATTCCATTCCGTCGTCGTCGTTTTCGTCGTCGTCGTCTTCATCGTCGTTGTCGTCATCATCGATGTCGTCGTAGTCTTCGTCGTCTTCGTCTTCGTCGTCATCGTCGTCCGTCGTCCGTCGTCGGCCGTCGTCGGCGTCGTCGTCGTCATCGTCCGCGGCGCTGCCGCACAGCAAGTCGAGTGCGTTGTTTCCCCCTCAGCGTTCCGACGTGGAGAGTAGAATTATATGTGTCCGTCCCGCGGCGTTGCCACGTGAAGAGTGTAGTGGAGTAGTACTGTTTGGCTCCCAGGCGTTGCCATGTGGCGAATGGAGTGGACTTATGTGTTTGTTCGGCCCGCGAGGCATTGCCAAGTGACGGGTAGAATGGAGTACGAGTGTTTCGCCCCTCACAGGTGTTGCCGAGTGGAATAGTGTTGGATCCTCGTTGGAGAGACAGCACCCCGCGTCTCTTTCCTCCCGCGGATCCCTCCCTCCTCCCCCTCCTCCCTCCTCCCCCGCCTCCCGACTCCCATCCGTGCCTCTGCCCTCATTCCGGTGCACCCCTCACACACTTCGTGGTCCCATAGGGAGCTCCACCGAAGGCCCCAGTGACAGCGCCCGCATGCAGTTCCACCTCAATTTCGGCGCACCCCTCACACGCTTCGCGGCCCCATACGGAGCCCCACCGAAGCCCTCACTGGCAGCGACCCCCATTTCGCCACACCCCTCACACGCTTCGTGGCGCCATAGGGAGCTCCATGGTGGAAGGCCCCAGTGGCAGCGCCCGCATGCAGTCCCACCTTCCATTTCGGTGCATCCCTCACACGCTTCGTGGCCCCATAGGGACCTCCACCAAAGCCTTCACTGGCAGCGCCTGGATGCGGCCCCACCTTCCATTTCGGTAGACTCTTCACACGCTTCGTGGCCCCATGGGGAGCTACACCGAAGGCGCCAGGGGCAGCGCCCCCATGCAGTTCAACACAAATTTCGGCACACTTCTCACACATTTCGTGGCGCCATAGGGAGCTCCACCGAAGGCACCAGTGGCAGCGCCCGCATGCAGTTCCACCCTCTATTGCGGCACACCCCTCACACACTCCGTGGCCTCATATAAGGAGCTCCACCGAAGCCATCACTGGCAGCGCCCGCATGCAGTTCCACCCCCATTGCGGCACACCCCTCACCCATTCATTCCATGGCCTCATAGGGAGCTCCACCGATGGCCCCCGTGGCAGCGCCCGCATGCGGTTCCACCCTCCATTGCGGCACACCGCTCACCCGTTTCGTGGCCTCACAGGAAGCTCCACCGAAGGCCCCAGTGGCAGCGCCCACATGCGGCTCCACCCTCCATTGCGGCACACCCCTCACACGCTTCGTGGCCGCATTAAGGAGCTCCACCAGAGGCCCAGTGACAGCGTCCGCATGCAATTCCATCCCCATTGCGGCACACCCCTCACACGTTTCGTGGCCTGATAGGGAGCCCCACGAACGGCCCCACTGGCAGCTCCCGCATGCAGTTCCACCCTCAATTTTGCCACACCCCTCACATGTTTCGTGGCCTCAACCCCCAGGTCGGTGCACCTCTAACACGTTTCACGGCCCCATAGGGAGCCCAGTGCCCGCATGCAGTTCCACCCCCGTGGCCTCATAGGGAGTTCCACCCAGGCCCCAGTGGCAGCGCCCACATGCAATTCCACCAAAATGTGGGCATACCTCCCACACGCTTCATGACCCCATAGAGACCTCCACCGAAGGCCTCAGTTGCAACGCCTGTATGGGGTTCCACCTTCCATTTCGGCGACCCCCTCACACATTCAGTGACCCGATAGGTTTATGCCATAAGGGGGCTCCACCTAAGCATCAGGGGCAGCGCCCGCATGCAGTCCCACCCGCCATTTCGGCACACCTCTCACACGTTTCGTGGCCCCATTGGGAGCTACACCGAAGGCCCCCAGTTGCCCCTGTTGCTGGCCCTCTTCCTTCACGTCATTCCCCCCTCGATGCTCGAAGGCCCCAGTGGCAACGCCCGCAGGGTGCCCCCGCCAGATTTCGGCACACCCTTCACGCGCTTCGCAGCCCCATAAGTGGATCCACCGAGGACGAGATTCACGACGACGGTACTCACAGCTGCAGATGGCTGGGCTTGTCACCAGGCTAGTCTTTGCTCGCCCCTCCCCCCCCTGCGTGATCACATGACGAGCAGAACGGAATGGAATGTGTGCTCGCCCTCCAGGCGCTGCCACGCGGCGAGTAGGGGCGGAATAAGAGTTGCTCTGCCCCGACGCGCTGCCCTGTGACGTGTAGGCTGCTCCGTTTTCGCTGCGTTGCACTGCTCTGCATTGCACTGCACTGCATTGCGTTGGAATTGTGTTGGCATCGAATTGCGCTTGCACTGCGTGTCGGTGCTGCGCGCTGCGTGGCGCTGCATTCACAATTGCACGAGATTCTGCTGACAGGCAAGCTGAATACGAATTGACCACCAACGAACGCCAGAGGCCAACCAGCAAGCCGATCAACCAAAGACCAGCCTACCTACCAATCAACCAGCCAGCCAACCAGCCAACCAGCAGACCAGCAGACCAACCAACGAACCAACCAAGCAATCAGTCCTTCCCGTGGCATTGAGGATGTCCCACACCGTGGGGCCCGAATTAGATTTGCTTGACCCAGCAGCCAGCCAGCCAACCAGCCAGCCAGTCG
>CAUYUJ010007688.1:17500-22500 GCA_963575745.1 Prorocentrum cordatum
GAAAAGGAACCATGTTCTCCACCGGCGGCCCACCCGGTAGCCACCAGCTGACCCTGCCGGCCAGGTGCGAGGGGAACGCCTGGGGCGACTCCAGCGCGACACGACGGGCGCACCATGCTTGCTCGGGGGAGGACTGCTCGCTGACCCAAATAACTGCACACCACGCTCGATGTCCCTTGGGGCGGCCTGCCCCAAGAAACTGCACACCACCCATCTTCATTTTGGTTGACCAAAAAAAGGGTCCAGCAGAAAGAGGGTGCAATAAGTTTGGGGCAATCGTATTTCAAATGTATTGCGCCAGAGAATGTGATTGCATTGTATTGCAACTAACGTGTTGCCCGCGAGAACCCAGCAATACATCTGCGCGAATGTGTTGCACGCCCCAAATCTACTGAAACCCCCCAAAATCGCTCCAAATCTACTGCACCACCCCCTTTTCGCTGGACCCCCTTTTGGGTCAACCAGGTTCATTTACCATCAATCCACTGAGCTGGGGCGCTGCTCCCGCTGCCCCCCCGAGGGACGGTGTCTGTCTCCGGCCACCGCGTCCCCTCGGGACCTGCCACGGGTGCGGGAGGGTGGACCCGCTTCTCTTCCTCCCCTTCCGCCACCTCCTCCTCCTCCTCCTCCTCCTCCTCCTCCTCCTCCTCCTCCTCCTCCTCTTCCTCCTCTTCCTCCTTCGCCTCCTCCTCCTCCTCCTCCTCCTCCTCCTCCTCCTCCTCAGCATCATCCTCATCCTCATCCTCATTATCGTCCTCATCCTCATCATCAGTCTCATCATTATGATCGTCATCGTCAGCATCATCATCAGCAGCATCAGCATCATCACCACCACCACCACCACCACCACCACCACCATCATCATCATCATCATCATCATCATCATCATCATCATCATCGTCATCATCATCATCATCATCATCATCATCATCATCATCATCATCATCATCATCATCATCATCATCATTATCATCACATCATCATCATCATCATCATCATCTCATCATCATCATCATCATCATCATCATCATCATCATCATCATCATCATCATCATCATCATCATCATCATCATCATCATCATCATCATCATCATCATCGTTATCATCAGCATCATCATCATTACGATAGCATCATCATCAATATCATCATCAGCAGCAGCATCATCATGAGCATCATCATCAGCAGCATGGATCGTCAACATCATCATCATCATCATCATCATCATCATCATCATCATCATAAGCATCATCGGCACCACACCACCAGCATCATCATCACAGTCATCATAATCATCATCATCATCGTCATCATCATCAGCATCATCATCTGCATCTTCATAATCAGCATCATCATCATCTACAATAGCATCAACCACATCATCATCATTAGTAGCAGCATCATCAGCGCAGATGCAGCAGCATCAGCGCCGCAGCAGCACCAGCATCCGAATCAGCATCATCACCAGCATCATCATCAGCATCAGCATCAGCATCATCGACAGCATTTGCATCACCATCATCATCGGCAGCAACAGCATCAGCATCATCATCGTACTCCTCATCATCAACATCGTAATCCTCACCATCAGCATCATCATCGTTAGCAGCATCAGCATCATCATCGTCGTCGTCATCGTCATCGTCATCGTCATCAGTATTCTCATCCTCAGCATCCTCACCACGGCCGTCATCATCATCATCATCATCATCATCATCATCATCATCATCAGCATCAGCATCATCATCATCAGCAGCATCATCGACGTCAGCATTGCCATTACCAGCAGCATCATCACCACCATCAGCAGCAGCAGAAACAGCAACAGCATCAGCATCGGAATCATTAGTCTCATCCTCATCCTCGTTATACTTAGCAACAGCAACAGAATCATAATTGTCACCATCAGCATCCTTGTGATGGTCATCCTCATCAAAATCAGCATCGTCATCATCATCATCGACTCAGCATCATCCTAAAAACACCAACATCAACAGCAACGTCATCATTTTCACCACCATAATCATTGTCAGCAGAAGACTCATCATCATCATCAACCGCAGCAACATCATCACCATCAACATCACCATAAGCATCATAAGCAGCCTCAGCGGCATCATCATCAGAATCATCATCATCATAATACCATCACCATCATATCATCATCGTCATCATCATTATCATCATCAGCAGCATCGTCATCATCGTAAGAATCGTCATCATCATCATCATCATCATCATCATCATCATCCTCTTCAGCACGGTCATCAGCATCAGCAGCATTATCCTCAGCATGAGCATCAGCGTCAGAATCATCATCATCCAGCAGTATCTTCATCATCACCACCATCACGACCATCATCACCATCACGACCACCATCACCATCATCAGCAACAGCATCGGCATCAGCATCATCATCAGCAACAGCATCGACATCAGCATATGCATATCATCATCGTCGTCATCATCATCAGCATCATCATCATAATCATCATCATCAGCAGCATCATCATAATCAGCATCATCAGCATCGTCATCATCATCAGCATCAGCAGCATCATCATCAGAATCAGTATCATCATCATCCGCATCCTCAGCATCACCAGCATCATCATCATCAGCAGCATCATCATCCCCTTCCTCCTCCTGTTCCTCTTTCTACCCTTCTCCCAAGTACTGCTCTTCCCCTCCTCTTCTCCCTCCTCCTCCTGCTCCTCCTCCTTTTCCTCCTCCTCCTCACCGTCCCCCTTTCCCCTCACCCTCCCCCACCTCCTCCTCCTCATCCTCCCCCTTCCCCTCCCCCTCCCCCATTCCCCTCCTCCTCCTCCTCCTCCTCATCCTCCCCCTCCTCTTCTCCGCCCCTTGGATGCGCAAGGATGCCGCGCGGGAGCGGGTGCCCCACCGCACCGCCTCTCACACCCCGCCCCCCCCTGGGGGCGCTGCACGCTTGGGACGGCCCGTGCGGCAATCACCACCGGGATGCAGCCGGTGAGCATCGCGTCGAACAGCCGCTTCTGGTGCGGCACGTCGCCCTGGACCACCGGGCAGAAGACGGAGCGGAACATCTCCTGGCAGCTGTCCCGGGGCCTCCCAAGCATCGCGCGTCGCGACCCGCGCGATGTGCGGCACGCGATGCACGTCGCGCACGCGCGTCCTCGCGCCGCCCCCCTTGGAGAAGGGAAGCCGCTCTGGCCCAGACCGCGGCGCTCGAGGTGCCACTGGCTTCGTGCCCCCCGCGGGCGACCTCGGCTCCACATCCGCTCCGTCTCGCGCACACCAGTGCGGGCATTGTATCCTCTCTGCGCTGCAGCGCTGCCGCCCTGCGCGCGCCCGCCCGCGGAGGCGGCCAGGCGAAGGCGACCAGGAACGGCCGGCAGAGGTTCGTTCCCCCCACCCCCTGGTCTGGGCTTGGAGCTGCGGCTCGCAGGCCAGGGGGTGTTTGAATAGGAACATCTTCAAACAAGAGATGAGCGTGACATCGCCTTGGAGCCGTGCCCACGTGAGGGGCTAAGCGGGCTGGGGACGGCGAGCTCCGAAGAGGAGGATGGTGCGCGCACGCCTTGCGAGGGGCTCACATTGGCCCCTGTGACAACCCAAGGCGGTGTTCACGCACCGTGTCGTGCTGGGGTGGGCCCCGTGTAGTGCCAGTGTGGGCTCCTGTGTAGTGCTCGAATGGGCCCCCACAGAGGTGGAGTGCGAAACCTGCGAGGCGTGGTCCAAGTTTGAGTGCACAGCAGTCTGCCGAACTCCCCTCAGGAGAAGCAAATTGCACGAGAGGTGTAGCGTGGTCCAACTTCGAGGAGGAGGAGGAGGAGGAGGAGGAGGAGGAGGAGGAGGGCGGCGGGAAGGGTAGCCGAACAGCTGTTGAGAAAACGGATCCACCACCACAGGAGGGTGGGTGAAACACTCGGATCAACTCTCTGGGCATGCGCTGAATCCCCCATGGAAAGAGAGAAAAAAAGAGTAAAGCATGACTTAACACAGCAAGAGAAACCGTCGCTTCCCCGCACGTGTTGCCTAACTTCTCCGGAGAAGGCGGCCATGCATTTCCGACACTGTCTGTGGTCTATAGAGTCACAAGGCGAAATCTCGGTCTGGCACAGGATGATGGGAACGGGGCCGGGTATCAAAAAGAACAGACGTAAAATCTGGCTGGGAATTTGGCAGGGAACACCAGCGAAAGCAAAAGAGAATGCTGCAACAAAAGCTGGTGGGCGCGAGGGTGCATGGTTTGGCGTGGAATGATTCAGAAGCGCGAGCGGGAGTTCATGCTTGCCTTCTGAGCACGCTCCCATCCTTCTGCCACGAGACCAGGGTGTTGGACGCACTGGGCCCTGCTGCTGAAAGTCGGGGATGGACGGACCCCCCTTTAGTAAAACGTGGTTTAGTGAAAACGACCTGAGGCCCAAACGTGGCGGGCGCAAGCCTGGAAACTGACGGCCACGGCGCCCTCTCGAGAACCGCAAACGGACAATTCACTAATCGAGGTGTCACTGTTGGGGGTTCAGTCCACCCCCGAGAAAGGGCGAACCCTCCCTCGCGGGCCCTGGATCCAGGGGCTCCTTGGCCTGGCTCCAGAGCGGCCGTGTGCTGTCATGGCTCCCTGGGCCTCTTTCCGAGCCACGGCCTGGCCAAGTGGCCGACCAGCCATTGGGGGGTCAACGGGCTAGCTGAGGTCCGGGCGTCGCATTCTTTCGCGCCGGGCGTTTCCGCCCGGCCTCGGGCCCCGGGGAGCCGCAGGGATGGATGCGGCTCGAGGAGTGCTGTGAAAAGATGGGGTGCACGGTGCACGGTGCATGGTCCTCCTCCTTCCCTTTTCCTCCTCCTCCTCCTCCTCCTCCTCCTCCTCCTCCTCTTCCTCCTCCTCCTCCTCCTCCTCCTCCTCCTCCTCCTGCTCCTCCTCCTCCTCCTTTTCCTCCTCCTCCTCCTCTATTCTTGGCGAGGTTGCATGTTTGTCCGCCACGTCAGATCTGAGGGGAAGGGCAGCTCGAGATGGAGGCC
>CAUYUJ010007688.1:30000-35000 GCA_963575745.1 Prorocentrum cordatum
AAGCTTTCGCTTCGAGAGGGCCTCAAGAGGGCCCCAAGAGGGTCAGAGGCTCCCAGAAGGGCACCAAGAACGCTCCAAGATAACAGTAAAAGGCCTCGTCGAGGCTCCCAAAAGTCCCAAAAATGTACATTGCTCGGGACATGGGGTGGTCACTGCTTCGGGTTCACAAATGTTCCACCTCTTTGTCTCACTGGTGTCCCTTACGATTACTCGTTTGGGAACCTTTTCTGGGTGACCTGGCGGGGACTTGGGGACCCAAAAACGGTGCTGTGACAAACCGCGCGGTGACCTCGGAATCCGTCCCCAAAAACCTCACCGCACGGCCCGTTACCGCACGGTTTCGGAACCCTAGAGGCTCCAGCTGCCCGAGACATCCTCGGAGAACGACCCCAGTCCCAAGACCGTGCTGTCACCCCTCGTCCCCGCTGGCTCACCACACGGTACGGCCACCGCACCGTCTGGGCGTCCCCCAGGGACATGCAGGGCGCCGAGAACTACGACGGCAAACGTCACGACGCGCAGAAACAAGGTCTGCGACAGCAGGCACCCGCCAGCCTCGCGCCAGGCGCCGCGCGGTAGGCCGCGATCTGGTCCAAGACCTCCCGCCGCCAGGTCTTGTCGCCAGACCCGAACCTAGAAGGGGGAAAAACGGCAAAACATACAGTCGGGGCGTTGACCCAAGGAACCTAAATCAGGAACGAGGCCCCTTTTTCTTCACAAGTTCAACTTCGATTTCCCATCGAAAACCGAAAGAAAACCTGAACACAACTGAGGAACCTGAAGCTCGTCTGGCCACGGAGCGCCCTGGCAGCGACCCGGCTCCTGGACCCCACTCCCAAGAACGGCCCGACCACCAGAGCACACACACACACACAAACGAGCCCAGAGCGCTCCTTGTCTCGGCGTCGTGCCCGCAAACTGCCGGAGGCCCGCGCGGATCTCTGGCATCGGCGCCGGGCCCCCTCCCAGGCGCGCGCTCCGGGGCGGCGCTGGAGGCACGGCCCGGCGCAGGTCCGAGAAGTCCGCGCGGACCTCCGAAGCCGTGCGCTTGTGCCGCTTGTCTCGACGATCCTCAGAGCGCATGCCGGTGCCAGCGGGTGCGCGCCCACCGAAGCCCTTTCCGAACGACGCAGGCACCGAAACGGCGGCCGACACGGGCTGCGCGCGATCGGCGGAGCCGAGCAGGGCAACACACACACTCTGGGCTTTCACGCGTCATTGAGACCATCGATGCTCCTCCCTCGAGAGCCGGGATGCACCGGAGGGGGGGTGAGGGTGAGGGGGGGCATGAATTCGATCCGCTGGTGCGTCGAGCTGCCGCAAACGGATGCGCCCCGCATGCCCCACCTACCGGCAGCTGTCGGGAGCTGCCGGCGGCTGGGGGGCATCTGTGTTCGGCGGCTCGGGGCAAAAACCGATCGAACTCTCTCACACACACACACACACACACCGGGGCAAACCCCCCCTTTGCGGGATGCCGAGAGAACCAGTACACGAAGATGTGCCGGTCTGGGGCCAGCCCCGCCGCCTGGGAGAGGGGGGGAGGGCGGGCAGAATCAGAAGTGGTGAGGCGGTCGCCCGCAGGCCCCATACTCCACATAGCTTACACCACATAGCTTGCACCACACAGCTAACACATCCACAGTGCACCGACTTACTGTTTGGGATCCACGCTGGCTAATACACACACTGTTCGGTCGTCACGGCTGGGCGCCGACGTTATTGGCGCCGCCGTCTGAGCTCAGTCAACTAGCCTCCAAAACAATCGGAGCTAAGGCAATTGAAAGTCGGTGCGATGTCCCTGCGTTGGTAGCAGTGCCGAAAAAAACACAATTTGGTGGTCTCGCAGCCGAAAGAAAAGTCGTGTACGTTAAAAGTGCACGTTTCCAAAAAGGATTGGGCGAGTTGGGCCTCTGGGGGCTCTCTTGGGAAGCCTCTGTGGGCTCTCTTGGGCGATCTTGGGGACCTCTGGGGCAGTCTGGGGACCATCTTGGGCGTCTGGAAGCTCTCTGGGGTGGTGTTCCCAGGCTGGAGCGTGTTTGGAAGCAGTATGGGAGCGGTCTCGGGGCCCCCCGTCCCCCTGGTGCCCCCCTGGAAGAGGTCGGGGCACCTGTTTTGGGGCCGCGGGCCTGTCCCCTCGGAATATATGTACATAACATACAAATACGTTATACATATATGGATAAGCATGCGTGTGTTTATATAGATGTGTACCCACACACCTATATATATATATATATATATATATATATACATATATATATATATGAATATGTCGTATCTAGATATGAATGCGTGTGTAATTATAGGTGTAGATGTAGATGTGTACACATATTCTAGATATGCATATATATAGACACAGAATCATATATATACAGTAACATATATGTATATATAGACGAGGAGATATACAAAGAGGTAAGGATGTACAGATACAACGATACTGGTATAACTGTAGGTATACATATAATGATATTTGGATAGGGATATATGCATAGATATATAAAACCATATATGCACATATATACACCTAGATGCATACATATGTGTATATATATATAGAAAGAGATATAGATGTACAAAGGTACCGATCTATATCTATATCTATATATATAGAGAGAGAGAGCGAGAAGAGAGTGGGGGAACAACGACAATTAGCCTGGCGAAGGACCCAACCATATGCAGTTGTGAATGCCGCAATTGTGCTGGGTGGTGGCGGACGCATGCGGGCGGTGCCACTGGGACCTTCGGTGGAGCTCCCTATGGGGCCACGAAACGCTGTACTGGGTGGATGAGACGCGGTCAGCAAGGGCTGTGCTGCGTGGTGGCGGACGCATGCGAGCAGTGCCACTGGGACCTTCGGTGGAGTTCCCTATGGGGCCACGAAACGCTGTACTGGGTGGGTGAAACGCAGGCAGGGAGCAAGGGCTGTGCAGGGTGGTGGCGGACGCATGCGGGCGGTGCCGCTGGGACCTTTGGTGGAGCTCCTCATAGGGCTACGAAGCGCTGTTCTGGGTGGGTGAAGCGCAGGGAACAAGGGCTGTGCTGGGTGGTGGCGGACGCAAGCGGGCAGTGCCACTGGGACATTTCGTGGAGCCCCCTATGGGGCCACGAAACGTGCGAGAGGTGTGCCAGAATAGGGTGTGGAACCGCATGACAGCGCAGCCACTGGGGCGCTTCGGTGGAGCGCCCTATGGAGCCACGAAACGTGTGAGGGGTGTGCCGAAATGGGGGGTGGAACCGCTGCGAGCGCAGCCACTGCGGCGTTCGGTGGAGCTCCCTATGGGGCCACGAGACGTGTGAGGGGTGTGCCAGAATGGGTGGTGGAACCGCATGCGGGCGCAGCCACTGGGGCCTTCGGTGGAGCTCCCTATGGGGCCACGAAACGTGTGAGGGGTGTGCCAGAATGGGGGGTGGAACCGCATGCGGGCGCAGCCACTGGGGCCTTCGGTGGAGCTCCCTATGGGGCCACGAAACGTGTGAGGGGTGTGCCAGAATGGGGGGTGGAACCGCATGCGGGCGCAGCCACTGGGGCCTTCGGTGGAGCTCCCTATGGGGCCACGAAACGTGTGAGGGGTGTGCCAGAATGGGGGGTGGAACCGCATGCGGGCGCAGCCACTGGGGCCTTCGGTGGAGCTCCCTATGGGGCCACGAAACGTGTGAGGGGTGTGCCAGAATGGGGGGTGGAACCGCATGCGGGCGCAGCCACTGGGGCCTTCGGTGGAGCTCCCTATGGGGCCACGAAACGTGTGAGGGGTGTGCCAGAATGGGGGGTGGAACCGCATGCGGGCGCAGCCACTGGGGCCTTCGGTGGAGCTCCCTATGGGGCCACGAAACGTGTGAGGGGTGTGCCAGAATGGGGGGTGGAACCGCATGCGGGCGCAGCCACTGGGGCCTTCGGTGGAGCTCCCTATGGGGCCACGAAACGTGTGAGGGGTGTGCCAGAATGGGGGGTGGAACCGCATGCGGGCGCAGCCACTGGGGCCTTCGGTGGAGCTCCCTATGGGGCCACGAAACGTGTGAGGGGTGTGCCAGAATGGGGGGTGGAACCGCATGCGGGCGCAGCCACTGGGGCCTTCGGTGGAGCTCCCTATGGGGCCACGAAACGTGTGAGGGGTGTGCCAGAATGGGGGGTGGAACCGCATGCGGGCGCAGCCACTGGGGCCTTCGGTGGAGCTCCCTATGGGGCCACGAAACGTGTGAGGGGTGTGCCAGAATGGGGGGTGGAACCGCATGCGGGCGCAGCCACTGGGGCCTTCGGTGGAGCTCCCTATGGGGCCACGAAGCGTGTGAGGGGTGTGCCAGAATGGGGGAACCGCATGCGGGCGCAGCCACTGGGGCCTTCGGTGGAGCTCCCTATGGGGCCACGAAACGTGTGAGGGGTGTGCCAGAATGGGGGGTGGAACCGCATGCGGGCGCAGCCACTGGGGCCTTCGGTGGAGCTCCCTATGGGGCCACGAACGTGTGAGGGGTGTGCCAGAATGGGGGGTGGAACCGCATGCGGGCGCAGCCACTGGGGCCTTCGGTGGAGCTCCCTATGGGGCCACGAAACGTGTGAGGGGTGTGCCAGAATGGGGGGTGGAACCGCATGCGGGCGCAGCCACTGGGGCCGTCGGTGGAGCTCCCTATGGGGCCACGAAACGTCTGAGGGGTGTGCCAGAATAGGTGTGGGAGGGGGAGGAAGGGGGAGGAAGGGGAGGAGGAGGAAGGAGGAGGAAGGAGGAAGGCGGGGCGACGTTTCTTCAAAACGAGGACCCAACACCACAGGATGGTTGGGAAAAACGTCCTGCCGCAACGGCGAGGCCTGATACCAGATACCCGCGAGGGCCTCCCTGCTCCCCACACCCTCTTCGCCCCGCTTCTCCCACGCCTAGCCCATCAAGGTGATACGAGAGGGTGCTTGTTGTTGACCGCGCACGCCGAACTAAGGCATATGTTCCCATTCGGCATCTGTTGACTCCAAACAGTGCTTGCCGTTAGGGGGCCAGACTTCTGTTCCC
>CAUYUJ010007688.1:40000-45045 GCA_963575745.1 Prorocentrum cordatum
TTCCTCCTCCTCCTCCCTCTCCTCCTCCACATCCTCCTCCACCACCACCAGCACCTCCACCTCCACCTCCACCTCCACCTCCACCTCCACCTCCACCTCCACCTCGCCTTCTGCCTACATTAGCCGCCAGACTCCTCTGACAAGGACCGCAATGGCTGGGCCACTAAACAAAATTGACGGAGAGGGGTGGGCGCTGACCGTGCGGCTGGCCCCACTCTCTTACACCCATCGGCAAAATCGCCTTGACGTCTCCCGAGTTTGGTGATCATATCTGTCTTGCAACCTCACTGAGCTTCTGAAACTCTGAATGCCGAAGTCTCCACAGGCCCTGCACCAATAAATCCATCAAAAGGTTCTCCAGATATGGGAATGGTGCATGATGCATGGGGTACTCTGACAGGGACTCCGGGGCTATGGCAAACGCCCCCTGCCTTCTGGCCTGAAACAAAAACAAACCTCACATGATAATATGCCGCGCGTGTCGTCGGAGACCTGGTGCCTGGATTAAGCTATGGATGCCGAGACCGCGTCCTTCCTGTCCTCCGCCCTTACCTTGGCGTCCCGCTGGCGGTCCTGCCTTGAGGACGCTCCATACAGTTTGGAGTGGGGTCTTGGTGACAGCTTCGGCCACCGCCAGGAGGTGGGACTGGACTCGGACGGCTAGCCCAACGATGTGAGCGATTTCGGAGATTGTCTGGGGCGGGAGTTGGGTCTGGCAGGCGCCATTTCTCTGCTGCCAACTCTGCCAGCTGGCTCACTGGCCACAACAACGGGTGAGCGCCTCCACCCCTGGCCTCATCAGCCGGCTGATGGGCCTCGGTCCCGTGGGCCTCCAGAGGCCTGCCCCCGACCGTCTCCCCAAAGAGCTCCCCAAATTGTTGATTCTGGTAGTGACTACTACTGTGACAGCCTGCCGTGATACCGACGACCTCAGTGGCTCTCCCATGCAAAGGAGCCACCCCATGGCTCTGACGGCCTCAGTGGCAGCAACTAGCTCAACAACGGGAACGGACTGCTTCCAGTGATCCAGAGGTCCGAACGACCACCTGGGAAGATCCCACCCATCCATCATCACAAGCCCCCGCCAACACCTGCGGAGCCTGGGATCCTCATGATGCTTGCCGCCAGAACCATCAGACGCAAGGACTGCGCATTGCCAACCTGCAAGGTCCATTATATCCTGTTCGAGGGTTCCTCCATTCACCAGTTGCCCCTGCATGGGCAAGTTGTAACGTGGGTGGATCCACAGGGTATGCAAGAATCCTCTTAGCCAGATGCATGACCAGTCTCCCTGCTCGTCCCTAGCGCGGGCAAGCAGGCCGTTGATGGAGCATGTCAAGCCCTCGATGCCATCGTACTCCCTTACCTTGTGTAAGAGGGTCTCTACAAAGGGCACCTGGAAGGGGTCAAGGCAAGCCTGCCTGGTTGGGCGACCGTGTCCTCCTCTCCTGGGGCAGCCTCAGAATGGGGGTCAACTGTCTGATCACAAAGGCCTTGCTCTTCCTCTTGGGCCCGCCTGGCCATACCCGAAACGAAGCATCGGCATCGCTGTCCTCCCGAGGCCTGCTAGCACTGATGTGCGCCCGTGGCTCCACCACTGGCGGCGCGGGCGCTGCTGCAGGGGCAGCCGCAGCCCCTGGGGGGTGGCTGCTGACCACCGTGCCATTTGAAAGATCCCAGAGTGCAGCCGCTCACAACGTCCAACAAAAACTCGTAGGGTGCGTTCGCTGTGCTGGCAGTGGCCGCCGAGTCCGTGCCCACTGCGTGCTGGCTCTCGGCATCCCAACTCTGCATCTGGCTGACACCGTTCAGAGTTAGAGCGAAGGTCTGCGCGGACAGTCGCCACGAAGTTGGCCTAGACGTGCTCATGCTCTGAGAAGAAGACGTCAGGAGTTCTGAGAACACCCTCCAGCCTGGCACCTGCGCGTGCCAACGTGCAGGCCGAGGCCGAGAAAGAGGTGAGTGAGGGGGTGCCCGACCTTCTGCGCTGCATGCCACAGCTGCTCTGGGTCTATCAGAGCATGGACCTCCACAGAGTCCCAACGGATCTCGCACCAAGGAAAATGCTGCAAGGAAGCTATCTCCAGCCTTGCCTGCCTAAGAATCGCTGCGCGCAGGCAGCTGGAGCCTCCCAATGCTTTGTCCCCGAATTGGACACGCGTCCTTGACCGGTATGATACCTGAACCCCCCTGACTCTGGACCAGGTTCTGTCAGGGGCCTGCGTGGGCGTGATGAGCATGTCGGTCCCCTGTGGCTTAAACCTCAACTGCACAATGTTGAAAATGATTGGTCTGGCCAGGGCAGGCTGCTCTCCACCTGGTTAAGCAAAACAGTGAGATGGGCGAGGGCCTTCATTGGGAGTTGGGCATGCCTGTGACTGGTCTGAAACTCTTGAGCCCCATCCAGGACTTGTTTCAGCGTGATGGCTTCCAAGGTCAAACTGTGGGCCTTGCCAGCCCTTTTTAAAGTCGCGCCACTTGGGCTGCGCCCGAGGGGGTTCCTTTCCTCTCCCCCGGAGGACCATCCAGAAACTGGCCCCCGTCCTGCCTACAGCTTCCAACGGCTGAACCACGGTGGCCGCCAAGAGGTACGATGGTCTCTCGAAAGGGCCTTCCCTGGGGCTCCCCGACACATGGTGTGCCTTTGTACTGGTCCAGCGCCTCGTTCAAGCGATGCTGCGACACGCTCCTTAAAACGTGTCGCGCTCGCATGCAACAGCTGATGTTCGATGCTGCAGACTGTCCAGTCAGCCTGTTTCACTTTAACGCGCAGCTGCTCCTCGCCTACGCTGCCGATGGGCGCCACTCCCTCCTTGAGGGGTCTTTAACAAGGGTTGTACGCCTCGTTATAAAGGACTGGGTTGGGCCTCGAGGCCCCTGCTTTGACTGATGGTTTCCCCCCCCAAAAAAAAACGACCCCGTCGCCCTCCCAACCCTCCTCCTGAGTCTACTATGTTGTGCAATTTGGCTTGCAAACAGGAACAAGCGGCTATGGAAGTAGTCCCCGCAAGCCAGCCGTTCGGCTGGGTTGTCTGCATGGGGGCCATCTGGGTGCTGGGATATTTTCATCGCACTAGTGCAAGGTTCTTGGCAGAAGTGCTTCGCCTCTTGCGCCAGAGGCGATCGGTTGGCATGGCAAACTCCATAGAAATCTGACCTGCGTCTCATATTTGCTTGACTGCTAGCGTATCATGGATCATGCTTGCGGAGATGGTATCCTGCAACATGCAGGTATAAGATTGCCAAGGGGGGCCAGGCCTCTCAAGTATCATTACCTCCATGGGCCCACACAACACCTGTTTCATCAGCACCTCTCATGTCATCCGGATCCTCCCCACAGTGCTGCCCAAAGAGATCACATACGAGGTCCGACATGTATCTGGCATGTTGTGGTTCAATGCAGCAGTCTATCAATGCGTGTCCTCCTGATTATTCTTCCGGGGCCAGTTATTCACGTTTGAGATATGTTGCGATGCCAATTGGGCCCACGTCATGCATCTCCATGTTCTACCTGCATTGAGATCCAACCTCCACATCCCTCATCCTCCTCCTCCTTCTCATCCTCCTCCTCCGCCGCCTCCTCCTCCTTCGCCTCCTCCGCCTCCTCCACCTCCTCCTCCTCCTATCCCTCCTCCCTCATACTCCTATTCATCCCTCCTCCTCTTCCTCCCTTCTCTCTCATCTCTCTTCCATCCCTCCTCTCTCCTCCATCATCCTTCCGTCCCCATCCCTCGCTCATCCGTCCTCCATCCCTCCTTCCCCTTCCTCCTCCCACTCCTCCTCCTTCTCCTCCTCCTCCTCTTCTGCCTCCTCCGCCTCCTCCTCCTCCTCCTCCTCCTCTTCCTCCTCCTCCTCCTCTTCCGTCTCCTCATCCTCCTCCTCCCTCTCCTCCTCCTCCTCCGCCTCCTTCTCCTCCTCCTCCGCCTCCTCCTCCTCCTCCGCCTCCTCCGTTCCTTCTCCTGTTAAGTAATTCCCCCCGAGGCCAGCTTTTAGGGCGGACCTGGCGTTTCGCCTGAGACTTCCTCACCATTTATGACTCTGAAGCATAAAAGTGATAACAGTTTCACGCATGGAGGGCGGGTGGTTTTCAACATGTGGCTCTCGCCTTCACGCCGCGCACATGGGCCTTAAACATTTGCAAGAGCTTCACGGATTGAGGGCGAGTCGTCTTCGAGATGTGGCTCTCGCCTCAGCGCGGCGCACATTCGTTTTGTAAATTTGCAGAGCTGCACGGATTGAGGGCGAGTCGTCTTCCAGATGTGGCTATCGCCTCAGCGCGGCGCACATTCGTTTTGTAAATTTGCAGAGCTTCACGGATTGAAGGCGAGTCGTTTTCAAAATGTGGCTCTCGCCGTAGCGCCGCGCACATTCGTTATCACAATTTGCAAGAGTGTCACCGATTGAGGGCGGTCCCTTTTCAAACTGTGGCTCTCGCCTTAGCGCCGCGCACATTCGGTTTTAAAAAAAAAACAAGAGGTTCACGGATTGAGGACGGTCCCTTTTCAAACTGTGGCTCTCGCCTTAGCGCCGCGCACATTCGTTGTTCAAGAGAATACAAGAGGTTCACGGATTCAGGGCGGTTCCTTTTCAAAGTGTGGCTCTCGCCTTAGCGCCGTGCACATTCGTTCTCAAAAAATACAAGAGTCTCACTTGTGCCCATGGTCAACGTACCAGGAATGGTGCCGTGGGTTCAAGATCACGCGTGCGCAACAGTTATGTGGATTCGCTGTATGAAGTCCCAAACGTAGCGTTCTGACACGACTCTGGAGACGCAGCAGTCAGGTTGATACGTGGCGTTGAAATCCCGAGAACAATGTTTTGGCACGCTTCAGGATCTTCAAACTGTTGTCTTCAAACGGGGCAGGTCCCTCGATGGAAAGGAACCGTTGCAGGTGCCTATGAAGAGGGAGCGTGGAGGGAGGGTTAATGCTATCATCGTTGACGACTCCTGGGCTTCCACTGGTCCTCCTCCTCCTCCTCCTCCTCCTCCTCCTCCTCCTCCTCCTCCTCCTCCTCCGCCTCCGCCTCCGCCTCCCGCCTCCCGC
>CAUYUJ010007689.1:0-31295 GCA_963575745.1 Prorocentrum cordatum
GGAGGAGGAGGAGGAGGAGGAGGAATAGGAGGAGGAATAGGAGGAGGAGGAGGTGGAGGAGGAGGAGGAGGAGGAGGATGAGGAGGCGAAGGAGGCGAAGGAGGAAGAGGAGGATGAAAAGGCGTTGGAGCAAGAGGAGGAAAAGGAGGAGGAGGATGAGGAGGAGGAAAGGGAGGAGGACGAGGAGGAGAGGTCACAGCCGCCCGCCTCGATCGTTCCTGGCCCTGCCAATCAGGAGCCAAGGATCGGCGCGCGCATGGGCGTGCGTCCTCCCGGCCGGGTCCGCAGGGCGGGATGCACCGATCCTGGGCCCCGGGGCCGGCCTGGCCATCGGGGAAGGGTTCCGGGGCGCACCGGTCGGGGCTCAGGGAGGAGGATCCAGGCCCTCTCCGGGAAGTGCGGCGCTGGGGCGCGAAGATGAGGACGCGCGACGCGCGAAGTTGGGCGACCTCGCGAAGAAGGATGCGTCATTTCGGACGGGGCTGGGACGAAAATCGATCCGTTCCAGAGCGTTCCTGAACGCTCTCGGAGCATTCCGGAACGCTCTGAGAAGGCCGCGGCGCCCGAGACATCCTCCAGATCCGCTGGACCTCAACGATTCTCGACGTGTCGACGTATCTCTACTGGATTGTATCTTCGTCCTGGCTTCGTCTCAGCTCAAGAGACGGGGGTCAATGCAAACGGGGGTCAGTGAAAGCGCTTGATTTTGCAGGATCCTGCAGAGCCAGGGCTGCACTGACCCGAGTTTGGGTGCAAGATCCTGCAGGATCTTGCAAAAAACCTGACTGACCTGGGTCTGGAGTGACCCGGGTCAGTAGGTCCCCGAAGGGAGGTAAAGGTACCCATACCGCTCTCTTTCCGTTTTCCCCTTTTTGGGCCTGCTGGGAGGCCCTCGTCGCCACGGCTGGATTCGCCTCGAAATCCTGGTCATGACGCGCCCTTGGAGAGGTCCGCGGAGTAGCGGTATCGGTACTTTCTGGTTTCCCCAGAATACAAGTCTCGTCAAGAATAAATTGAAAGATTGCTCAAAATCGAAGCGCTCGATAGTTCGGGCACTTGTCAGAAAACGCGTTCTTCAATGCTGTGATGGCACTGCCAGATTTCGGACACCTCTGCATTTGGGCCGAATACCTCATGGCAGCATTGAAGTAGCACCGACCACGCAAGCACCGAAACCAAAAACCGTAATGTTACTGTTGACGAGTCTTGTAGGATCGGCGTAGGTGGTGTGCGGTTGGCGCCTGCCCAGGTCTGATAGATTCGACCGTTGCGATCTTCAACGTCGGAGGCATCGTGCCAGGACGCCGGCGGGGCGGGGAGAGGACGCGAGAAGGGCAGATTCGATGGTGCATCATGGGCATGCATGCGTGCGTGAGCATGCACGCACATGCAAGTACATGTATACACGTACACCTACATACTCGTCAGTTCACGAATAATGAGTTCTATGTGTATGTGCCAGCATGTATGTAATATTGATTCTGACATTTTTACATCCATCCATGCATACGTACCGATACGCCTACATACACACATACATGCAGACATCCATACGTACATACGTGCATGCAAACATACATACATCAATACATACACACATACAGACTGACAGGCATACGTACATGCGTAAATGCATGCGTGCATGCATACATACAGGCAGACAGACAGCCAGACATGCATGCATGCATACATGTATCTATACATATGTACAAACATACATGCATGCATACATACACATACACATCCATACACACATGCAGACATGCATGCCTGCATACATGCATACACGCATGCGTACACACATGCATGCACGCATACATACGTGCATATATATGTATATGTATACATACATGCATACATACATGCATGCATCCATGCATACATGCATGCATGCATATATGCACACGTACGCACGTACGTACGCACGTACATGCATACATACCCACATGCATACAGACATGTGATGCATGCATGCATACATCCATACGTACACATACATTCATACACACATACATGCATGCATGCATGCATACATACACACATACGCACACGCATCCGCACATACAAACATGCACACACATACATACATACATACGACCATACGTACATCCATGCATGCATACGAACATACAAACATACATCCATACAAACGTACATGCATACATGCATAGTTGCATGCATTCATACCCGCATACATGCATACGTGCATACATGCATGCATGCATGCATACATAAGTAAGTATACACATGTATGTATAAATGCGTACGAATGTGCATACATACATACATACATACATACATACATACATACATACATACATACATACATACATACATACATACATACATACACACACATACATACATACATACATACATACATACATACATGCATACACGTGTCAGACTGAATTGGCGTTGCGCGCCCTGCACCTCGGTACTTCAATGTCGGTCCTGCAGGCGGGATGAGAGATATAGGTCAAACAGTAAGAACAGCGACAATTCCTTTTTGCAGCGTTATAGTGCGATGTTCTTTTTCCTTCCCTCATATTTCCTTGTCCTCGTTCTCGCCTTACCCTGTGAACCCTTCCCCGTCGCCAGCTTTTTTTGCGGCGGCTCCTCCTTGGAAAGCCGGGGGCCTCACGAAGCCTTTTTCGGGGCTCCTTCGGGGCTCCTTGAGATCTGGTGGGCGCCTTTTGGGGGCCTCTGAGTCTGAAGGCTTCCTTGTGTGTGTGTGTGTGTGTGCAAAGTCAGAGCCTTCAATGAGTCATCAACCTCGCCCTTTTCTTGGTATGATCAACCGAAGAGCTTCTTTTCTCTCAGCTTCTGCTCCTCGGTGCGCCGCTCGCGTTCCCCTCCCGCTTTTATCCTTCGCCCCCCTTTTCTATCCTTAGCCACTCCCTGCCCCCATTCTCCGTCATTTGGTTGGCCCCAGAGGTGGCCCTCGAGGCTTTTGTATCAGACCTCCCCTCATCTCTTCTTCGTCGTCCCTCCCTTGCGTGACTGTCCAGACCGTTGCGGCACATGCACGAAAAAACACAAAACACATCTGTTATGTCATGTTCTACTCGGGTATGTTCTGAGATATGCTGGTGTCCTCTATTTTGTCATGATATTGATATGTTATGTTCTGCCATGTTCTGTCATGCTCTTGCTCTGTTCTGTCATGTTCTGTTGTGTCATATTGTGTTCTGTCGTGTTTGTCGAGGGCGCGAGGCGGGCACCCGGGATTCTCGGGACAATTTGGGGTCTGGCGGCCGCAGTATGCAGGGTGTGTTCTGTCGTGTTTGTCGAGGGCGCGAGGCGGGATAAGCGGGACGCTCTGGGCAACTTGGGGTCTGGCGGCCGCGGTATGCAGGGTGTGTTCTGTCGTGTTTGTCGAGGGCGCGAGGCGGGATAACCGGGACACTCAGGACAATTTGGGGTCTGGCGGCCGCGGTATGCAGGGTGTGTTCTGTCGTGTTTGTCGAGGGCGCGAGGCGGGATAACCAGGATACTCGGGACAATTTGGGGTTTGGCGGCCGCGGTATGCAGGGTGTGTTTTGTTGTGTTTGTCGAGGGCGCAAGGAGGGATAACCGGGACACTCGGGACAACTTGGGGTTTGGTGGCCGCGGTATGCAGGGTGGGAGTGGCCGGGAGGTCTGTTTTTTTAATCTAGCGAGCCCTGGTCCGGTGGGGAACAGCACCAAAAGACACAGCAAAACACAAACACGCAAAAAAAAAATACCGGACGGAACATTAAAAACACAAAAACCACAAAACACACACACACATAAACATGACTAGATTATGGCTCTGACTTTGCACACACAAGCTTCCTCGGGCCACCTGGCTGCAAACCACGGTCTCCCTCAACGAGCAGGTCACGATTTTGTGTGCTTCGGGGGTGGGGCCGTTATGAGGCTCTCTTCGGGCCATCTTGAAGCCCTGTTGAGCAGTTTTGGGGCTCTCTTGGAAGGCGCTTTCGGGTTGTTCTGGGACGATGTTCGGGGCCTTGTGGAGGTTCTCGGACGCCTGGAACATCTAAGAGCCGAGTACCGACACATCATATAGCAATCATTGGAACATCAACGTTGTTTGCGCTTGGATTGCCTCTTGGAGGCGTTCTCAGGGCCGTCTTCGGGTGTTTTTTGTGGGTGTGTGGGGCCGCTTAGGGGGCTCTCGCGGAGTCTGGGCCCCCGGACCTTGGGGCAGCTCACTCTTCCCAAACTCCCCCCTTTACCCACGTAAGACGAAGCCAGGACGAGGATACACTCGGGTGAGGATAAGTCGAGAATCTCTGAGATGCGGCGGCTCTGGAGGATGTCTCGGGCGCTGCGGCCTTCTCGGAGCGTTCCGGAATGCTCTGAGAGCGTTCTGGCACGCTCTGGAACGGATCTATCCTCGCCTTAGTCCCGTCCGACCACGTTCGCCCCGGGCGTCTGGGGCCCCTCTTCGAAGACCAGAGAAGAAAAGGGTTGCGGTCGGACCGAGGTATGAGATCGAGGACGGTTCGGGGAGGGTACCCTGATGCTCTTCGTGCTTCTTGGACGTGCTTGTGCATCCTGGGGTGTGCTACCTTCGGATATTCTTCAGTTTGGCCGACGAAGGGCCTCATGTTCGGTCAGGACCTTATTCTGTCCCAGGTCCGGCCGCAGTTCGGCTTCAAGAGATGTCGAAACGCATAATTTCGACATCCGAGCGGCGCCAGCACACCGCCGAAGTGGCCACGGCGTGCCCAAGACGGGCCAAGGCGGCGTAAAAATCGCCCCCAGACGCGTTCACGACGGCCCAGGACGCCCCGAGAGTGCTCCAAAAGCACATCCAATAGGTCACCGAGAGGTGAAACCATTGATTTGTTCACTAAGGTTTTGAATTCACTTTAGCACACTCGATTTTGTGGTCTTGGGAGCGTCCGAGACGGCCCACGAGACACCCAAGAGATCTTCACCCAAGACGATCCAACGGGCGGGGCGCCGATAAGGCTCCAAGAAGAGCCCCAAAAAGGTCAAGAGCGCCACAAGATGCCCCGAGGGGGTCAATGCCTGAATATAGAGCCAACACGACCGAAGATACGTCTGCACATGACTGCCCAAAGACGACCCCAAAAGGCGCCGAAGACGGCCGCCCTCAGGGTGGCATTCCGTGACGCCACCCAGCTGCGGCTCCCCAGCGACTGCGTCTTCCCCTGGAGGACAAGGAAGGAAGCAAAGGGGAAACGCATGTGTTTGGTTGCTCCCCATTTTCGAAGATGGGTTTATTGTTATTAGTGGACCCTCTCCACCTCAGTTTCCCTCCTGGCGTTTCCCTTGTACGCTCAGATTACTAATGCCCAGACCCACAGTCAGACTCACACACATTCATATCGTTCATCCCCAGACTCTTCTCATGCCCAGACCAACTCACAGTCAGACTCACACGCAGTCAGATCCCTTCTACTCAGATGCACTCGCGCTCATGCTCAGACCACCTCACAGCCAGACACGCACGCACACAGTCGGACCGCCCATGCTCAGACCCGCTCGCGTGCAAACCCACTCATGCTCAGATTCGCCCACACCCGGCCACTCACACCGAGACTCGTCATGCCCCAAACCATACAAGCAGACCGCTCGCACTCGGATCCTCAATTCCCAGACTCATTCACATTCTTGGCGGCGAGCGAGGGGGGGAAGTGGGAAGGAGAACACCTTCTCAGAAGGCTCGGAAGTCCCCCGACCTTCCGAGAAGTTTTCTGAGCCTTCCCCCGAAGACGCAGAAAACCTCTCAGCAGGCGCGAGGGCTTCTGAGAAGTCCCTCGGCCTTTGAGAGGGCCTTCTCCTTCTGATTTCTCCGCCTCGCCTGCTGCCGACATGCAGACCCTCACCGCCCACCAAACCACCCCAACCCAACCCGAAGGCCCCGCTTTGCCCTCCGTTTCCAGTGGGGGGGTGTCGGGTCGCAGTGAGAAAACACGTGTGGAACCCGCACCCCCCCCCAAACCCGAAATTCTAAACGCTTCGCGTATCCCCACCAGCCCGTCCAGAAATGAGTCCCAGGGGAGTGGAGGTGATGAGGGAAGCGGGGGAGCACGCAGAAGAACAAAGGGCGGGGTAAGCCGCCATATACCCCAAGAGGGGGAGGATGTCGGAGGAGTCGACGTCGTCGTAGTAGGAGGAGGAAGAGGAGGACCAGGAGGAGGACCAGGAGGAGGAGCAGGAGGAGGAGCAGGAGGAGGGGGAGGAGGAGGAGGAGGAAGATGAGGAGGAGGAGATGGAGGAGGGCGAGGACGTGGAGGACGAGAAGGAGGAGAATGAGAAGGAGGAGGAGGAGAAGGAGGAGAGGGAGGGGGAGGAGGGAGGAGGAAGAAAACGAGGAGGAGGAGGAGGAGGAGGAGGAGGAGGAGGAGGAGGAGGAGGAGGAGGAGGAGGAGGACAATGGCGAGCTTGGGGGCCTCTTGGGCCGTCTTTGGGGCCTCTTGGCGGTCCTGGGGGCCTCTTGCGTATCTCGGGGAGCCTCTTGGGGCCTCTTGGGGGTCTCTTGGGAGCCTCTTGGAGGCCTCTTGGGCGCCTCTTGGGCGCCTCTTGGAGCCTCTTGGGGCCTCTTGGGGCCCTCTTGGGGCGCTCTTGGGGCGCTCTTGGGAGCCTTCGGGGCGCTCTTGGGGCCATGTTGGAGGAGATCTATCAAAGAAGGGGGGGGTGTAATTAGCGCTGCCCCTCTAGAGTGCCTCGAATCGCCTCTTCTTCCAAAACCTAGGGAAATACATGTTTTTGTGCTTTCTCGCCTTTTCGCCCTTGGAGCCGTCTTGGGCCATCTTGGACGCCCCAACGACCCGCGGAACCCTCCGTCCAGGTCCAGGGGAGGGGGTAGGGGGAGGCACTATAGAACGATTCTCGCCCACCGGCACCGGCACCGGCACCGGCACCGGCACCGGCACCGGCACCGGCACCGGCACCGGCACCGGCACCGGCACCGGCACCGGCACCGGCACCGGCACCGGCACCGGCACCGGCACCGGCACCGGCACCGGCACCGGCACCGGCACCGGCCGGCACCGGCACCGGCACCGGCACCGGCACCGGCACCGGCACGGGCACCGGCACCGGCACCGGCACCGGCACCGGCACTGGCACCGGCACGGGCACCGGCACCGGCACCGGCGCCTGCGCCGGCGGCATTGGCACCGGCACCGGCACGGGCACCAGCGCCGTCGCCGTCGCCGGCGCCAGCACCGGCACTGCACCCGCACCCGCAACCGCACCGGCACCAGCCCTGGCACCGGCACCGGCACCGGCACCGGCGCCGGCGCCAGCACTGGCACCGGATGAAAAACATCATTGATTGAACATCATGACATTTCCCAACAGTGCTTGCACTTAGGGGGCCTTCTCTCTTCTTTCCTAGTATTAGCTGGGTCGTCCGAGGGGCGGTCTGGCGGCTCTCTCCTCCTCGCCGTTGCCGCCTTGTCGCCGCCCGTCGTCGTCTGGGCTTGAGGGGCGGTCTGGTTTTTCCGTCCTTGCCGTCGCCCCCCCTTGCTGCGTCGTCGCCGCCCGTCGTCTTGGCCTGAGGGTCGGTCTGGCGGTTCCTTGCTCGTCGCCGTCACCGTCCCGTCGCCGCCTCCTCGTCGCTGCCCTGTGCGCCCCCCCAGCGGTTGCAATCCAACCGGTTGCAAGCCAATCAAGTGCAAACCCAGTGGAATCGATTGCAGTCCAATCAATGGTAAAATTATGCAAACGCAGTTTCCCCCATAAAAAATATGAACAGTTTCGTGGGGCCCATGGGGTACGACAACATCAACACGAAGGAGAAGCTCATCGAACGAGTAAGTACGCACGAAAGGGCAGACGAGAAAAAGGAGGAGGGAGGACAGGTGCTCAGGAAACGAAGCCTTGTAAATAGTACGGGTTGTTGATACCCTCTTCGCTCTGGCGGGGCCCCGCTGGAAGGGGGGAGGCCTACGAAACCTGGTAAAGAATAGTGCTGTCCGCGACCCTCCTCGTTCAAGCGGCTCCTCCTCCTGCTCCTCCTCCTCGTCGTCCTGCTCTTCCTCGTCCTCCTCATCCTCGGCATCATCATTATCATCATCATCACCAGCATCATCGTCGTCATCATCAGCATCATCAGCAGCATCGTCGTCACCCTTTTGTCGTCGTCATCATCAGCATCATCGCCATCATCATCAGCATCAACATCATCAACATAATCATCATCATCGTCAGCATCATCGGCATCATCATAACCATCATCATCATCATCATCCTCATCATCATCATCATCATCAGCATCGTCATCATCGCCAGCGTCATCATCATCATCGTCGTCGCCACCATCGTCATCATCATCATCGTCATCATCATCAGCATCGTCATCATCATCACCATCACCGTCTTTGGCATCATCATCGTCCGCATCATCGTGGACGTCATGATCATCAGCATCATCGTCGTCATCATCATCAACAGCACCAGCAACGTCAGCATCAGCAGCAGCATCGTCATCATCACCAGCATCTGCATCATCATCCTCGTCGTCGTCGCCATCGTTGTCATCATCGTCATCGTCATCATCATCATCGTCATCATCATCAGCATCATCATCATAATCACCGTTATCGCCATCGTCATCGTCCATCACCATTATCGCTATCGTCATCGTCATCGTGAACAGCAGTATAACCATCGTCATCACCATCATCATGACGAAGCCTTCCTCATCGCAGAACTCCCCCTCCTCCTCACCCTCCTCAGTGGGAGGAGTAGGACCTGAGATGGATAGGTAATGTTCTCCCCTCCTCCTCACCCATGTCAGTGGGAGGGGCACGAAACCATCTAAATAGCATGGGTTTCCGATACCCTTCTCGCTCAGACGGGGCCTCCCTGGAGAGGTGGTAGGAGCACGAAACCATGTAAACAGCATGGGTTTCCGATACCCTCCTCGCTCAGGCGGGGGCTCCCTGGAGGGGTGGGAGGGGCACGAAACCATGTAAATAGCATGGGTTTCCGATACCCTCCTCGCCCAGGCGGGGCCTCCTTGGAGAGGTGGGAAGGGCACGAAACCATGTAAATAGTATGGGTTTCCGATACCCTCCTCGCTCAGGCGGATGGAAAGGGCACGAAACCATGTAAATAGCATGGGTTTCCGATACCCTCCTCGCTCAGGCGGGGCCTGCCTGGAGGGGTGGGAGGAGAAGGAAACCATGTAATCTTTATTAATTTCCGATACCCTCCTCGCTCAGGCAGGGCCTCCATGGAGAGGTGGGAAGGGCACGAAACTATGTAAATACTACGGGTTCCCGATTCCCTCCTCGCTCAGACGGGGCCTCCCTGCTGCAGGGGTGGGGGGGCCACGAAACCATGTAAATAGTATGGGTTTCCGATACCCTCCTTGCTCAATCAGGCGGGGCCTCCCTGCTGGAGGGGTGGGATACCCTCCTCGCTCAGGCGGGGCCTCCCTGGCTGGAGAGGTGGGAAGGGCACGAAACCATGTAGATAGTATGGGTTTCCGTTACCCTCCTCGCTCAGGCGGGGCCTCCCTGGAGGAGCGGGAGGGGCACTGCTGGGAGGCGGGAGGCGGGAGGGAGAAGGAGAGGATGTTTTGGGAAAACAACAAGAACCCGCACCAACACCGGCCACCGGCACGAGCACCGGCACCGGCACCAGCCCCGGCACTGGCACCAGCACCGGCTACCGGCCACCGGCACCGGCCACCAGCACCGGCACCGGCACCGGCACCGGCACCGGCACCGGCACCAGCACCGGCACCGGCACCGGCCTGGCACCGGCACCGGCACCGGCACCGGCACCGGCACGGGCACCGGCACCGGCACCGGCACCGGCACCGGCACCGGCACCGGCACCGGCACCGGCGCCGGCACCGGCACCGGCACCGGCACCGGCACCGGCACCGGCACCGGCACAGGCACCGGCACCGGCACCAGGGCAAAAATCTTTCATGCCTTGGGGGAGGGGTAAACCCCTCCCCGAAGGGGAAGAAGGGGGTTGGAAGAGGAAACTCTCTAGACCACCGACGCCCAGAGGGCTGGTGGGATTCGGGTCTTCGGGTTGGGTTGGGGTGGTCTGGTAGGTAGTCAGACCCATCCACACACACGCACACCCAGTCTCACTCGCACCCAGATAGCCCCGCCCCCCTCCAGCGGCGGCGGGCACGACGACGACAACCTGCTTGGTGCTGGGGTCGTGTAGCGTCTCGGTGGGCCGAGAGGAACCTTCAAGCTGACGCGCCTCCTGCGGCCCTTCATCTTCCTGGCCTTCACCACGAACCTGCGGGAGGCCTCGAGGAGGAGGGGGGAGGAGGAGGAGGGGGGAGGATGGTCGTTCTTCTCCTGCCTCGCCCTCCTCCCCCCTCCTGCATTCCCTGCTTCTTCCTCTTGCTCCACCTGCGCTTCTCTGCTGCTTATCTGCTTGTGCCGCTGCTGCTCCTCCTCTTCCTCGAGGAGTATGGGGAGGGGAAGGAGGAGGAGGGGGAGGGATGAGGAAGTGGAAGGATGATGATGATGAGGAGGAGGAGAGAGGAGGAGGAGGAGGAGGAGGAGGAGGAGGAGGAGGAGGAGGAGGAGGAGGAGAACCAGCGTAAACCCAAGAGTCATCAACGATGTCGGAATAAACCCTCCCTCCAAGCTTCCTCTTCATAGGCCCCAACAGCGGTTCAATTCCATTGAGGGAATTCCCTCGTTGGAAGGCAACTGTTTGAAGACCCTGAAGCATGCCAAAATATTGTTCTCGGTATTCCAACGCCGCGGATTAACCTGACTGTTGCGCCTTGACGATCCTGAATCATGCCTGAACGCCATTCCTGGGACTTCAACACAGCTAATTAATATAACTGTTGCACCCGCATAATCCTGAATCCTTTTAAATCATCATTTCTTGTATATTGATGATGGGAATCCCTGAAACCCTTGCAAATTGTATGAACGAAGGTGCGCGGCGCTGGGGCGAGAGCCACATTTTGAACATGAATCGCCCTCAAGCAGTGAAGTTCTTGACAAATGTGCGCCGCGCTAAGGCGAGAGTATCATTAAAAAAAGCAAGTCGCCATCAATCCGTGATTCGCTTGCAAATGTTTAAGACGCATGTGCGCGTCGCTACGGCGAGAGCTGCTTTTTGAAAACCACCCGCCTTCAATCCGTGAAACTCTTGCAATTTTTCAAGACGACTGTACGCCGCGCTAAGGCGGGAGCCACTTTTTGAAAACGACCCGCCCTCCATCTGTGAAGCTGTTGCCAATGTAAGCTTCAGGGTCATAAGTTGTGAGGAAGTCTCAGGCGAAACGCCCGGCCCGTCCTAAAAACTGGCCTCGAGCTGCGACAGGGAAAAGTTATTTATAAGGGAAAGGTATAGATGAGGAGGAGGAGGAGGAGGAGGAGGAGGAGGAGGAGGAGGAGGGGGAGGGGGAGGGGGAGGGGGAGGAGTGAAGAGGAGGAGGGAGGAAGAAGGGGGATGTGGGATGGAGGAAGAGGATGGAGTAATGGGAGGAGGGAGGAGAGAAAGTGATGGAGGAAGGGGAGGAGGAGGGCGGAGGAGGAGGAGGAGAGAGGAGGATTGAAGAGGAGGAGGGAGGAGGAAGGGGGGATGATGAGGATGTTTTTTTGGAAGAGCAGGTTGAAGAAGGGGGAAAGGGACGAGGGAGAGGAGGATGAGGAGGATTAGTGGAAGGAAGGTGAGGGGCAGGAGTTGGTGGAGGAGGAGATGGGGGATAACGTGGAGCAGGAGGCGGAGGTGGAAGAGGGAGGAGAAAGGAGACATTCAGGAGGGAGCGAGAGAGGAGTAATGTTGGGGATAAGGGGGATGATGGTGGTTGTGGTGATGATGACGATGGTGATGATGCTTACTAACTTGTGTTGCTACTGTTGCGAATTACCGTGACCACGACCATGCTGAGAACGATGATGTGGTTGTGGTAACCATAATAGTTTGGTAATGGTGACGGTGATGCAGATAATGATGATGTTGATGACAATGGTGCGATTCATAATTTTCATTGTTGTTGCAGAGGTGGTGGTGGTGAGGATGATGAGGGGACATGATCAGGATGCTGAGTGGAGGGTGAGAAAAGGCGAGGAGGAGTGACGTGGAGGGGGAGATGGACCGGCGGGGATGACGGGCACCGGGAGTTTGGTGATTAGGCGGAGGTGAGTGAGGAGGGATGAGAGACGAGGGGGTGGAGGAGGAGGATGGAGACGGGAAGAGGGCGGCGCCAGGGGGTTGTGTGAGCTGAAAAGGAGGGTCGATACTTGGTAGGATGATGATGAGGGCCGACGTGTATGATTAGGAGCCGGAGTAGGATAATGGAGTGCTCATGGCAGGACATACATATAAGGATTGACGATGACGATGAAGATGACGATGAGTTGATGCTAGTGCTGATGCTGATGATGATGACGATGATGATGATGCTGATGATGATGAGCGTGATGCTGGTTTCGGATGGTGACGAGTGTTGTGGGAAAGATGACGGCAATGATGATGTTGGTGACGACGACGCCGATGACGACAACGCTTCACGACAATGATGATGATGATGATGATGATGATGACGATGACGATGACGATGACGATGATCATGATCATGATCATGACCATGATCATGATCATGATCATTGTCATGGTTGTGATGATGATGATGATGCTGCTGCTGATGATGATGATGATGATGATGATGATGATGATGATGATGATGATGTTGATGTTGATGCTGATGGTGATGCTGATGACGATTCGAAGCAGAAGGGAGGAAGAGATGGGGTAGGCGGGGGGGACGAGGACGAAGAGGGAAAGGATGAGGATGATGAGAAGGAGGGGAAGGAGTATCAGGGCGTGCCATGCGGAGGACCATCATCGAGGAGATGGGTGATAATCATAGGACTATGAACAGTAGGAGGGGGACGTGGCGGACGGGGGCTGGTCAGGGAAGAAGCTGGGGGCGGATGGATATGCCGGAGGACGAGGGGCGTGTGGGTCGCTTGTTGAAAGGCCTTTTCTCACCATCCCGCCGGTAGAAAACGGAGCTGCGGGTGGAGCAGCGGCAGGGTGAGGAGACGGAGGACCAGTGTAAACCCAACACGCGCCAACGGTGTTACAATAAAACCTCCCGCCAAGCTCCCTCTTCACCTTCAAGTTTGTATCTTCATCGCGGGAAGCTTCCACTGGAAGAAGACCGCTTGACAATCTTCAATCGCACCAAAACGCACTTCCTGGGATTTCAGCAGCGCGAACCGTCCTGACCGCTGCATTCTGACAGTCCTAGATCGTGCCAGAAGACAGGTCCTGGGACCCCAACCCAGCGAATCAACGCGATTGTTGCGTCCTGACGATTCTGACGCGCATGAGAACACCACTCCCTGGAATTCGCCCACACGAGTCCCTCGAGCCCGACAGACTGCTGACAGCGGTGTGCGCGGCCCTCGATCGAGAGCCACGCCTCGAGAAGGAGCCGCCCTCCGTCCGCGAAGCTGCTGCAGGCGGGAGCCCCGCTTCGAAGAGAAGCCGCCCTCCGCCCGCGAAGCCGTGGCCCACTCCTGGCCCGGGTGTGCGCGGCGCCCGGGCCAAAGAGCCACGGCTCGAAGTCGGCCCGCCCTGCGCCCGCGAGACTGCGGCAAGCTTTCGAGACGAACGCGCTGGGCGCCGAGGCGAGAGCCACATTCTGAAAGCAGCGCGCCCTCCATCCGTGACGCTGCTGCTCCTCTCAAGCTCCAGGATCGTACATGGTGAGGAAGCCTCAAGCGAAAGGCCCGGCCCGCCCTAATGACATGTCTGTGTGTGCGACACGGAGGAGGAGGACGAGGAGGAGGAGGAGGTCGAGGAGGAGGATGATGATGAGGAGGAGGAGGAGGAGGACAGCATGCCCGAGCTGCCAGAGCGCAGCTCTTACAGCAACAGGACGATCGAGCGAGCTAATCGACCACGAACTTCATCCGAGCTACGTGCGAGGAGGAGGAGGAGGAGGAGGAGACCGCCGCGAACGAGTCGACCGCCAGGCGCTCGATGAGGGCACTCGGGTTTGAGCGAGGGGATGAGGGGGAACATGAGGCGGAAGGTTGGCGGGCAGTAGGGTTTGCGCGAGGGGGGGGGGGGGAACATGGGGCGGAGGGTTGGGGCGGGAGGGGCGCCAGCAAGACCCTCGAAGAGGGCAGCCATCGCATATTTGCACCTGCAGGTTAGCCGCCAGCGTTATATTCGAGTATCCCCGGTCACTGCCGGTTGGAGGGTGCGAAACCGAGCAAGACGACCGCCGCGAGCGAGTCGACCGCCAGACGCTTGGTGAGGGCAGTCGGGTTTGCGCGAGGGGAGGGTTGGTGGGGGAGGGGCGCCGGCAAGAGTGGCCCTGGCCCTTGCCGGCTGGAGAATGCGAAGTCGACAGAGGTGACCGCCGCGAGCGAGTCGACCGCCAGGCGCTCGGTGAGGGCAGGAGGACCTCCGATGGAACGGTATCTGTGTGTGGGGAGGCGTGGGCGACGAGGACGACGCTGCGATTACGAGGACGACGCGTGGACGTCGAGGACGACGAAGACGACGCTGCGTCTGTGTTAGCGGCTCGATTTGGGGCCTTCGGCGGGGGCTGGCGGCTGATCCGTATCGAGCAGGCAGTGCCCATGTACACCCATCGCTTGAGTAGGTACGTGTGCACGCCTGCATAGACCTTCTCGGAGGTTGATAAACCTCCTACCCCGACGTCGACTAGCGAATTGGCTGTTTTTGGTTCGCGAGGGCGTCGGGGCCGTCATTCTTGCGGGTCCAGGTCCGTCGGTTTCGGTCCCAGGCCGTTTTCACTAAAGGGTGGTTTACTAAAGGGAGGTTTGTCCACCGCCGACCCTCGAGGAGGGCAGTCGGGAAACGGCAAGGAGAACCTCGGTGAAGACAGTCTTCCGGCACGGACCCCCAGCGAGGGCACCGACCCAAAAGGGAAAGGGCAGCGTGCGGATGTGAGGGGAGGAGGTGGGAGTATACGCGGCGGAGATGGCAATGCATTAAACCCTCGGCGGGGGCTTTCTTGGATGATGAACTGACCTGGCACCCGGCGAAGGCAATCGCCACGGGCATCTCTACATCGTCCCATCCCTGGTTGCCAGTGTATCGCTACACTGGCCCTACCATCTTCGATGAACTTTTAGGGCATTGTATCATTGGCCCTGCACAGTAGCGCGCTGCCGCAGGCGCCAGCGCTGTCACGATAAAAAAAAATCATGCCTATTTGGGTATGGTTGGCATGTGGGAGGAAAAGGTACCCTACCAATGCTTGCTTGTATACTGCTGTATACCCTCGCGGGCTTCTCAATTGTTCTTTCTCTTCACACCTCCTGCGCCCCTTAGTGTGCACTCCAGCGTTGTAGTGATTACCCGATTGAATTGTACGTCTTTTGAGCTTCTTGCAGAGAAGAACGCAATAGTTTCGTCGCTGATGTGTGCCGAACCGACCGACAAGGAAGAGAAGGAGGAGGATGAGGAGGATGGTGGAGGAGGAGAGGAGGAGGAGGAGGAGAAGGAGGAGCAGGAGGAGCAGGAGGAGCAGGATGAGGAGGAGGGCGATAATGAGGAAGAGGAAAAGGAGGAGGAGGAGGAGGAGGAGGAGGGGGAGGAGGAAAAGGAGGAAGTGCACGTGGGGGGGTCCCCAGCTTCTGGCCCATTTCGAGGGCCGACCTCCCTGCCGCTAGGAACACTACGTTGCAAGGGGGGGCATTGCGTGTCACGTCGTCGATCTGTGCTGTGCCGTACCGAATCGTGTCAATCGGCGTGTCGGCCGCGTGTTCGTGCCGCATGTCACGTGTCGCGCGTCGTGTCGAGGCAATCCTCCATGGCCGCTTCGGACGGATCGGAGGCATTGGGAACAGGGGGGCACGACATCTCTATTGCGTGCGGCCGACTTCGGCCCTCCGCCGCGCGCTCTCTTCGACCGCACCGGCGCCCGCCACGCCAGGAGGCGCCAGGGACGCTGGCGGCGTGAGCGGACCGGCTTACCCGCCCCCCCCCTCTCGTCCGAGCGAGTCGGGCAGCCCCGCCGTGGCTCTGCGGGGGCCCGGAGGCCTCCCAGGGGGCTCCCGCGAGCGGAGGGGCGAGCCCCTGCCGGAGCGGAGGGGGGCGGGCTCAGAGCCAGGCAGGGAGGGGGGTCGGCCTCGCGCCCCCCCTTAAGGCTCGCCGAGGTGCTCCTCTCGCTGTCGCCTCCCGTTGCGTGGGTGCTGGTGGGTCGGAGCAGTGCGCAGTGCAGGAGCAGCCGCCCACCAAGTGGGCGATCTGTGCTGCGCGCTTCGCTTGCGAGGTGGGCGGTTCGCGTTGCACGCTCCGCTCACGAAGTGGGCGATTCGTGCCGCACCGTCGCCTGAGGCGTCGCCTCTCTGAGACGTCGCCTCCACCGTCGCCTGACTGAGGCTCGGGGCCTCCGTTTCTGTGTCCTGTCGGTTCTTCGGCGAGTTCTTGTGGGCTGCCTGCTCCCCCAGGAGGGGGGCGAGGAGGAGGGGGACGAGGCGTCAGGCAGGCCCAGGTCCCTGGGACGAGGACGGTTCTCTCTCCAGAGCGGTCTGGAACGCTCCCACGGCGCTCCAGGCCGCTCCGGAACGGCCGCGGCGCCAAGGCATCTTCCAGACCTGCCGGATCTCAGATCCTCATCGGAGGATGTGTCCTCATCTGGATGTTCATCCTCATGGAGGAGGAGGAGGTGGAGGAGGAGGAGGAGGCGGAGGAGAAGGAGGAGGAGGAGGAGGAGGAAGAGGAGGAGGAGGAGAAGCGAGAGAAGGGTGTCTGTGATTGCTCTGAGGCCGCGGAGCGGGTGGTGCGGTCCGTGCCGTGGTTCGCCGACGTGCTCTTCACATTGGCCCTCTGCCTCTTCTTCTTCGTCTGGGTGGGCATCGTCATATCCAGGGGCGCCTGCTGGCCACGCCGATTGCCTGGGGGCCGCGAGGGACGCGGGCGCCGAGGGCTCCTCCTCCTCCTCCTCCCCCTCCTCCTCCTCCTCCTCCTCCTCCTCCTCCTCCTTCGCCTCCTCCTCCGCCCCCCCTCGCCTCTCCTCGACTCCTCCGCCTCCCCCTCCTCCTTCCGCCTCCTCCTCCTCCTCCCTCCGTCGCCTCCGCCTCCTCCTTCTCCTCCTCCTCCTCCTCCTCCTCCTCCTCCTCCTCCTCCTCCTCCCCCCCCTCCTTCTCCTCCGCCTCCCCCCCTCCTCCTCCTCCTCTCCTCCTCCTCCTGTTCCTCCCCTCCTCCCTCCTCCTTCTCCTCCTCATCCTCCTCCTCCTCCTCCTCCTTCGCCTCCTCCTCCTCCGCCTCCTCTTCCTCCGCCTCCTCCTCCTCTTCCTCCTCGTCCCTCCTCCTCCTCCTCCTCCTCCTCCGCACTGCCCGCCCCAGGCCCGCGCTTGCCCAGGCGCGGGTCGACTCTCGATTCAGTATTCCTTCCCTCAGGCAGGTCTCGACCTCCAGCCTTGCATCGAAGGCGACGTCGCGCCCGATCTGCTGCCAGACGCATCTTGAAGGTTGAGAAGTTACGGGGCTTGCTGAAGAATCATCACGGGTCGCAGGAGCCTCTTATGAGTGGTGCAGCAGACGGCGGCGGCGCCAGAGCAGGCAAGCGATCAAATTTCCAGAAGCAGCCGAAGTGGGCTTGCGTGGCGACACGCCAGTGCGGCTTCCGGGGCAACTACGCGAGCAATCAGAAGTGTTTTCAGTGTGGTCGCGACCGCCGTGGTGTGCCAGATCCTGGCTTTGTATCGCGGCAGCGGCCATCATCACGCAGAGCTACCTCGAGGCCCCGTGCTGATGGAGGTGGCAAGGATAAGAAGGAAGGCGAGAGCGGCGGGCCAGCGAGTCCTGCTGACGAAGTCGCCCAGGCTCGCCGGGCTCTTGGGGCATTGCGTAAGTTGGGCCTCGGAGAAGATGCAGCAGTCCTTCAACAAACCAAGCGAGATCTTCAAGTGGCAGAGGAACGCGAGCAGCAGACTCGCACTCCCGACGATATGCTACGTCGGTCCCTCAGGTGGAAGATCTTAAGAAGGCGGTCGCGGAGTTCGAGACATAGTTGCAGGAGAAAAAGACCGCTTTCGACCAGGCCACCACGGAGCTGCAGAACATGCAGGTCGAGGTCAACTTGGCCAGGACTGCGGTCCTCGCGTCCACGGCGCAGGGGTCTACTACGACGCCATCGCTACAGGACGTTTTGGATCGGCTTTAGACGGTGGTGGCTGGGGCCCCAGCAGCCATCTTGGCTGGCAACCCTCAGGCTATGTTGCAGACGCTCAGTGATCAGTTGGTCCAGTTGCAGTCCGTCGCGCAGCAATCGCAGCAGTCGCAGCCTGTTCAGCCCCAGCCAGCACAGCAAGCGCCTGGTGCCCCCGCAGAGCGTCCGTGGAATCAGCTTCTCCATCAGCAGGAAGCAGAGGATGCATCGATGGTGGGCACTTGACCTCATCTATATTATCGATATGCCGCGGCTGTTCAACAATCAGGTCTGCTTCCTGGACGATCTACCTATGTCTGAACTACGCGCAGCAGCAGTTCAATATCCTGGGCTGGCCCCAGGTTCCTTCGTTGCGGGCCAGGTGGCCCAGGCCCATGGCAGAGTCGGCACAGGAGTCGGCAGATCAGTGCGTGGCCTGGGCGCCCAGGCCGATTTGCTGGATTCTACAACCCCCTGGAATAAAAAGTCCGGACCGCAGAGGTCGGGGAATAAGCCTTGATGTTCGGCTCCCGTGAGGCCACGGGGCCCCGGCACAACGTTACAGGGGCCGCCGCGGTTAAATTTCTGGTCCGTCCTCACCCCCTCTAATATCATAATCGCCAAATGGGGTGACGACCGGAAATCCGCATTCCGCTTAATACTTCCTCCAAAAAAATGTCCGGACGCTTTTCAGGCGACCGGGAATTCGCAGTGGCGACCGGAAATTGGCGATTTCGCTTGGGACTTCCTCGCAAATAAATTTCTGGCCCCACTTATGTTGCTTGGGAGTTGCGATTATGCCTGGTACTTCTTGCCAGTCACGTTTACCTCTCGGGGGGCGATGATGCAAGGGGGCCTGCAGCGCCGATCCGGATTTTTTTAATCCAGGGGGTGGTAGCTCGGAGGAGGCAGGCGCGGTGAGTGGCGAGAGGCGATCGCCGACGCTTCAATATTTGAAAGAGCGCGTTCTACCGCTGCTGGCGGAAAACCGGGGGGGGGTCACTACCGGTTCGAACCCCCCCCCCCCGAAAACCGGGGGGGGTCACTACCGGTTTGAACCCTTCCCCCCCCCAGCTCATCATGAAAAGGGGGGGGGCCCGGGGGGGGGGGGGCCCACTGCCGGCTCGAACCCCCCCCTCCCCTCGAGCTCGAAAACCGCGGTGGGCCACTGCCGGTTCGAACCCCCCCCTTCGAAAACCGAGGGCGGGCGCGGACAGTGACGGGGGCGGTGGTGGTGGGGACAGCGGAGGGGGCAGCGGGACAGTGGTGGGGACAGTGGGACAGTGGTGGGGACGGTAGTGGCGGGGACAATGGTGAGGACAATGGTGGGGACAGTGGGGACAGTGGGACAGTGGTGGGGACGGTGGTGGTGGGGACAGTGGTGTGGGGACAGTGGGAATGTGGTGGAAACAGTAGGACAGTGGAGGGTACAGTGGTGGTGGGGACAGTGGTGAAGGCGGTGGCGAGGACGGCGGTGGGACAATGGGACAGAGGTACAGTGGGGACAGTGGTAGGGACAGGGGGGACAGTGGTGGGAACAGTGGGACAGCTCAGTGGTTCGAACCGGTAGCCGGCCCCCCCCGTTCGGTTTTCGATGGGGGGGGGGGGGGCTTCGAACCGGCAGTGACCCCCCCCCCGTTTTCGAGTTCGAGGGGGGGGGGGTAGGGGAGGGAGGGGGGGTTTGCCCGGGGAAGGGGGGGGGGGGGGGTCCAGCAGGGGGGGGGGGGATTTTCGGAGGGGGGGGGGGGGGCGCCGGGTTCTGGAGGAAAAGTGCGGCAATTTTCCAAAGTAAAGCGGCGGTGGATCACGCTCTGTCAAATATTTACATACTCAGATGGGCAGCTCGCCGTGGCCGGCGCAAGCCCCTCGTCTTCGTCACCTACCGCGCCAATGGGTGGACCAGGCTACGTGACTTTTTGGAGGAGGGCGCTGCTGGGGCTCTCATCGTCGCGTCGCAGGAGGTCCGAGTCAGAGGCGATCAGCGTGAACAGGCAGAAGAATGGCGCATTCGACGCGGGTGGAAAGCTTGTAAATCAGCGATTGTCACATTGGCCCTGGAGATCAGTCGATGGCTGGTTTTGGGCTTTTCGTGGAACAATATGTTGGCACTACCAACTTGGACGCTATTCCAAATGTGCAAGATCATGTGCTCGTTAAATCGCGGTGCGTGGCTGTGTGCGTTCATGCAGGCTCTCGCGGGGGTGTGATTGCTGGCAGTGTGTACCTGGCGCAAGGTTTAGGCCTCGCAGGAGCCAACGCCCCACGTCTGGAGAGGCTTGGGCGTGCGCTCCGCTTCTACAAAGCGCCCTGCGTGATAGCAGGTGATTGGAATGCGAATCCACAGACCTTCAGCGAGAGCGCTGTCATTGAGCGCGTGGACGGTCACCTGGTTGTCAGCGCTCAGGGACTGCATCGCGTTCCGACCGTAGGTGCATGCGCGTTCCTGGACTGCTGGCTTACCAGTGATGGGATGGCCGCTGCTATGTCGGACGCGAGACGGGTTGAAGATTATCCCCCGCGTCTCCGCTTTCCAATGCGGCTTGAGTTGGGGCCGCGACCTCGCGCTCGACAGCTGGTTTAATTGTTAGAGCTTCGTGTACTTCCAGGCAAGCCAGCCCGCGTACCAACTTCGACAGACGACTCAGATGACGAAACTGATGATACCGTTCCGCTCGGCGATCCAGGTATCGATTGGGTGGGCATGATGCGACGAGACGCTAGGCGCGGACCTGGGGATCCTCGAGTTCGAGAAAGGCGATTCGATGTTCCATGCCAACGTCTGTACGCAGGAGCTGAAAAAGGAGCCGGCGCCGCTGTTAGTACCAGGGTAGAGGCGCCACGGTGACCTGCAACAAGACCACAGCGGGCGGTGCACTTGCACATCGGCAGCCTGCAGGCACCACGTGCACCCGCGCTCTTCGGACGCTGCGTCACTGGGTGGAAGATTTGGCGCACCTCGTTGCTAAGCACGGGCCAGTGCCCATGGCTAGGCATGTTGCTACATGGCAGCCGCTGCTCGACTTCGCGGGTGGTCATGGTCGGCTTCGGCGTCTCTCGGCGCCCTCCGGCACTGGTTTGCTTGAGGAGACGGTTTACTACATCACGTGCCTTTTCGTGCAGCCGTCGCAGTGCCGCGCGGTATTTCTGCGCACCTTGACTGGTGTCTTGTCTCGGCGAGCTGATGCCGACGGGCGTTGGCTCGGCCGGGCGCGAGGTCAGGGCTTCGTCAAATGGCTTCGGGACTGCCTGAGTAGTCGCCCTAAGACAGTTCACTGCTGGACAAAACCTCAAGGGCGGCAGCTTCTCAAGACCACGCGGACTTAGTCCCCTCGAGTCACGCCGACGACGCAGCCAACGTGCAGCGGGATTTCTGAGAAGGCATCTGGGACGGTGGGTTTTCGCCAGCGCCCGTCTGCGATCTCCGGCGCGAGCTGGATCAGTTGCGAGACTTGGGTGTTCGTTCGCCCCCCATGGGGATCAGAGTGTTCAGAAAGGCCGCAAATGCGTTTCCTGTCAAAAGAGCGGCAGGGGCCGACAGCTGGAGGCCTTAGCATTGGGCCCTTGTCTCGGATGGAGCTCTGTCTTTCTTGGGATATATGTTCTACCTCTGTGAATGCTTGTCATCCTCGCCTGGGCACCTTCGGCATGTTCACGTGGTTATGCCACAGAAGCTTGCTGGAGGACGCAGACCAATCGCTCTCTTGGCTCCGTTATCCGCAAGGGCTTCGCCCCCTGCCGCCGGCCCCCTCTCTCGGACAATGCGCTGCGCGAGAGCTATGTCATGAGGCCTGGGCGCTGTCGCGAAGCAGTATCGGAACTTCATGCGAGGCCGACTCGCATTGAGCAAAACCAGTTGATCACCAGAGGGGTTACCGCGCGAGGGTGCCACCGACTTTCCGAAACGTTGCAAATCCCATGTGTTTTTTTGGGCCCTGACCTTACGGATCTGCGCGAGGGGTGCCACCGAATTTAAGACATGTGGCAAATCCCATGTGTTTTTGAACCCTGGCCCCGCCGATCTGCGCGGGGGGTGCCGGCGAATTATTGACGCTTCGCGAATCCCCACCAGCCCATCCAGAAACGATGCCCAGAGGAATTGCCTCGATCGGGGAAGCGGGCAGCACGCAGAGGAAGGGTCCCCCAGTGGAGACTTCCTGGAGCGTCTCGGGGGGCTTCTTGGCGATCCCGGACGCCTTAGAAAGTCTTGGGTGCCTCGGAGAGGTTATTGGGGCCTTTTGGGGGTCTCTTGGGGGCCTCTTGGAGGCCTCTTGGGCGCCTATTATTGGGGCTTCCTGGGCGCCTCTTGGGGCCCTCTTGAAGCGCTCTTGGGAGCCTTGGGGGCGCTTTCGGAGCCCTCTTGGGCCATCTTGGAACCGGCCATCTTGAGCTCTCGGCGAGACAGCCAAACATTGATTCCCCCAAGATTTTGGAAGGATTTTGCCTTGTTCGGGGCCTCCTCTCCTAGGGGGGGCTCTTCGGCCACTCGGGGCCGTCTTGGAGCGGTCTTGGGGCCTCTTGGAGCATCGTGGGCGCCATCTTGAGGCGTCTTGGCGTATCTGAAGCCATCCTGGAGATCATCTTTGGCTCCCTCAGGCGCTCTCGGAGCCATCTGGGGCAGCGCCCCCTCCAGGAGGCCACAATGTGGCCGCAACTTTCCTGTGAAATCAACGAGTTCGGTATTGTCGCCGAGGCCTATTGGGGCGTCTTGGGCGCCTCTGGGGGGCCTCCTGGAGGTCTCTTGGAGGTTTCTTGGGGGCCTCTTGGGGGCGTCCTGTGGGCCTCCAGGGGGCCTCTTGGGGCTTCCTGGCCACCTTGGGGCCCTCTCGGGGCGCCCTGGGGAGCCTCGGGGGCCATCTGCGGGCCATCTTGGGCGAGATCGATCACAGGAAGGGGGGCGTTAGATTGGCGCCCACCCCCCCCGAAAAAAAGACGCCCAAATGGGGCCAGAACCATAGTAAAATCAATGATGTTGGCTTCCTCGCCGTCGAGGCCGTTCTGGGCGCCCCGGCGCTTCGCGACCCCCCCGCCCAGGCCCTGGGGGGGGCGGGGCGGGGGGGGCAAACCCCTCCCCGAAAGGGGAGGGGGAGGGGTGGAAGTGGCAACTCTATAAACCACCGACGCCCAGAGAGCTGGTGGGATGTCCGAAACGCGGCAAATCCTTTTGTGTTTTTGCACTCTGGCCCCGCCGATCTGCGCGAGGGGCGCCGCCGAAAGTCAGACGCGTTGCAAATCATTTTGTTTTTTGGGCCCCGGCCCCGCCGATCTGCGCGAGGAGTGCAGGCAAATTTCAGGAATGCTGCAAATCCATGCGTTTTTGGGCCCTGGCCCCGCCGATCCTGGCGAGGGGCGCCGCCGTATTTTTTAGAAATGCGGCGAATCCTTCTCGTGTTTTTGGACCCTGGCCCCGCCGATCTTCGCGGGCGGTGTCAGTTTTCACCCGCCCCAGCAATTCAGAGAACGCGCTCAGGGCGCGCTGCGCCTGCCCGTTTGGGCCCCCACCCCCTCGCGCGGCCCATCGACAAGGAGCAGTAAGCAGCAAGGAGCATAACTGTAACAGTGGAAACTGGAAGCTGCAACTGGCGCCGAAAACTGCGAACCTTCGGCCTACAGCCTGGTGGCCCCGCAAAGGGGCCGGCGGATATCGAGCGCGGGCTAAGGCCCGAATTGAACGCGTTCGCGCCAGGGCAAATCGTCTAGGCAGACCTTTTCTTGCACTTGGGACTGGCAAGGCGACCACTGACGTTGCCTCGATAGTTCTATTACATGGCGAAGCACATCGAGCGCTGAGCAAGACCCAGAAGGATGATGTGATTTGCTTGCGCGCCATCGTTGACATTGAGAAATGTTTCGACAGGGTCCTGTGGGCTATCAGGCTGCAAGCTGCCATAATGCACGGTTTCCCTGGGGCCCTCGTTGCCCCCGCTCTACGCATGTACTCGTACGAGCGTCGTTTGGCTTGGGATGGGGCATATTCCGAACACGTATACGCGTCTCGAGGTGTACTACCAGGGTGCAGCATGGCTATGTTTCTCTTACAATTTGACCTTCTCACACCAGTGGGTTCTCTATATAGATGTTCGGTTCACATTGATCGCGCGCTGCACGTGTATGCGGACGATTTGACCATGCAGGTAAAAGCCACAATGGACATGATATATGAGCACGCGTGTTACGCGTTGAAGGGGTGGCGGGCATCTTGGGCCCCGTCGACCTTGCTCCCGCCAAGCGCAAGATGACCGTGACTTGCGCCCGCCCCTCCGTCGCCGAGCTTGTGTGTGCGTGTGTGTGTGTCGGACTGTGGGCGTACGTGGGTATAGACATCTTACAGCTTTAGAAGTGTTGGGCATCGAGGTGACGTCTGGCCGTGCTCTGCGTTTTCATAGGCTGAGGACCCGAGTCCGAAAGATATCTGGACGTTTTCCTCGACTTGGACGGCTTCGTCCCTCACAGGTAAGCTTGCCAAAGCTGTTGTTCTTGCTGCGCACAATGACGGTGTCGGAGTGCATGGAGCCCCCCCCCCCCCCCCCTCGGTCATCGAGTCCGTGCGCGAGGCCATGCGAAGTGCGCGGCGCGAACTTGGACGTTCGGGTTCTGCGTGGGCCTCGTCCTTTCTCCATGGCGGTGGCCCCCGAGATCCCCAGATAGCCGCGTGGGCTGGCCTTCTTGTCCGGTGGAGTTTATTATGTTGGGACCTGTCGCAGCGCAGTCTCTTACAAGCCGCCTGGCGTCGCCAGGTTAGGGTTATCTACACTTCTAAGCAGCCTTGGGGGCTCGTTGCAGGACCAGCTGGGGCCGCTCTACTTGCTTCTCGTTCGTTGCAATGCGTTTCGTCGTCGGCCTTCGCGATGAAGACGGACATAGGCGAGGCGATTGACGCGCGTGAGGCATCGCCGCTTGCTGTTCGAGGGCTCGCTCGTGATTCCGCCGTTCGTCGCTCATGGTCAGACTGGGCTGGTCGGCCAGATCGGGACTCGTCGTGCAACCTGGACCCCAAGACCCCCCTCGGGCACTGGCTGGAGCCCGTCGTCGCACTCTCGGGTGAGGCTCGGCAGGAGGAGGACCCACATAGGCCCTATTCTTCATCCTGACAGTCAGCAGGCACTCTGAGGGCTCTAGTCACTGGAGGTTCGCGGACACCTGCGATGCGACACTCGTGCGGATATGTCGACGCAGCTCAGTGCCCAATTTGTTCAGCCACGCCGGCAGACCTATTTCACATACCATGGACATGTACATGCACCGTTGATGGGCGTAACAGTCTCTGTGGCGATCGCGAAACACATGTTCTACCCCACCCGACTACGACTTCGTGGTTTTTGGCTCGCGGCTTGATGTCACGAACTTCCTTGCCTGGGCTGCCGCCGCGGAATGACTCGTGCATATGGCAATCCAAGCATGGGGAGTGTCAGGTTTTCACGGGGCATGTGTTCTCGGACGGGGCGTGCCGTAACTACCGCTAGTGACCAGAAGCTTCTCGTGCGGGATGGGGCTTTGCTCAGGTATGGGGGCCCTGGTATCGCGTTATGCATGTATGGGGCTTTGCCAGGCCCCATTTGAACATCCCCGAGGGCCGAGCTCTACGCTGTCGCGCAGATCTTGAGAGTCGCTACGCTGCCGCTCACGATCTACACGGATTAGATTAGTTGGATCTACCAGAAGTTTTCTTTCGCGGGCCGCCTTGGGGGTGCTGAGCACAGCGCTCACCGAGGCGCCCAACTTATGATCTGTGGTGCGAGATTTGGCGTAGGATCGATGATCTAGGAGGTCTGGGTCCCAATTTTCAAGTTGTGCACGTCTCGGGCCATCAGAAAGGTATGTCGCTCGAGGCTCGGGGGAACCGCCGGGCTGATTTCGCGGCCGCCCAGGGCCGAGATCTGCGCGCTGTCTCACAGGGGGATGCGCTTTTTTATGCAACGGCTTTATGAGGCCGTTCGTAAAGCCCTTGTTTGGATGGCCAAGTCGCGCGCTGATATATGGGTGACACTGTTGCGGGATCGTTTCGAGCAGCGTCGGAAGGCGCGGTCCTCTGCTGCCGCTCGCGCGGCTGCTCCGCTCGACACGGGATTGCAACGCGTCTTCTTTGAAGTCAGGAACGGTTGGGGATGTACTTCCTGCTCCAAGACCGTTCGCTCGGACGGGCAGCGACGTATTTTCGCGCGTCGCTGTTGCCCTGCCAAGAAAGCAAAGTGTGCGATGACCCCTCGGAGTGTTACGGATGAGGGGCATTATGATAGCCCCTCGATCGGCCCTGCCCAGACGGGGAACTGTGACGCTGACGATCTCCAGGCCACTTCTGCGGCCGCCTCTGACGGGAGGGGGGGTGGTCATAGGTCGGAGGGGAGGGTGTTTCGACGTGTTCGTGAGCGCCAGGCTTCGCCTCCTGTGAGGAGGGCCCAGGCCGGGCTGCAGCTCCGCGGGTTCAGCAATGCTTCTGATCTTGCTTCTGCGAGCGCGGGTGGGAGATTTGAGCAAGACGATATGGTCGCCGAGGAGGCGGCTTTTCATGATGACTCGGCGCGGGGGGCTGAGTCTGGGCCGCCGTCGGAGTCGTGGGAAGGGGTGTCTTTCAGTTTCGATGTTGATCGAGCTCGGCCTATCATGGCCAGAGCTCCCATCGGTCCTAATGGTCCCGCCACCTCCGCCTCCTCCTCTTCTTCCGCTGCTGCTCCTGCTGCGCTTGCGAGACCTGCTGCTGCTGCTGTTGTCCGCCCTCGCTCCTCCCCCTCCCCTGCGAGGGTCGCGGGGGCCCGTCTGACTGCCCCCCCCCCCCCCCCTCGCGATCGTGGGAGAGGGCTTAGCTTCTCAGCCGCCGCCAATGACAGCAACCTCGCGGAGGCTGCGCGCGACCTGGAGGCGCGACCCGCCCCCCTCGCCCCTCCCGAGGAGCGCCCTGCTAAGCAGAGGCGGGTCGGGCTTCGCGGGGGGCTTCGCGCGCGTAGCGTCCGCCCCGATCTCCCCCCACCCCGCTCGGGTGACCTTCGATCCTCCTCTGCTCGTGGTCACCAGCTGTATGTTACTCCAGGCAAAGTTGTGATCTGTTTATCGTGTGGAGGTATATCGACGGGCAAGGCCTCGTCGCTCTTGGACCCCTGCCCGCCCCCACCCGTCAGTGCTCGTGGGCGCTCTCGGATTCATCGTCTCTAGACTCGTCGGCATCCGTCCGATTCTCACCGTCGCGAGGCGATTTCTGGCACTAGAAGGCTCCAGGTCACTGATCCCGAAATCTTTGGGTTGCGTTTCGATTAAATCGTTAATCGTTTTCCCTTCAGAGCTTCATTCTTCCAATAGCTCGTCACTGCGTTCGGGCCCCCTCCCTGCCGTTTTTTTTTTGATGGGCAACCGGGTGGGGGTCGCAGCGAGCGCGGGCCCAGCCGCGGGCCTGGGCCCATTTTCGAGTGGCCGCTTGCGCGCCGCGCGACGGATCCCTCTCAGCCTTCGTCCTCCTCCTCCTCCTCCTCCTCCTCCTCCTCCTCCTCCTCCTCGTCCTCCTCCTCCTCCTCCTCCTCCTCTGCCTCCTTTCTCCTTTCCCCCTGTCGCACCCCAAGGTCGGTGGAGTGGGCGGACCGGGCGTTTCGCCTGAGACTTCCTCGCCATTTATGACCCTGGAGCTTATACATTGGCAGCAGCTTCGCGGATGGAGGGTGGGTCTTTTTCAAATTTTGGCTCTCGCCTTCGCGCCGCGCGCACTCGTTCTAAACAGTTGCAAGAGTTTCACGGATTGAGAGCGGGTCGTTTTCAAATTGTTGTTGTCGCCCTAGCGCCGCGCACAATCGTTTTGAACATTTGCGAGAGCTTCACGGATTGAGGGCGGGTCGTTTTCAAGGTGTGGATCTCGCTTTTGTGCCGCGCGCAGTCGTTAAAAACATGTGCGGAAACTTCACGGATTGAGGGCAGGTCGTTTTCAAAATGTGGCTCTCGCTTTTGTGTCGCGCGCACTCGTTTGAACACATGCAAGAAGTTCACGGATTGAGGGCGGGTCGTTTTCAACATGTGGTTCTCGCTGTAGTGCCGCGCGCATTCGCTCCACAAATTGTAAATGCTTCACGTATTGAGGGCGGTTCCTTTCCTAAATTTGGCTCTCGCCTTAGCGCCGCGCGCATTCCATATTGAAAATTGTAAGAGTTCAATGGATTCCCATTGCCAACGTACCAGAAATTGTGTGTTGGAAAGATTCAGGAATATGAAGGTGCAGTAGTTACGTTCGCTCGCGGTGTTGAAGTCCCAGTAAAGGCATTATGGCGCGATTCAGGATCGTCAAGACGCAACAGTCAAGTTGATATGCGGCGCTGGCGTCCCGAATATGATGTTTTGGCATGCTTCAGGGTCTTCAAGCGGTTGTCTTCCAACGAGGCAGTCCCCCCAGTCGAAGTGAACCCCTGTAGGGGCCTATGAAAAGGGAACTTGGGCGGATGGTTTATGCCAACATCGTTGATGATTATTGGGTTTGCACTGGTCCCCTCCTCCTCCACCTCCTCCTCGCCCGCCCAGCCCAGGGGCTCCACGGCTCAGGCGGCGCGCGGCTGGAGGGCAATCGCCTCCCGAGCAGGCGGGGCAGGGCCAGAGCGGAAGCCAGGCCTCTCTGTGCTTCGGATCTCTGCTCTTCTGGGCCCTTTCCTTCTGGGGCGCCCCGAGACCCTCGCGCCGTGCCCGCCGCCCCTACGGGCCCCTCGCGGCGCCCGCGCTCCCTTCGGGCCTCCAGGCCTTCCTTCGGCGCTTGCGGGCGGAACGAAGCGGGGGGGCGACCCGGAGCCGCCAGGCGGCCGGAGGATTTGCGCAGACGGCTGGGGGCAGGGTGCACTTTCCGTCGTGGGCGGAGTCGTTCTCGAACATGTGGATCTCGGAGGAGGAAAAAGTGCCCCTGCCGCTGCCCTTCCGTCGTGTTCCCCTCTCGGGGCCTCCTGGGAGGCCCTCCTCGCCATCGCTGGACTCGCCTCGGAATGCTGGTCAAAAAACGCCCCTGGAGAGGTCGAGGGAGTAGCGGTATCGGTACCTTTTGGTTTCCCCAGGATCCTCTTCACCACCGCCAACAACCCAGACGCGTGGGTGCAGATCTACGTGCAGCACAGGAACTCCCGCCTCCGCGGGCCGAGTCTCCCTGCCCATCCCCACATTCGCCGCCGCTGCGCAGAGGTCGCCCTGTTGCAGAACTCGCGGGGGAGGAGCAGGAGCAGAGGGGAGTGGGACAGGGAGCAGGAGAAGAAGGAGGAGGAGGAGGAGGAGGAGGAGTAAGCGGAGGAGGAGGAGGAGGAGGAGGAACAGGAGGAAGGAGGAGGAGGAGGAGTGAGGAGGAGGAGAGGAGGAGGAGGGGGAGGGGGAACGTAGAGGAGGAGGAGGAGGAGGAGGAGGAGGGGAAGGAGGAGGAGGAGGAGGAGGGGGACAAAGGAAGAAAGACGGAGGAGGACAAGGAGGAGGATGCGGAGGGGTGAAGACGAGGGGAGGGGGGGGGGTTGGAGAGGGGAAGTAGGGCGGGAAGGGTACGGGAGGAGGAGTGCGAGGCCAAGGGGGGGAGGAGGAGTAGGGCAAAGGGGGAGGAGGAGGAGGGAGGGGAATGGAGGGAAGCAGTCGGCGGGGGGGACCAGCAGGACCCCCAGACCGCCGCCCCGCGCAAACAAGCACACACACACACACACGCGCGCACGCGCAGGCGCACGCGCACGCTCACGCACGCGCACACGCACACGCACACGCACACGCACGCACACAATTACACACACACTCTCTCTCTCTCTCTCTCGCTCGCACACACGCACACACGCACACACACGCACACACACGCCACACACACACACACACACACACACGGCGCCCGCATGGGCACAAACGCACACCGCACACGCACCACGCACACGCACACGCACACGGCACACTCACCGCAAACACGCCCACGCACACGGACACACGCACACGCACACGCACCACGCAACGCACACGCTGCCCTACAAGCACACACACCACACGCGCACAACGCACACGCAACGCACACGCACTCACGCACGCAACGCAACGCACAGCACCACGCACGCCACGCACACGACACACACGACACCACACGCACGCAAATACACAACACACACGATACACACCAACACGCACATATACACACACGCAACAACCCCGCACACACGCCACACAAACACGCCACAAAACACATACACACCCGCAACGCACACACACACACACACCACAAGAACACGCACACACGCACACGCACACGCAACACACACACACACACACACACACACACCACCACACACACGCGCGCAGACGCCCACCGCACTACGCACGACGCACACGCAAACGCACCAAGTGGACCGACACACCCGCACGCACACACACACACACACGCACGCGCGCACGCACACGCGCACGCACACACACGCGCGTACACGCACACGCACACGCACACGCACACGCACACGCACACGCACACACACACACAACACACACACACGCACACTTACACACACACACAGACACACACGCACACACACACACACACACACACACGCACACACACGCACACACACACACATACACAGCACACACGCACACACGCACACACGCACACACGCACACACGCACACACGCGCACACGCGCACACGCGCACACGCGCACACCACACGCGCACACGCGCACACGCAAACGCACACACGCACACGCACACGCACATACACACACATACGCACACATACACACATATACACACGCGCGCACACATAATACCTCCTGAGACCGTACTCCCTCCCGTCTGTCCTGGGGAAGGAGGGCAGGGAGAGAAGTGGAGGGGGGGCGGGGGGAGGGCGGGAGGGGGGTGGGGAGGGAGGCAGCTACTCGGAGGAGGGATGACTTCCACTCGCGGCGCCTCGCCCGCGCCCGCCAGCGGAGCGAGAATCGGCAGGAGGACGAGAGGAAGGGGAAGGGGGAGGACAAGGAGGAGGAGGAGGAGGAGGAGGGCGAGGACGAGAGGAAGGGGGAAGGAGGGGATGAGCGGCGGGAGCCCTGCGCTCGCTCGAGCCTCCGCGCGCTCTTTTGCACCAGCCCTCGCGCGCCCGCGCGCCCTCTGGTGCCGAGGCGGCGACTGCCCCTCGCTATCTCCCGAGCGTTGCACGGGCTGTGCAGGCCCGCGGCCGCGCAGGCCCCTCCGCAGCCTCGACCGCGACGGGTCTCTCCTCCTCCTCCTCC
>CAUYUJ010007689.1:31395-45044 GCA_963575745.1 Prorocentrum cordatum
CCTCCTCCTCTTCCTCCTCCTCCGCCTCCTCCTCCTCCTCCTCCTCCTCCTCCTCCTCCTCCTCCTCCTCCACCATTCCCCCCAGAGATCCGACGCGCTCCATGCTCGTCCTCCAGGGGCCCTCGCTGGCCGCCTGCAGTGGTCCAGGGGCCTCTCCCAGGAGGCCCCGAGAGGGGAACACGACGGAAGGGCGCACCAGAATGAAAGGGCCCAGCGGGTCAGAGATCCGAAACACGGAGAGGCCCGGCCTCCGCTCTGGCCCTGCCCCGCCTGCTCGGAAGGCGCTTGCCCTCCAGCTGCGCGCCGCCTGAGCAGTGGAACCTCTGGGCTGCGGGCGAGGAGGAGGTGGAGGAGGGGGACCAGAGTAAACGCAAGAATCATCAACGATGTTGGCACAAACCCTCCGTCCAAGCTCCACCTGCATAGGCCCCATACACGGGGTTCATCTCCACTGAGGGAACTGCCTCGTTGGAAGACCCTGAAGACCCAGGATCGGTGCGTGCTCAGAGATCCGACACTCCACCCAAAAAATGTGAGCGACATGGTTAGGGGGGCTCTTTTCGGCCTCCAGGGGCCCTTGCCAGGCCTCGGGACGATCAAATAGAACGGCTCAGGACGGAACGCAGACCCCAGGGAAGTGGTCCAGACTTTTAAGGCCCACGCATCGAAAAAATTAGAGCGGCCGGATTGTCTTGGTCCCCCCCCTCCGGCCCCTCTCGCACCGCCCTGAGGATTGCATTCTTCTTCTTCGCCAGCTACATCGCCGCCGCCTCAGCCGCAGCGCCTGCTACAACTTTCCCCCCAAGAGGCCCCCGGAGAACTGGAAGTCTCGACCTCCACCTTGGATACAGCAGTGGCGAAGCGTCCCAGCTCGCCTGTAGGCCCACCACAGACAGTTCTAAGAACCTTTTGTGGTTTGCACGACATGTTCTTAGAACAGTTCTGGCTGAATTTGTTCTGTTTTAGCAAATCGGGTTTATGTTCTAAGAATCGTGTTTTGGTTCTTAGAACATCTCTGCATTCTGAGAAAATTTCGTGGTAGGCCCATACAGGCCTCGGACAAAAATAGCGAATACTCATGCCACATTCATCTGTCAACGCCTCCCCCTCCCCCCAGTGTTCAAGGTTGGCGGAGGGTCTGATGAGTTGTACCTCGACCGCAGTCTCCCCCGCGCGTGCCAACTTCGAGTTTGGGGGGCAGGGGGGGTGTTCACCAAGTGTTTCCCTCTGCCACAGGAATGCCGGGACGGTCGGTCCCTGCTCCACCAGAGGCTGCCGCCCTCCACCCGAGGAGGTGCCTTCCTTGCGTGCTCGCGCTCCCTGCGCTGCGCGTGCCCCCCCCCCCCCCCCGCGGCCCGTCCAAGAACGGTTCCGCCGAGGCACGCGGGCTGCCCTGAGGAGGGGGACAGGAGGAGCAGCGGTCGGCATCTTTTCACCGATCCCCATCCCCGTCCCCGTCCCCCGCGAGACCCCCACCAAATTGCCACCCAAGTTGGGGATACGCCCCTCGAAGCCCGAAGGGAACGACCCATATCCCCATCTAGGGGGGTAAATCGGCCAGCGGGGCCCAGGCCACGCCGCTGGGGATGGGGATCGGTTAAACGAAACTCAGACAAGGGAGACGGAGGAGCAGTGGCGAGGAATCTCAGGGGTAACGATAGGGGGGGACAGGCACAGTGGGGGGGGATGCATCGACACGCAATCGCCCATGGATCGCCGATGGGGGCCCGATAGCCCCAAGCTGCCCAGGAAGGTGCGGATTCGCTATCGGAGGCCTATTGCCGATCTATCGACGATGTATCGCCGATTCCAGGTCTATGCATCCCCCCCATGCCTATTCCCCCCTATCGTTGCCCCTCGATGAGAGGAGGAGGAGGAGGAGGAGGAGGAGGAGGAGGAGGAGGAGCAGGACGACCACCAGATAAATGGCGGAATGAGACGAGGACGAGGAGGAGATATATTCGACGAAGACGACTACGACAAAGACGAGGATGAGGACCAATATGATGATGATGCTGATGCTGCTGCTGCTGATGATGATGATGATGATGATGATGCTGATGCTGATGCTGATGCTGATGCTGATGCCGATGCTGCTGATGATGATGATGATGATGATGATGATGATGATGATGATGATGATGATGATGATGATGATGATGATGGTGACGAGGGGGAGGAGGAGGAGGAGGAGGAGGAGGAGGAGGAGGAGGAGGAGGAGGATGAGGAGGAGGATTAGAGGGGGGGGGTGTCCCGCAGTGACATTACATTGTTGTTTTGTGGGGGGGGGGCATGGTATTGCGGGGGCGTGGCTTGCAGTTCTTTGCCGGGCATCGCAGGGACGTGTTGCTGGGGTTGGCAGGGTACCCAGAGAATCGACAACCTCCACTCTGAAGGTCGGGCTTCCATATTGAAGGAGACGAACAGCCTCCAGAATGAAATGAAAAAGGCTCCAGAATGAAGGGGGAATGTCCATTTTCAAGGTTTTTGATCCTCGGGCGGACAGTCGGGCTCCAGGCTGGACCCCTCCGAAAATTTGATTTCCTGTGTTGACAGTGTTTTGGCATCTTTCAGAGCCACCCGAAACATACGTTTCAAACAATGTCAAGTTTCCTGATAGTTCTCGGCCTTTGCCGAAAAATACGTTAAGCAAAACACACGTGGCGGCGCCAACTTTCCCCATCGCCCGATCATTTGTTGTGGAAGTTTTGGTAGCTTCCCGCGGTGACGGAAAGTGACTCTCCAAGCGGCCGATAAATCGGAAGAGTCCCTGAGGCGCGCCCTGGCAAGCCGTATTGGCGCGGCTGGTGAAGTGAGAAGGGTGTGGCGCGAGCCTGATGTGTTAGGGAAACGAACACTGACATAAGCATAAAAACTCAGAGGTCCGCAGTGATTTCTCGGATCGGCGCTGGGGCCCCCTGGCGGCGCCTCCGGCGCCGCCCCTGGCGCGCTCCGCGCGCCAAGGAGGGGGGTCCAGCGCCGATTTGAGAAATCCGCGCGGACCTCCGAGTTGTTATGTTTATGTTATTGTTTGTTTCCCTGTATGTATATGTTTTACTCAGGTGGACGAATGTTACTTTTCAACACTTGTCGACGTTGGTGCCGCTCGCAAGTTCTTGCCCTCGTGACCAGAAGCGAGTTTGCAGGGAGCAGGACATTAGGAGTACGGGCCCCGCGGAGTGCGAGATTGACCCTTCCATGGTACTGCTTTTAAGTTCTGGTACGCTTTTCAGTGTTAGAGTCGTTAGCTGCACCCGCAAGCGGCAGTGAGGGTATCGGGCGGCCGAAGGGGGCTGCCTTTTGACGGGCGCGCTCGCTGTTGCTCCATCGTTACGATGAGCGCGCATGCATGAGCGATGGAACCCTCCGATCGGGGCAGCAACCTTTCTGTTTTCACTTCGTTGCGGTGGCTTTTTCGCTTTGGTACGCCCAGGTGCAGCCAATGCCACCACACAGACGCCGTGACGATAGCACGTCGAATGGGCAGCGAGATACCGCATGGAACGGCAGATGTGGCATGCGAACGCAGGACGTTTGCTTCACATCATGGCCGCACCATGGCAGAGTTCCTTGATCCCACAGCGCTCAACCTGAGTGTTCGCTGAGCCTTGGTGTGCCCATTGCGCCGCGCGCTGGCTTGTTTGACGCGCGCCAGTTTCTGCGCGCGGTATCGGTCAATTCAACTTCGCCCCCCACCCTCAGAGCGGCTCACCTCCTCCACGGGTGGTGCTCCTGTCGATCGGTTCTGTCATGCAATCGATGCGATCGAGCTTCGATGAAGGCCAGCTTTTTGGCAAACATGGTCTAAGGTATTGACTGTCTACCTTCTAAACAACCTCATCCTGTCCTCAATCTACGACGCCTACAAGGAGCAGCTGACAAACATGGTGGTCAAAGCAGACCAAAACACGCAAACTTCGCTGGAGGAGGCCTTCGAACTGCTTAAGGACCAGTAGCGCCGCGCAGAGTGCTTCTCCGTTGTATGATTGGGGGGCGGTGATCATCCAATGTTCTGTTGTGAAGGCCTTACGGCCGGTGCCGCTGACTGACCTTGAAGGGGGAGGACGACGACGACGACGACGATGACGATGACAACGACGACGACGACGACGCTGACGTGGGTCAGAGTCCTCAGGCATTCTGTTTGGGGTCTCTTCAGAGCGCTCTCGGGGGCCTCTTAGGGGGCAGTTTTGGGGGCCCCTTGGGAGCATCTTGGAGGCCTATTGGGAGCCTCTTGTGTGGAAGATGTCTCAGGCCAGGCCGGTGGGGACACCCGCAGTTGTCCTCTTCTCTCACCTCTCTGTGCGTGACCCTGAAGGCGCGCGCGTCTCTGTAGAGTGTCCTGCGGCCGAGTGCCCCGTGCAGGCGCCAGTCCACATGGGGTGGGTATATGCTGACTGGCTGTCTTGCTCGCTCATCCTTCTCACATCTTCGGGCCTCTTGGGGCTTCCTGGGGCCTCTTGGGCCCTCTTGGAGCCTCTTGGGGGCCTCTTGGGGGCCTCTTGGGGCTTCCTGGGAGCCTAACGGGGTCGAGGGGTCGAAATGTCCGTTTGGTTCCCCTGTCTGGGCACCCTCTCAGAACCCTCTTGGGGGCCTCTTGGGTCATTTTGCAGGCGTCTTGGGTCGTCCTCGGACCCTCTTTGGACAGTTGCGGGACTCAATGTTCTACTTCAAACATGCATCAGGAAGAGGGTATCCGCCTTCGACGTATCTTCCAAGACGGTCTAAAAAAGGCCCACGAAGTAGTGCACGCAACGCCCGCGTGAGATGCAAATCGTGCAAAGTGGCATGGTTCGCGCACACCTTCGACACGTTTCTTTTTCCAGCCCGAGTGGGTGTCGAGATGGGCCCCGGAGGATTCCAAGACGGTCCAAGGTGCACTTTGTGAGTCCTCAGGCTGGGCCAAGATGGTCCCAGAGGCAGCCCCCGAAACGGCCCCGAAAGTGCCCAAGACGGCCCCCGAACGCCCACAGACGGCCCTGGGCCCCCTCAGCGCGGCCCCTGCAGGCCCCAACGGAGCCCCGAGCTGTCATTCGGAGCCCCAAGGTGGCCCCCAAAGTGCCACCAGAATGGCCCAAGAGGCCCCGCCGATCCTCCTCGCCCTCCTCTTTTTCCAGTCTCCCGCCGCCTCCCCGCGCAAGCTCCTGGGCACGGGTGCCGTTTGGGTTCGTTTCGTTTCGTTCGCTCTGGTGTTCGTCGTCCCACTCCCTCGGGCCCTTCCACATCCGAGGGCACATAGAGGGGGCCGTTTTTACCCAAGGCGGGTCAGGGAGCGAACCCAGCTCGAGGCCGATGTTCCCCAGAGCCGCCCCGAACGATTTTCCTCCATCCCCACTTTCTGGCCCTACCAGGCCCTACCCTACCTTTACGTCTCCCTGGCAGGTGTCATCCTTCCAACATCCTTTGGCTCCTTGTCCCCCCCCCTTCTCAGACTTCCATGCCCCTTTCCAAAGCTTCCTCGTCTGTCCTACATATAGTACGATCTTGGGCACGCGTGCGGATCGGGCATGATGCAGTCACATCTGAAGGGCCTCGCCCTCAGCAGCCAACCGCCCAGGCTGAGGCATCTTGGGGCCTTTGTGGGCCATTTTGGAGCGTCCAGGGAACATCTCGGAGACGTGGGTGCACCATTGCGCAATATTGCGCAGCATTGGGGCAACCTGGGAACTTCAGGCCGCGATATTGAGCCTGGCTGGGGACTCGTATGGGGTACTTTCTCAGTCCATCTTGAAGGGCTGGGGCGTTGTAGACCGTTTGGACGTGTTGAGTGTTCTTCGTCTCTCCTTGACGCGTTCTGGCTGATATCATGTCGCTCGTCGCGACACCCATTATAATGATTGTTGTTAATGGCCCCGTTTGGCGTGTCGGTCCACGTCCCCTGCAAGAGAGCACTTGCCAACTTAGTACACTTGAGTACTTGTCCGCTTGCTCGTATCTGCAGGTATGTACGTGTTGCGTGAGCGGATGTGCGAATGTGAGTGCCATGTGTTGTTGATGTTGTTGTTGGTGGTGGTGGTGGTGGTGTTGGTGGTGTTGTTGTTGCTGCTGTTGTTGTTGCTGCTGTTGTGGTGGTTGTTATGGTTGTGGTTGTGGTTGTGGTTATGGTTGTGGTTGTTGTTGTTGTTGGTGGTGGTGCTGTTGTTGTTGTTGCTGTTGTTGTTGCTGTTGTTGTTGCTATTGTTGTTGTCGAGTGTTAATTACGAAACAAACATTATGGTTGGACTCCTTACAGGCGCCCTAGCGCTCTCGCCAAGGCGTTGGCTGCATTTTCATTGTAAATGAAGCTCACTCTCAAGCGGTTTGGGGGACCGCCGGCCCCCCGACAACAACAACAACGCTCCCGTTCGAGAGCTCCTTTTTCTTTATTCAGGGCCAGTGCTCTTGTTCGCCGCCGAAAGCAGCCGTCTCAACAAAACCAGCGCTCCCGCTCGAGATTTGCTCCCGTATTATCTTGGACAGGAGCGATACTCTTTCTCTCATCGGCGCCGCCCCCCAGCAGCAACAACGCTCCTCGAGACTTCCTCCCTTTTGTACTCAAGGCGGTGCTCTTGCTCGCCGCCGACAACCCCCGTCCCGACAAGACAAGCGCTCCCGCCCGAGATTTCCTCCCGTTTTACGCTGGACTGGCGCCGTTTTCTCCTCCTCTTCGTCCTCGTTTTCGTCCTCTTCCTCCTCCTCCTCCTCCTCCTCCTCCTCCTCCTCCTCCTCCTCCTCCTCCTCCTCCTCCTCCTCCTCCTCCCCCCTCCTCCTCCTCCTCCCCCCTCCACAATTACACAATATGAAAATACTCTCCCACTTCCCCTGATGGCGTCCCGAAGATGGCTGACCCCCCCCGCGTACTGTTTTTTTACACACAAATTCCCGGGAAACGGGTTTTCGCCTGCGTTTGTTTCACAATGCTGCTCTCGCTGAGGCGCCGGCCTCATTTCTGCTCCCGAATCGTTCCGAATCGTGCTCCCGCTGCAGCGTGGGCCTCATTTTCGGATCGGTGTTTGGCCTCCGTCGTTCAGGATGGCGTTCTCGCCCCAGCGCGGGCCTCTTTCTCGCGCGCCCATCCGCCCGCCACCACCGCGCCGCACCACCACAACCACCACCAGCACCACCAGCACCACCACCACCACCATCACCACCACCACCACCACCACCACCATCACCACCACCACCACCACCACCACCACCACCACCACCACCACCACCACCACCACCACCACCACCACCACCACCACAACCACGCACACACGCACGCACGCACGCACGCGCACCACCACCCACTACGCACGCGTGCGCGGAGCCACAGGTCCGCTACGACACGCGTCCGCGGATAGAGAAAATCAGCGCCATGGTAAGGGATGGGAGGGAGGGGTAGGACGTCAGATATGACGCGAGCGCACCTAGCTTGCCCCTCCCCCCTCCCCCCCCTCCTCATCCTCCCTCTTCCTTCCTCCACCCCCTCCTCTTCTCACTCTTCCCTCCTCCCTCCTCCGTCCCTGTTTCCTCCCTCTTCCTTCTCCCCCCCCCTTCCTCCTCCATTTTTCCCCTCCTCCTCCTTTTTCCACCTCTCCTTCCTCCTCCCTCCTCCCCTCCTCCTCTTTTCCTTCCCTTTCTCCCTCCTCCTCGTGGGCGTCCTTTTTTTCCTCTTTTCCCTTTCCTCCTCCCTCCTCCTCCTTCCTTCTCCTCCTCCCCGCTGTTTCCTCCCTGTTCCTCTCCTGTTCCTCCTCCTGTTCCTCCTCCTCCTTCCTCCTCCTCTCCTCCCTCCTCCTCCCTTCCTCCTCTTTCTCTTTTTTTCCCTTCCCCCCCCCATCTTCTTTCTCTTTCTTCCTCCCTCTTCCTCCCTCCACCCCCGCCTCTTCTCCCTCCTCCGTCCTCTCTCTCCCGCCCCGCTTTGCTCCTCCCTCCTTTCCCTTTTCGTCCCCCTTGTCTCCTCCCTCCTGCTGCCTCCCTCCTCCCTCCTCCCTTCCCCTTCCGTCTTCCACTTTTTTACTCAAGACTGGGGCCCTCGTTTCGGCATCGCCTCTGGGGGGGTTCCAAGAGTCCCTGTTGAACCTTAATTGTTAAATTACGCTACCGAGGAACCCCACATACTGATTTTATGTCTTGTGTGAACCGCGCTACCACTACCACCGCCGTCATGCTCTCAGGTACCCCCTGTGGTCGTTGAAAGGAGGGAGAGGACGTGTGGGGGGAGAGGAGGGGTTGAGGAGTCATCTGTGACGGTCATATCCGGCGTCGCCTGGCACTTGGATACGACAGGTAATACACAATCCCGCACTAGAGGCTATGCCTGGACGACCCTGGCACGCATAGGGAGACCACCCCCTGCGCACCCCCTCTGGTGTTGAGAAAATGCCACGCCTGCAATGCCTGGACGACCCTGGCACGCATAGGGAAACCACCCCCTGCGCACCCCCTCTGGTTTCGAGAAAGTGCCACGCCTGTCACGCTCTCCGACCCTGGCACGCATAGGGGCCGCGGTGAGAGACCACCCCTTGCCCACCCCGTTTGGTGTCGAGAAAGTGCCACGCCTGCTAGGCTTTGCGCCAGTGTCGTGAATGGCGGCCGAGCTGAGAGACCAACCCCTGCGCACCCCCTGTGGTGTCGAGAAAGTGCCACGCCTGCTAGGTTTTGCGGCAGTGTCGTGGATAGCGGCCGAGCTGAGAGACCACCCCCTGCCCACCCCCTGTGGTGTCGAGAAAGTGCCACATCTGCTAGGCTTTGCGCCAGTGTCGTGGATAGCGGCCGAGCTGAGAGAAACCACCCCCTGCGCAACCCCCTGTGGTGTCGATAAAGTGCACGCCTGCTAGGCTTTGCGCCAGTGTCGTGGATAGGGACCGCGGTGAGAGACCACCCCCTGCGCACCCCCTCTGGTGTCGAGAAAGTGCCACGCCTGCCACGCTCTCCGACCCTGGCACGCATAGGGGCCGCGGTGAGAGACCACCCCTTGCCCCCCCCTTTGGTGTCGAGAAAGTGCCACGCCTGCTAGGCTTTGCGCCAGTGCCGTGGATGGCGGCCGAGCTGAAGGCTCCCTTTTGCCCACCCCCTGTGGTGTCGAGAAAGTGCCACGCCTGCTAGGTCTTGCGACAGTGTCGTGGATAGCGGCCGAGCTGAGAGACCACCCCCTGCGCACCCCCTGTAGTGTCGAGAAAGTGCCACGCCTGCTAGGTTAGAGTCCCTGTTGAACGTTAATGGTTGAATAACTATCATTTTTGGAGAGCACAGATAATGTGGAGGAGGAGGAGAAGAACGAGGACGGATGACTTCCAGGGACTCCAAGGATCGAGGGTCGAAGGATTGACTTCAGGGATTCCTTGGGAGGGTGTGGATGGGGTAGGTGGAGGATGCGAGCACGGGGGCGGCAGCGCCTGGGGGCGTGAACGTTCAGGGTCACGCGCCGAGGCCGCAGGATGGTGGCGCAACAGTTCGGACGAGGAGTCAGAACCACCTCGTCTCGGAGGTACTGCTACTACAACTGCTCCTCTTTCCTCCCCATCCTGTTACTCCCCTTCCATCCTCCTCCTCCTCCTCCTCCTCCTCCTCCTTCTCCTCTCCATCTTTCGCTCCCTCATCTTCCCTCCCCTCCTCGTCCTCTTCCTCCTCCGAGATTCGGGGCGTGCGCAGGGCGATTGGGATAGCGACGCGCCGTCCGGGCTGTGGATGTCGAGGTTCCTCGGAAGAGGTGGCGGTGGCAATATTTTCTTGGGCGGGAGATCTGGGCGAGGGACTATCGGGCCCTGCGTGCCAAAAACAATCCCCCGCGGTGGGGCGCGGCATCCATCGGGATGCGCGTGACATGTGGAAGTGTGTCGCATGATGGCAAACTGACTGTTGTCGTTGTTGCCGTCGTCGTTGCCATTCTTCTTTTTTGCGTTGCTGCCGTCGCGGGTGCGGTTGCTATTGAACTCTCATGATCGTTGAAGGATATGCGTCGTTGCCCCCCCCAGTGACGCATGGGTTTTTCAATCGAGCGCCCCCCCCCCCGGGGCTCGCGCCCTTTTTTTCTTGTTTTTTTCCAAGGAAAGTCTTCCTGATCAAACTGCGCCCTGGCCCCTGGTGTACAACGACAACGGCCCCCGCCTGACACTTCCTCGCAATTTGCGGAGGAATCGCGCTCTCGGCGGGGATTTCCTTGCAATTTAAGCCGCGCTCTCGCTTGTGATTGAATCGCAAATTATTCTGGCGCTGCGCCCTCGCCATTCAGGAATAGCGCTTTCGCTTGGGGCTTCTTCATAATTCGCCTGAGACCTCCTGGTGAATTATGCAGGATTCACGCACTCGTGTAACACGTGTGTTTTTTCAATTGAAGTGCGTTTTCCCGGGGTTCGCTATGTTTTTCCTGGGGGAAGTCCTCCTGCTCAAATTGCGCCCCGGGCCCCTGGTTTAACAGCAGTGGCTCCCGCCGGATACTTCCTTGCAAATGCTTGAAGAATCGCGCTCTCTCGCTAAGGATTTCCTCGCGATTTATCGAAGAATTGCGCTCTCGCTTGACATTTCCCCGCAATTAATGCAGGCGTCGCGCTTTCGACATTCAGGAATCGCGCTGTCGCTTGGGACTATTTCCTCGCCATTCATTCAGGCGCCGCGCCCTCGACACTCAGGAATCACGCTCTCGTTCTGGATTCCCTCGCGAGATTCATTTTGGAATCGCGCTGTTGTTCAAGGCGTCCCCGCGATTCATGCAGAACGCGCGTTTCAGCAACCCGCCTGCTCGACCTGGCCGCCTGGGCCCGTCTGTAAGGGTCTACCCGCTCGATCTGCCCATTTGGTTCTGCCACATGGTTTCTGTTGTTAGCCCGTTTCTCGTGCGACATCCTCCTTTCTTATCCCCCGTGCCCATTCTTTCCATCCGTCCTCTCTTCTCCTGCGTTGGATGCTGCACGAAATGCATTTTGCAGGTCAGAGAAATATATTCCCAGGGGGATGCGGTCGAAGACGAAGAAGGTGGGTATCGAGGGTATGGGACACACGTTGAATGGCACGCGAGCAGTTGTGAGCGACCAGTCTTAAAATGATAGTTGTCGTCGGTGGTGTTGTTGTTGATGTTGTTGTTCTTGTTGCGTGTGTGTGTTGCCGTTGGTGGTGTTCTTGTTGTTACTGTTGTTGGTGTTGGTGTTGGTGTTGATATTACTGTTAGTGTTGTTCTTGTTGTTGGTGGTGGTGTTGATGATGGTGATGTTGTTGATAATGTTTATGTTGCTGTTGTTGTTGTTGGCGTTGTTGTTGTTGCTGTTCTGGTTGTTGGTGATGATGATTATGTTGTTGTTGTTGTTGTTGCTGTTGTTGTTGTTGGTGTTGTTGTTGTCGGTGGTGGTGGTGGCTGGTGTTGGTGGTGCTGTTGGTGGTGGTGCTGTTGGTGGTGTTGTTGGTGTTGTTGATGCTACTGCTGTTGGTGTTGGTGTTGTTGTTTGTGTTGTTGTTGCTGTTGGTGGTGTTGGTGTTGTTGGTGATATTGTTGTTGTTTCTGGTGTTGCTGGTGTTGATGGTGTTGCTGATGGTGCTGTTGTTGTCGTGGTTGTTGCGGTTGCTGCTGTTGTAGTTGGTGTTGTTGCTGTTGTTGAACACGCACTGCTACATAATAATTACTGCTGTTCCCTCTCGTTGTGTCACGTGTACACTGCATGTTTTTTAATTTAAGTGTCCCTCCCAGCGCTCGCACCGTGTTTTTCATCAGGGACAGTCTTGAGGGTCAAATTGTGTTGTTGGCCCCCGGGTTACAACAACAACGGCACCTGCCTGAGACTTTCACAATTTAGCCAGGACCCCCGCTCCCACCCGAGACTTCCTCGCATTTGATTCCGGAATCGCGCTCTCGTTTTTGGGACTTCCTTACACTTTACTCAGAAATCGTTCTCTCGGCGCTGTGGAGTCGCGCTCTCGCTGGAGACTTGCTATTTACTCAAGTATAGCGCCCTTGCGTTCAATGTCCCGCAATTTACTCAAGAGCCGCGCTTCCGACACTTAGGCACCCAGGACTCGCGCTCACGCTTAGGTTAGGACTTCCTCACTGATTATTATTTTGGAATCGGGATCTCGCTGCCCTTCGTGGCCCCGTTGCAGCCCTTCGTGGCGCCCTCGCTGCCATTCGTGGACCCCTTCGTGGCCCCCTCGGTTTCTTTCGTGGCCCCGTTGCAGCCCTTTGTGGCTCCCTCGCTGCCCTTCGTGGCCCCGTTGCAGCCCTTCGTGGCCTCCTCGCTGCCCTTCGTGGCCCCATGTGCAGCCCTTCGTGGCCCCCTCGTTTTCTTTCGTGGCCCCGTTGCAGCCCTTCGTGGCTCCCTCGCTGCCCTTCATGGCCCCGTTGCAGCACTTCGTGGCCCCCTCGCTGCCCTTCGTGGCCTCGTTGCAGCCCTTCGTGGCCCCCTCGCTGTCGCCCGTCGTGGCCCCATACATGTATGCCCTTCGTGGCCCCCGCTCGTTCGCGCCCGTCGTGGCCCCATATGCATGCCCTTCGTGGCCCCGCTGTCGCCTTTCGTAGCCCCATCGCTGCCCTTCGTGGCCCCGTTGTTGCGCTTAGTGGTCCCATCCTTGCCCTCCGCGGCCCAATATACGTATGCCCTTCGTGGCCCCCGCTCGTTCGCGCCCGTCGTGGCCCCATGTGCATGCCCTTCGTGGACCCGCTGTCGCCGTTTGTGGCCCCCTCGCTGTCCTACGTGGCCCAGTTGCTACCTTCAATGGCCCCGTCGTTGCCTTCTGTGTCCCCGCATTATCTACCCTTCGTGGCCCCCGCTCGTTCGCGCTTTTCATGGCCCCATACGCATTCCCTTCGTGTCCCCGCTGTCGCCCGTCGTGGCCCACTTCGTGCCCTTCGTGGCCCTTCTGTCGTTCTCTCTCTCTCTCTCTCGCTTTCGCTCGTCGTCGTCGTCGTCGTCGTGGTCGGTCCCCCGTCCGTCGCTCTTGGGGTCGGGTTGCCGCCGATCAGCGCTGCTGCTGGCCAGGCCGACGGTCCGCGGCCGCCCCGCCGCTTGCCGGGGCCCGGCCTGCAAGGAAGAAAAGTATACCCCCCAAAAGGGGTACGATCGAAGACGAAGAGGGCGGGTATCGAGGGTTTGGGAAACACGCGTTAACGGACACTCGAGCAGATAAGAGCGACCAGTCTTAAAATGGTTGTTGTTGTTGGTGTTGTTGTGATTGTTGTCGTTGTTGTTGTTGTTGCTGCTGCTGCTGCTGTTGCTGTTGCTGTTGCTGTTGCTGTTGCTGTTGCTGTTGTTGTTGTTGTTGTTGTTGTTGTTGGTGGTGGTGGTGGTGGTGTTGGTGTTGGTGTGGGTGTTGGTGTTGTTGTTGTTGTTGTTGTTGTTGTTGTTGTTGTTGTTGTTGTTGTTGTTGTTGTTGTTGTTGTTGTTGTGTTTGTTGCTGCTGCCGTTGTTGTTATTGCTCTTGTTACCTTGTTGTCTTGTTGCCGTTGACAGTGGCATCATGCCTACTGCCGCGTCTGAACACGGTCGGGACGCCCTTGGGCTAACCACTGCAGACAGCGGTGTTTCTTCTGCCCAGTCCTCTTTGGTCGAGCTGGTGTTCAGCGTCAGGCGGAGAGCGCGAGCCCGCAGGAGTGCACCACGGCGAGCGATCGTCGAGTGTGTCATTAATCAGTATCCAGCTCATCGGCGACGGGATGGGGTGCTGCATCCGGCTTGGTGGATAGGCTCAGGGAGGACGCATCG
>CAUYUJ010007690.1:0-45041 GCA_963575745.1 Prorocentrum cordatum
TAAATACTACTACTACTACTACTACTACTACTACTACTACTACTACTACTACGACTACTACTACTACTACTACTACTACGACTACTACTACTACTACTACTACTACTGTTACTACTACGACGACTAATACTACTACTACTACTACTACTACTACTACTACTACTACTACTACTACGACTACTACTACTACCTACTACTACTACTACTACTACTACTACTACTACGACTACTTCTACTTCGTAGAGCTCTCTGGTACGATGAGCCAAAGAAATTCCGGCGCGGGGTGGAGCTAGCTGACCGACCTGGCCAGGGCGGACAATGTGGTGACTTGGGGTCGTTTGTTTTGAGGATTGTGAAAGATGTGGCAAGTCGTTGTAAAAACCCGTATGTTTGTGACCTGTAGTAGGTTATGCCGCGCCCGCCAGTGAAATTCTCAGGCCCGTAGCTGGAGCATCAGAATCAAAGGAAGTATCAGATACGACTTCAAGTTGGCATTGGAAAATGAGTTCTGCGGTGTTTGAGAGAGTTTGAAAGATTCAAAGATTCGTTCTGAAATCCAGGATTCTTCTACTCAACATTGGATCACGCTGCGGTTGCTGGTGAAAGTCTCAGGGATGTAGTTGCAATACTCCTATCGGTTCACTTCCACGGAGCGACCTCAAAAAAAAGTTGTTGCAGAAATTCTGTAACTTCTAGATATTATCTGTAGTTTGGCGATTCGTGTGGAAATGAAGTTCCTATACAACTGGAGTAGTTCCTATCTCGTTCGCTCGGAAGTCAGAAATTACCGAGTCTCTAGCTGCTGCACTACTCCAAAATATGTGTGCAACTGGCTTCCCGTCAGAACCAAAATAACAAGATTCTCTCTAGTTTCTCAGCTGAAATCTCAAGCTAAATATCCGCATTGAAAGCACTGCTATGTGTGCACGGAGCTCTACGAGGTCACCGGCGGCAACCTGGTTGACGATTGACCGCCGCCACCCAGTTGACCAACCCGGTCAGGACAGACAATGGGGCAACCTGGGTCGGTTTTTTGTAGATTGTGAAAGATTTGACCATTCGTTTTGAAAAGAGCGAATGTTTCTAACGTGTAGTAGGTTATGCCGCGTCTGCCCATACATTTTATTGGAGGACGTGGAGGAGAAGAAGGAGTGAGGAGGAGAAGGAGATGGAGGAGGCTGACGAAGAGAAGGAGAAGGAGAAAAGGACAAGCGGGCGGAGAGGGAGGGAAAGGAGGAAGAGCAGGATGACGAGCAGGAAGGGAAAGGATGGAGAGGGAGAAGAGGAACGACGATGACAATGAAGAGGAAAAAAGATGAGGATAAGGAAAAAGAGAAGGAGCAGGAGGAAAAAAGGAGAAGGAGCAGATGAAGAAGGACGGGGAAAAGGAGAAGAAGAAGAAGAAGAAAGAGGACGACAAGCAGGAGTACGAATAGTTTTTCGTTGCAGGTCTGGTAGCATACCGATTTCAAACGCGTAGATACTTGCGACGAGCGCTACTGATCATATTCGTCCAATTGCTGTGCCGAACAGCTCTAGTCTCATCTGAAGCTCGAGCTACATCATGAAAGGCCTCGCCATCTCTGGAAAAAATATTAGGGCACGAGTCGTATTTTGAATCGAGCTCTGACCGCAGACCGAGTTCGGGCATCTGGATACTTGAGACTAGGGTTTCTGGTCATGCCCTTCCGATTGCTGTGCAAAACAGCTCTGCGGCTCAAGCTCGAGTTACCTCAATAAATTCATCATAATACCTTGAACCTCATCTCAAAAAAATGAGCAGAGTACGAATAGTGTTTCGAACCCAGCTCTTGTAGCACACCGTGTACGGGCATCTACATACTGGAGACTAGCGTCCCTAATTATTTCCTTTCGATTGCTGTGCGCAGTTCTTCTGCAGCTCGAGATACATCAAGATACTTATCATCATCTGTAAAATAACAGAGTACGGATAGTGTTTCGGACCCAGCTCTGGTAGCAGACCGTGTTCGGGCACCTAGATACTTCAGACTAGCGCATATGTTTGTGTCCTTCCGATTGCTGTGCCAAACAGCTCTGCAGCTCATCTGCAGCTCGAGTTACATCAAGAAATTCAGCATCATCTTCCCAAGATCAGCAGAGTACGAATAGTTTGTCAGACCCAGCCTCGAGACTATCGCTTCTCACGATTTACTTCCAATTGCTGCGGCAAAGAGCTATGCAGCTCATCTGAAGCTCGAGTTGAGTTCATAAAACCGTCATCATCTCTGTGAGAGAGGAAAGAAGAAGAAGAAGAAGAAGGAGAGAGAAAAAAAAAAAAAAAAAAAAAAAAAAAAAATGTTCGTCCTAGCTGAGGCTGAGGTAGCAGACCGAGTTCGGGCATCTAGATACTTGACACAAACGCGCCTGATGATTCTAAATGTATTACATGTGCCTGCCAGCTCTGTACCTCTTCTACAGCTCGAGCTAAGGACAGAAAAGGGACAGCACATGCCAAGATGACAATAAACAGCCGATCCCGCCCACATGCTGTTTGGCAGTACTATGTATCCGATCGACCCGAGATTAAGACGGCGAGCGGGTCACGGAAATCGAATTTGAACCGAGCAAAATGAGGCAAAACTTCCAGGGAAATTATTTTGCCGACTAGCCCCCCAGCGCGCCGGAATTACTCTCTAGCTTTGCCGCTAACGCTCATAGGGAAGCCCCACGAGTCTTTTGACATATCGTTAGAGCTCTAGTAGTTTTCTGTTTGTCTTTGATCTTACTACCGCTCGCCATCGCAATCTCAGGTCGATCGGGTACATGTTACTGCCAAGAAGCACGCGTGGGCGGGATCCACTGTTGAATGTCATCTTGACAGGTGCTGTCGGTTTTCTGAACTTAACTCGAGCTGTAGGAAAACTACAGAGCTGCCCAGGCACACGGGATATATCTAAAATCATCAGGCACGTTAGAATGAAGTATCTATATGTCCGAGCTCGGTCTGCTATCAGAGCTGGGTTCGAAAACTAATATTATTCATTTTTGGGGGGGTGATGATGGATTTCTTTATGTAACTCGAGCTCCAAATCAGCTAGACAGCTGTTCGGCACAGCAATCCGAAGAGAATCATCAGAAGCGCTAGTCTCAAGCATCCATATGCCCGAATTCGGTCTGCTACCAGAGCTGGATCCGAGCGCTATTCGCAGTCTCCTAATGGGGAGCTGGCGGTAAACCGTCAACCAGGTTTTTTTTTGCGGTTTGCGGTCTCGCAGTCAGGCCCCCATGGGGCAGCGAGCGGGCTCACGATGAGCCAAGAAAAACTGCAACACTACCGAGCCAGGATGGCTGAGGCATCTGCATTAAGGGCCTGCCGAGCCAGTAGGCGTGGGCATCACCAAAAGAAGACACGCCAGAGAGACGGGTCGCAGCGGCAAAACCGCCCCGACCCACCTCCAGAGACACGTCTGTGCGGGCCCACTAACATGAGCCCCGTCACGCACTCACGCAACGTCAAGCACTCCAAACGAGGCCGATTCGAAGCAACACGAGAGAGCAATGCCGGGCCAGGGTGGCTTAAGCATGACGAAAACAAAAACGCAAGGACGTGATCAAAGACAATGCCGCACACCGTCTCGCAAGTGAAGTACGACCCTCCAAACGAGGGCCCAGAAGTGAAGATTACAAGAGGATACCGAGCCAGGGCTGGCTTAGGCATCAAGTATAAGCAGGAAAAGGAAACAGGCTAAGATTCGCGAGTGGCCACGATACGAAGGATTTCACAGACCATGCCCGCGAGCTTGACCGCAAGCTCTCCATCCAGCCACCACCCTCCACCAGCACCGATTGAGGAAGCGCCTCCGCCGAATGAACCACGGATCGCGATGAGTGTTTCACCTTCAATAACTGAGTTATGCCGTTCCAAATGTTTGAAGAATAGATGTGAGCGAGCAGCTCGCGGACCCTATCAAAGGGAGCCAATACTAGGAACTGAAACGGGAAACTGATTATGAGAAGCATGAGGAATGTAAGAAAATGCAAGTCGTGACTCTCCTGATACCACACCCTCGAATGTGAAAACTGGAGGGGTCCACCCAGAGAAGACAACACCACTTGAAGCAAGGCACTGGCTAGAGGCTCACTACAAGCGCACAGTGCACGGTATGTCAAGACCAACTCGGACGAAAGTGAACGGCATGGGGAACACAGAAGAGCGTGAGCACAGCTAACTTTACCCAACGTCTTCCCAGATCCTCGCCCCGTCACATCTTAGACGAGCAACGACCGACTCAAGAAAATCATCCATGAGCTCTTCATCGTGGAAAGCACCATCCCAGACTTCGCTGTGCTGCAAAGCATGCCACATCGCGACCCGATTTTTGCAGCAACTCTTCCACCGTCCTCCACATCCCCGCGGAAGTAAATCTATACAGGAAGTGGAGCCCACGCCGAGCTCTTCATCCAAGCCCGCTGCAATCAGACAGCCCTCGAAGTACATGAGATCCGCATGGGAGTAGCCGCTGCCAAGAAAACATTAAAGCATATTCAACTATTGAAATGTGTGGGGTTCCGTGTACACAATAGGTTCACTGCCTGGAGCACTGCTACAGAGCGCCTCGGGATCCAAGCCACGTTGCCACTGCTGCCAGGCGGAAACGATAGCATGCTTGTCCGTAACAAGCGGCCGTTCAAAGCAATACCTTCTGATACGAAGGTTTGTTGGCACGAGATCCATTGCTGCTTCACCATTCACACCTGCCTCGGGTGCTTGATCGTGCTGCAAATCATCCTCATCCTCCCCCATGTCCTCGTTTTCCTCCTTCACGCACCCTGACAACGATGACACATGCGAAACGGATACTATGGACACCTGAAAACAACTCGCACTCTCCGAAGCCGAATTGGAAGAAATCGCAACCACAGGATTTACTCGGATACTGGTCCTCTGGCAAGGGCGACTGCAATTGAGACGAACCCGCACTCTCCGAAATCTCGCAATCTTCGCAAACATTTGAAACGGATACAGCGAGAACAGTTGATTGTGATACAACTTTGACGTCCTCCATCTCCTCCTTCTCCTCCTTCCCGCACCCTGACAACGATGACACATGCGAAACAAATACAGCGGGAACCTTTGAATCGGGTACATCATAGTGTGAAGCAACTTGAGTTTGCTGCAAACGCTCCTCCTCCTCCTGTCTCTGCAAAGAGTCTCTGAGGGAACCAGACAGATAGATTGTGGAGGGGGCGCGCTGAAGTCCCGACGCCCGCTAATGAGGTCAAAGGGACGACAATCAAGCTGAAGTCAACCTCAATCTGCCTCCAGACAGCCAGTATCAATCTCCGGGCTTTGCGCTTCCAGCTGCTAGATTTGGGCACTGCAACGGGGAACGAATTATGAGAAGCATGAGGATTGCAAGAGAAATGCAAGTCGTGACTTTCCTGAGACCGCTCACTCGAATATGAAATCCACGGGGGTCCACACAGAGAAGACAACATCAATTGAAGAAAGGCACAGGCTTGAGACTCAGAACAAATGCGCAGTGCACAGCATGTGCAACCAAAGACTCCCTACTGCACAATGCAGCTCGAGACGAGGGGGGGGCCCAGCGGCGAGGCCTGGCTGACCAGGAGGTAAACTCTGGTCAACCAGGTTTTTGCGGTTTGTGGTCTCGCGGTCGGGCCCTCATGGGGCAGCGAGCGGGCTCCAAACGAGCCAAGAAAAAAATCTGCAACACTGCCGAGCCAGGGTGGCCGAGGCATCTGCAATATGGTCCTGCCGAGCCCGCAGGCGTAGGCATCACCAAAGTAAAGCACCCGAGAGAGTGACGGATGGCAGCGGCAAGACCGCCCCACATCCATCCCCCTTCACACGCCTGCACGGCCCCACTAACAGTGACCCCGCCACTTGAGCACGCGACGTCAGACACCCCAAACGAGGCCGAAAAAGACAACCATGCCAGACGTGCCGAGCCAGGGTGGCTAAGGCATCCGAATACACAGTGTGTGACAGCACGTTCGAGCGACACCTTCAAGCGGCACTCCAAACGAGGCCGAAAAGAGAAAGGGCGACACACAGCCCAGTAAAGACAAGTCCCACGAGACACACCGCCCTCGAGACTGCCGAGCCAGGGTGGCCGAGGCATCAGATATGAGAAATGCCGAGCCAGGGTGGCTAAGGCATGCCGAATCCACTCAAGACCGTGAATGGGAACAGTACTTGGCACTCCAAACAAGGCCAAAAAAGAAGAATAGGCGACACACAGCCCCACGATATCAAGTCCGAAACAGAACACCGTGCAATGAGATTGCCGAGCCAGGATGGCTGAGGCATCTAGAAAGAACCGTGCCGAGCCAGAGTGGCTTAGGCATGTCTATGTCGACCACCGCAGCTTGACTGTCGCGAGAAAGTGGCTCTCCAAACAAGGCCGACAAAAAAGAGAATGGGCGACACGCAGCCCCAACGCATGAAGCAAGAAACAGACCTCAGTGCCTCCACACTGCCGAGCCAGGGTGGCCAAGGCATCAGGAATGACAAGTGCCGAGCCAGTGTGGCTTGGGCATGCCGAAACCACACACAAGGCCGAGAACGATATCAGAATTGGCGCTCCAAACGAGGCTGAAAAGAGCGTGGGCGACACACAGCCCCAAGATATCAAGTCGAAAACAGAACACAGTGCCCCGCGATTGCCGAGCCAGGGTGGCCGAGGCATCAAAGAAGACAAGTGCCGAGCCAGCGTGGCTTAGACATGTCAAGATTCACTCCAAGTCGTGGACGACAGCAAAGCGATATGTCATCCCGCATGTCATCCAAAGTCGACCCTCCAAACGAGGATCAGAATGGAGGTTAACAACGAATACCGAGCCAGGCAGGCATAGGTATGTGATATGTGCAACACAAAAGAACAGGAGACTAGTAGTCAGCAGCAATGAACTGAAGAATTTCACAGACCATGGTCGCGAGCCTGGCCGCCGCTTCAAGCTCGCAATCAGTCGCTGACGATCGCGGGCCCAGGCCAAACGCCTCCTCCGCAATCGGCCGGCATCGTGACCTCAACGAACTTTCGCCTCTTCTGGCCTTCTCCCTGTCACTGGAACTCACAAATTCTCCATCCAGCCACCACCCTCCACCAGCACCGATAAAGGAAACGCCGCCGTCGAATGAACCACGGACCGCGATGAGTGTCTCACCTTCAAAGTTAAGATTGTGCCGTTCAACTTGTTTTCTCGAAACACCTGGTTTGCCCCGCATCTCCCACGTCAAACCATCCGCTCGTTGGTTGCCCTCCCGATAGAAATGCTTCCATATGTCCATGCCGCATGCCGGTGCTCTACAGCCAGATCTGTCGCAAGCATTGTCCAGACAGTCAATGATCTGAGCCACCCTTTGCTGGTAACCCAAATTCTGTACGTTCCATATTCCCCCCATACAGTTTACCACCGCCATCGAGTCCCCTTTGAGTTCCACCGCCACTCCGTCCCTATATTCGAACACGGTTTCGTTTTCCAGGTTTGCTGCAAGGCGTTTGGCTTGTCTCTCCCCCTCCCTACTGTTGATATGAGTATCCCCCTCCTCCTCCTCCACGACACTTCTTCCGCCCCACATCTCCTCAGGAAATATGAATAGATCTAAAGTGTGACGCATCTCCAGCTTCGATAGGCAGTCCGTCACAAATTCTTGATAACCTTGAAACGCCCACTTGAAATAGTGCCACCAATACGGTCCCCCCCCTGTGCAAACCAGCAGCCCCACGGCACAAATCCGTGGCTCATGCTGCCGTATGTACACCGTGTGATCTGCACTATTTGCTTCCAGTTCTTCTCAGACGCGATAAGACAATCACGATGGCACGTCCAATCCCCAAGACCATGCAACATGGCAGCCCTCGATATGGCATACGCCACCCCCTCACAGCAGATCCCACTTTCCTGCTTGTCACTCGGGCTCCCATGATACTCCTGCCGCGCGGCCTTCGCAGGCCTCTCCCCACCCACCTCCATCCCTTGACTGGGCGCCCCACCCACTTCGACACACAACCTCTTACCTTGCGCTCTCTGCACCGCTCTCTGAATAAGATTATGTTTGGCGCCTCCTCCCCATGGTTCGAAGCGCGCGGCCTATCTGATGGCCTATGCCGACATCTTGGTATAGCATACTGCGCCACATCCATGGCCCAGTCCCATTGCTTTTGTTTCACGAAACTCTGAACAAGTGTCTGAAAGCCTGCTTCATGAAACCCCCTCCTTCCCATCAGCAAGCGTGATTTTGTGCACACGGCCTACTCCTCCTCCTTCTTCTTTCTCCTTCCCGTCAATATCGCCAGCAGCCTGCCCTCCGACACGTGTAGTTTTTCAACCGTGAACCTGTCCAGCGTTCTTCCTTCGCACGCATACAGAACAATACTCTGAACACTACTAATATACCTCAAACATCTATCTCTGTAGGGAACATTCCTACATCTGTAATAAGCAGCATCATGAAACCAGGCTCTGTCCGCCTTCTTGAGGCTGTCCAACAAATCCTAGTGATCCGTCCACTCATCGTGTATCAGAATCCCCAGTGTTGACATTTTCCTCTCCCGCGGCAAACTGACCTCCTGCAATAATCGTTCATCGTACTGAGTCTGTGGCTCCAGCTATGCCACCTCCGCCACCGAAAACTGCACACGTATACTTTCATTATGAACATCAGAGCGGCACGGGACGCCACAAGCAAGGTAGATGAGTGATGATGGTTTCCAGCTCAAGCCTGACCGAACCAATGGCAACGTAAGATCTTTCATCATACAAGTGAGTTCCTCCTTTGTTTTTGCAAAAATGTACATGTTATCGGCCCACAGCGCATGTGTGATCTGTTTGTGTTTACCTAGGATCGGCGTTTCAAGCTCATAACCCATACCCGTGCTCCTCCGTTCCTTCACCACCCTGCCCCAAAGATAAACAGAGACAGCCTTGAACAGGAAGGGACTCTCGACCCCCCAAGTACGTATAGAACGATCCCACGATATCCAGTCCTCCCACACGATACCCTCCCACGTCATTCTACACACATTACCTTCTAGAGGTTCAAGCATTGCGAAGATCAGCGCCGGTGGGAATCCTAGATGCAACAATGCCTCTCGTGCGATGGTAATCGTGACATGATCAAAACACTGCAGCACATCGGCAGATCCCAGGTACAAGGCGTCACCTTTCCCCCACAATGATGCATGCTGTGCGATTCGTTTTATGGCGGCTGTGATCTCATACGACCGACTGCCTTTAGCGAAACCGTAAATTCCAACACTGGTATCCAGACTAGCTAGATGCTGTTCGGCCAGGATAGTAAGACACAGGCTGTACCATTTGGACATAAGTGGTATAAGACAAATCTCACGGGTATCCGCTAGATTCTTAGTTTGGGAACTCTTAGGGACGAGTGTGACCAAGAATCTTTTCCAAGAGCCAGGCGCACAGTACTTACGATCTGCGATTGCCTGAAACAGCCGCTGCACCTGTCTCACCGCTGCCCAAGGTAAGAGGCGCAACATCTCTGGAGAAATATTGTCGCGCGAGGCCGCGCCACCACTACGCAAGCGTGAACGGGCCTGCAGCACCAGACTGAGCGTGATCTTGACTCCCTCCGCCCCCCCCAACCCGCGGTAACAATCCTGGATCACCTCAGAATTCTTCCTTCTGGCCGTGTCATCCTGGAAGGTGTTCCTTCCAAAGTTTCCCAACTCCTGTCTCCACCCTTCCCAATCTTCAGAGATACGTGCATCCCCATTCTCGTCCTGGACCTCCAAGATCTCCGTATGGTTACGTACACTGCGCTTTCTGCTACAATGCGCATGTTTGACCAGCTCAGCATGATACCTCCGCTTGCGTGGCCGATAAATCTTTCGAATCATCTTGCACTCCTCCCACTTGGCCTCCCTCCTCAACCTCCTCATCTCCTCCTCAAGTCTCCACAGGATCGCAGGCTTCCTTGGCCTTGACAGCCCTCTGCCTGTGCTGTGTGGCACGCTAGTGGCGGCCTGCACAATGATCTGGTTGATCTGGTCGCCTGGATGTCCTCTGGCCGCCTCCTCCCCCTCCTCCTCCTCACACATACCGCCTTCCTCCTCCTCAGTAATGTCCTCCAGCATACTTTCCGTATCGCTATCCTTCTCCACCTCATCCTCCTGCGGCCCGCCCTCACCCTCCACCTCCATGCCACATTGTCTCGCAGACTCGAATCTGCAATCTACCCCTGATTCAAACGTGACAGGCTCCATGGCACGGTCAACAGTCCGACGGTACTCCTGCTCATTCAGCGGTTTCCGATGACACAGCGCCCCAATTCGACCCGATGTCGGTTTCTGCCTACGTTGTCTGGGACCCATATCGATCGAGGCCGAGACAAGAGCATGATCACTGTAGTTCGAGCTGGAGCACCCTGGCAACTGCGCCCAATGAACTGTGATATATTTGCAGTCCGCCCTGCACGGATGTCCTATGTAATCTAACACTTTCGGAGCCCCTGTCCCCGCGGGTCTCCACGTCGGCTGACGCTCTTGAAACGCATTGGCAAGCTTGATGCTCCACGTGGCACGGAACTCCCTAAGATCCGTTCTCATCCCTTCTCTCCTCTGATTCCTCCTCCTGTTGACACCTCCTCGCTCTTTCTCTCTCTCCTCCTCAACTCCTTCTCCCGTGATCTGCTTCCCCTCCCATATAACATTCTGAGCGGCCTCCACATTTGCGCTAACCAGCAACATGGTTGCTCTCGGCCTGGCAGGATACGTCCCCCAATATTTCTTCAACACCTCCGATACCTCCCCCAGTGCTTGTTTAAACTCTGCATTCTCCTCATCGTCTGCCAGGCCCGAGTCTGCATGCGGTAGATACAAGCTTATGACGGCAACGCTAGTGAAAAATGCAATGACAAACCTCCTCCTTTTCACTGTCTTCCGTTGGTGTTCTCTCCAAGCTCTGCGATACCACAACGTGCATTCTTTATCGTTGGACCAAATCGAATACCACCCCAGCTGAGAAAAGATTTTCTGTCTGGATCCGTAAACGAATTGTGCATCCTGCAACCCAACACAGGAGACTCCAGCTGCACCCAAGCAACTGTCTACAAAAAAAAAGACAGTATCAAGTGATCTTTTTTGAATGTTCCACGTCCCCACAAGCAGGGGACGCGCCGTGTGTCACTGCGATTATACCTCCATCCTAAAATCCTGGAAGATCCTGCCAGGCGCCAACGCCTTGATCGTATCTTCATCGAACTTCCACCCTTTTGCTGGTGTACATACTGCAACAATTGCCCCGGGATGGGGGGTCACCAGCACGCTTGGTCCAAATAGTCGTGGTCCCATGGTGTCCCCCTCCCAGCTCTCCCCGACACACTGTACCCGCCTGTGACTTCCGTCTCCAGATCGCACTCATCTTCCCTGGCATGGCAACATGCTCCGTCTTCCACGGCGCTACCTCGATTCCCACCTTAACATTTCCTGGCGGCCATTCAATCCTGGGCGCGTTAAGACCTGCCATATTGTTCATCAAGAAAATGCGCGCCTCCCAGAGCAACTTCCCTGGGGCCCACTGCTTGAAATAGAGTCGTAGCCGTCCGTATCCGGAATACTCCCTCCCAGAGTTGCTATTCTTAGTGAGTGCTTCCTCGATCATGTTGTCAATTGGCGGCGCATGTGTTTTGAGGAAGCCTCGAACATCGGTGATTAGTTTGTCCATTTTATGTCGGCACAGCATATCCTTCCCCCTCCCCTCCCCGTTAGCCCAACCCTGGACACAACCTTTGATTTCGAGATACGATGGGTTCCAGTCCCGAGTGTAACTCGACGGCCCTTTGAAACTCGCCGTCGTCGTTGGGCCCGAACCCACATATGCAGCACTGGAACGCGCCCCCTGAAGACCTTGCATCTTCTGCTCTAGATCCGTCAATATCTGCGCATGTTCTGTTACTTTCCCGTCGATGAGCGTCACTTTACCGTCTACTGTTTTAACATCCTGCCTCACCCCCTCCACCGCACCATGTACCGCCGTGGATACAATCGAGGGCAACATCTGCTGGAACTTCCTGAACTCTGCAAAAAGATCCCCTGAATTCGGTGAGCTCCCTCCTCCACCTTTCTCCGCCTCCTCTCTCACCCTCTTCCTCTCATTTTCCTTCTCCACCTCCGACATCTTAATATCAGCTGGCGTCGCCATTTCAAACGATTGGCTATCCCCAGTCTGTTCTCACACAAGCAGCGTGTCCTGAATGAGTATCTCACCCTCCGACACCTCCGACACGTGAGTTGGCTATACTCTCTCCAGTAGTCTCTCTCGAGCTCTGTCAAGAACTTGCCCCTCCCTCTGGCAGGCTCTCTGCATCCAAACCAAGACGTCGTGGTTCACAATCATCTCTCGTACTCCGACAATCAATAAATGTATGCTCCGATAATCAATGAATGTGTACTGCCCTCCGACAGTCAATGAATGCGCACTCCGACAATCAATGAATGCGTACTTCAATAATCAACGAGTGTGTAACCGACAACCAATGAATGTGCACAGTGCTCCGACAATCAATGAATATGTACTTCCGACAATCAATGAATGCGTCCTCCAATAATCAATGAACGTGCACTCCGACAATCAATGAGTGCGTACGGTACCCAAGCTAAACCAACACCGAAGCACCGTGCACGGCAAGGAGAACCCAACAGCAAGCACGACACAATGCCGCTCGAGACGAAGGCCCCAGACGGGAGCGCCCAGCCTCCAGATCCCTGAGGAGGGAGGCAACCAGGTTTTCGCCGGGACCCTCGTAGAGCTCTCAACACGCAAAGCAGCACCCAGATAACGAGGAGAGAGCGTCTGTGAATATTGAGGACTCGCAAAATGATTTTTGTTAGGTTTATACGACACCGTCTCCGCCAAGTGTTTTCATAGTATACTGGGAGCCGGCAGTACACCGTCAACCAGATTTTTTGCGGTTTGCGGTCTCGCTCATCAGGCCCTCATGGGGCAGCGACCGGGCTCACAATAAGCCAAGAAAAACTGCGACACTCGTTGAGCTGCTCAAGAGTAGAAGACAAGGACGCGGACAAGGACCTTCTTTGAGGCAAACAAATGACCTTCTTTGAGGCAACAATGTCAGAGGTTTACCTGAATACAAAGTCAATGATTCACACTAGGCCGCTATACACACCACCCGCCGCCGCTACAAATGAAGCGAAGAGCAACAATAGAGAGCTTCACAGACCAATAATCAATCACAACATGCATGAATTGAGCAGAGTACAGACACACGATGTATCACAGACTACCGCGGATCCAGGCCAAACGCCTCCTCCGCTATCGGAACAAACCTGAACTGTACCTTGCCATCATCGAAAACTTGAACGAATTGTAAAGAGTAACGATCAGAGGTAACCTCGCAACAACGCTACAAGTTACAATTGAAGCGAAATGCACACGTGAGAGAGCTCAAGATCAGAAACGCCTCCGTCGAATAACCCACGGATCGCGATGAACGTCTCACCTGAATAAACACAAACATACATGAATTGAGAAGGGTACAACACAGCATGAGGCCACTCCGTCAATTCCAACAGGGGCCATTCCGTCGAATAACGCACACAACCACACCTCCGACACGCGAGCTGATGATACTCTCTCTACTAATCTCTCTCCGGGGAACTGATGCTGAGAAGCAAGAGGATTGTAAGAAAAATGTATGTCGTGACTTTCCTGAGACCATTCACTCGGATATGAAATCCAAAGGGGCCCTCACAAAGAAGGCAACATCAATTGAAGAAAGGCCCTGGCTTGAGGCTCAGAACAAGTGCACATTGCACCGTATGTGGAACCAAAGACTCCCTTCTGCACAATGCAGCTCGAGACGAGGGGGGCCCCCAGCGGTGAGGCCTGGCAGACCAGGAGGTTAGCTATGGTCAAACCCGGTTTTTGCGGTTTGCGGTTTCGCTAATCAGGCCCTCATGGGGCAATGCGCCAGGAAAACGACCTTCAAGTACAAGCGACCTTCTTGAGGAACATGTATGTACAAAACAAATGAGATCACATACAAGCGACCTGCTTTGAGGCAACTGCACTGTCGATCAGAGCTACGAGTGACCTACTTTGAGGCATCAAGTAACAATCCAAAAGAAGGAAGGACACTCCAAACAAGGCCGAGAGTCTTAGGGAATGCTTCTACATCTACGGGAAAACTTCTACAACTATAAAGAGCCGAATCGTGAAAAAGCCAATGAATCACACTGGGCTGCTATACACACCACACGTCGCCGCTACAAATGAAGCGAGGAGCAACGATAGAGAGCTTCACAAACCAAAAATAAATCACAACATGCATGAATTTAGCAGAGTACAGACACACGACGTATCACAGACTACCGCGGGCCAAGGCCAAACGCCTCCACCGCGACCGAAAAAAAAACACCTGAACTTGGAACAGAATGTCTCGTGGCAGCACCGTGTACAGTATGTGGATACACAGACTCCTGTCTGCAATGCACATGCAATGAGTTATCAATTTTCAGTTATCAATGACCCAAGGTGAACAATAACCCTTTCAATGACCAATAACCTCTCAATGTGGTGATCAATAAGTTCTCAATGGTCAATACCCTCTCAATGTCTACAGCGTGCCCAACACGAAACACCGTGTACAGTATGTGGAACCAAAGACACCTGCCTGCACAATGCACATGCAATGAATTATCAGTTTGCAGTTATCAATGACGCAATGTTGAACGTCCAGCGCTGGGACATCCCCCCAGGAGACCTTGCACCTTCTGCTCACTCTCCATAAGTCTCTGTGCATGTGCTGTTACTTTACTGTCAACTGCTGTTGCTTTACTGCTAACTGCTTTGATATATTGGCGAACACCCTCCGCCGCCTCGCGTGCCGCTGATGAGACGCTCGTGGACAACATCTGCTGTATCTTTCTCAACTCCGCGAATCTGAGTCCGATGAGCTTCCTCCTCCGCGATTCTCCACATCCTCGTTATCCTTCTCCACCTCCGACATATATTAACATCAGCTACCGTCTTAACAGGAGCAATAACATTCGGACCCTCGCTGGGTCCCCACTTCGATATGGGTCTCAGCCTTGCTTGAAGGGGTATATCATAATGAACCACTGAAGACAGATCATCAAACTGGACTCGACTAGATGAAGAGCTCTCAACATGAAAGTCAAGAGCCCCATGATCAACACTGGACCTCTGATGACAAGCTGCCTCATGATCGACATCTTGAGCCTTTAGGATCTGCCCCACGTGCTGCCCATGGACAGCATCCTCCCCCGACCTGCACATCATAGTTTTCTTCTTCAGCCCCCTCCGCTGCCGCCGGGATCCGGCCGATCTGGCGGCAGCGGGATCAGGGGCGCCCTGCGCCGGACCATCGCCACACCGCATCGCCGCCATGACCGAGGTGGCCACGGCAGCCGCGGCGGCTGCGACTGTCCTGCGCGGGGCACTTGCCTGGGCCCTCGTAGAGCTCTCAAAGCGCAAATCAATTCCCAGATAACGATGAGAGAGCGTTCCTGTAAATGAGCTTCAAAACACGCAAAATTCATTTGTCTGGTTTTGTGTGCGACGTCGGCCCCCCTAATCTTCCCATCGGAAAACTGTGCCTACAGGCCGAGAATTGCACCATCCAACGCGTCATAATCGACTGCAGGAAATTAAAATCTAGGTTCCCAGTTCCCAAACTGAATTTTCAAATCTCTCAGAATCTCCGAAGAACCGACCCCAGGTCATCACATTGCCCGCCCGGGCTGGGCAGGCTAACTCGCCCCACTCTGCACCGGAATTCCTCTAGCTCATCGATGCCGAAGAGCTCTACGAGCTACAGCTACGGACCTGAGAATTGCACAAGCAGACGCGTCATAACCCGCTACAGGTGCGAAAAATACCAGCTCTATCTCTCACAATCTCCGAAAAACTGACACGAGGTCATCGCATTGCCCGCCCGGGCTGGGCCAACCTGTTGGCATCCAAAACCCGACCAGCCGAGCAGTAGAACACACGGCGGCCCTGACACCGTCGGGCGTGGCTGCGAACGCAAGCAGGTGGAACCACAAGGCCGCTGCTCGCGCACGTGGCAATCCAAAGGCACGGCAAGCCACGTTATTATCAGTCGTCGTCGCGCGCGCCCTCCCCCCTGCGTCTCATTCTTCTCCTGCTGCTTTCAAGTTGATTTGTTTTCTCTCTCTCTCACTCTCTCTCTCTCTCTCTCTCTATCTCTCTTTCCGCTCCCGCTTCCTTCTGCTCTCCTTCTGCTCTCCCGCCCCCACTTCCGCGCCCCCCCCCCCGCCCCCTGCCTGCCCCCGCGCGCCCCCCCTCCCGCTCTCGCTCCTGCTTTGGTTTTGCTCCCACTCCCGCTTCCGTTCCTTCTCCTCTTTCGTCTGCTTATTCTCCTTCTCCTGCTCCTCAGCTCTTCCTGTCGTTTCTCTCCTGCCCCCTCTCGCTCCCCCGTCCCCTGTTGCCCTTGCTTTTCTCGCTCCCCCCCCCCCGACCCTGGCTCTCTGTAGGGCCGCAAACGGGGGTCGCTTCCCCGGGCCGCAACCCTCGCCCTCAGCGCCAGAGCCGCATCCCTGGGCCTGCTTCCCCGGGCCGCAATCCTCGCTCTCAGTGCCAGAGCTGCGATCTGTAAACCCGAGCCGAGTTTACGCTACGCGATGTGGTTCATCGCACGAATTCAGGCTCTGGGAAACCTGCAGAACGACGCCTCGGGGAGCTTGGAAACGAAGCTTCCGGGAGCTTGGAAACGACGCCGTGCGTAGGCCTGCCGAAGCGCTTCGCGCACCCTGGAGCCACGCGCACTGGGAAACGCTAGGAAGCCACGCTCCCGGACTCGCTGGAAGCTCAAGCAAGCTCCTGCGGCGATTCTGGAACGGCGAGCTCGGGAGTTGGGCCCTCACTCACCACCTCCCGGCTTCTTCTCTCAAACCCTGCCGCTGCAGGCAGCTATCCGGGAACTAGCTGCACCCCGCGCCAGAATTCCTCTAGCTCATCGACGCCGAAGAGCTCTACGAGGCTTTTTTTGTAAATACGACGATAAGTAACTCGTAGAGCTTCCCTTGGCTAGTTGCTGGAAGCTCAAGAGTAATTCCGGGGCGCTGGAGAGCTAGTTGGCAAGAAAAATATCGACGGACCTTTTGGTGACTTTTGGTCGGTTGCAAATTTTGTTCTCGAAATTCCTCAATTCGTTTGAGCTCTACTACTTTTTATCCCCCGATTTTCGATCTTATTCCCGCTCGCCATCTTAATCTCAGGTCGAACGGGTAGATATTACTGCCAAAAAGCACACGGGCGGGATCGGCCGTTTCGAGTCATCTTCACGCGCGGTGACGGTTTTCTGTACATAACTCGAGCTCTAGGATAGCTACAGAGCTGATATTAACAGAAGCCCTCTTAGAATGATCAGGCGCGTTCGCCTGTTGCATCCAGAGGTCTGAACTCGGTCTGCTACCCGAGCTAGGTCCGCGAAACTATTCGTATTAATCGAGTCATCTTGACAGGTGCTGTCGGTTTCTGTACTTGACTCGAGCTGTATGTAGGGCAGCTACGGAGCTGATATTAACAGAAACCCATCCAAAACCATCAAACGCGTCTATCTGTTGCATCCAGTGGTCTTAACTCGGACTGCTACTCGAGCTATGTCCACGGATCTATTCGTACTATTCGAGTCATCTTGACAGGTGCTGTCGGTTTTATGGACTTAACTCGAGCTGTAGGAGAGCTACAGACCTGATACTTTCAGAAACCCATTCGAAATGATTAGGCGCGTTCATCTGTTGCATCTAGACGTCTCAACTCGGTCTGCTACTCGAGCGGTCCGTGAACCTATTCGTATTATTCGAGTCATCTTGAGAGATACTGTCGGCTTCCTATACTTAACTCGAAATGTAGGAGAGCCACAGAGTCATGTTCACATGAATCGTACGTCTGTTGCATCTAGAGCACTGAACTAAGTCTTGCATTCGAGCCTGCTATCAGCGGAGGCCGAAAAAAATATTCGTTCTCTGCTAATTCTTAGGCAATAATATATGGCAAGGATACTCTACGAGTACCCCGACGGTAAGAAAGGTTGACGGTTTACAGCCGGCGCCCAGTAACTCGTAGAGCTTCCCTTAGCTAGTTGCTGGAAGCTTACAAGTAATTCCGGGGCGCTGGAGAGCCAGTCGGCAAGAAAAATCTCGACGGACCTTTTGCTGACTTTTAGTCGGTTGAAAATTTTGTTCTCGAAATTCAACAAGTCGTTTGAGCTCTAGTGTTTTTTCTGACCATATTCGATCTTATTCCCGCTCGTCACCTTGATCTCAGCTCGATCGGGTACCTTTTACTGCCAACAACGGGATCGGCCGTTTCGAGTCATCTTGACACGCGTTGACGGTTCTTTGTACCTAACTCAAGCTGTAGTACAGCTACAGAGCTGATACTTACAGAAGCCGATTCAAAACCATCAGGCGCGTTCGTCAGTTGAATCTAGAGGTCTGAACTCGGTCTGCTACTCGAGCTAGGTCCGCGAAACTATTTGATTATTCAAGTCATCTTGACAGGTGCTGTCGGTTTTCTGTACTAAACCTCGGGCTGTAGGAATGCTACAGAGCTGGTATTCACAGAAGTCGATCCATAATATCAGGTGTGTCTGTCTCTAGCATCTAGGGGTCTGAACTCGGTCTACTACTCGCGCTAGGTCGTGGAACTATTCGTATTCTATGAGTTTTGTTTGCGCATACTGTCGATTTCCGGCGTTTAATTCGAGCTGTAGAAGCTGATACGCATACGTAACATATTCAAAATCATCAGGCGCGCTCGTCAGTTACATCTAGAGGTCTGAACTCGGTCTGCTACTCGAGCTAGGTCCACGAAACTATTCGTAGTGTTCGAGACATATTGGGTTTTCAGTACTTAACTCGGGTTGTAGAAACGCTTTAGAGCTGGTACTCACAGAAACCGATCCGGAATCATCAGGCACGCTTGTCTGTTCGAGAGGTCTGAACTAGTTCTGCTACTCGAGCCAGGTCCGCGAAATCATTTGAATTCTTCGATTTCTCTAAACAGGCGCTGTCGGTGTTCTGTACTTAATTCGAGCTTTTTAGCATAGCTACAGAGCTTCTACGCACACATAAGCGATTCAGAATCACAGGCGCGTTCGTCTGAAGCATCCAGAGCTCTGAACTCAGTCTGCGACTGGAGCTAGGTCGCAAAACTATTCGTATTTGACCGATTTTCCTTCGAAATCACGGTGGATTTCTTCAACTAACTTGAGAGCTCTTTGGCACATAAATGAGATGGAATGGATCTGCTCAGCACAACAATGGGAAGGGAATTATTCGCGGCAATAGTATCTAGACGCCAGATCAGTCTGCCATCCGCTCGAACTGAAAAAATATTCGCCCCCTGCTACTTGTCTTGATATAATATATGGAAACGAAGCTCTACGAGTCTCCCCGCGGTAAGAAAGGTTGACGGTTTACCGCCGGCGCCCAGTTGCTCCATGTAACTTGAGCTTCGGATGAGCTACAGAGCTGATTAGAACAGAGATCGAAAGGAAATTACCCGAACGCTGGCCTCAAGTGACTCGTAGAGCTTCCCTAAGAGCGTTAGCGGCGAAGCTACAGACTAATTCCGGCGCGCTGAGGGGCCAGTTAAAAAAATCTCGACGGAAGTTTTACATAAAATTGCTCAGTTCAAATTCGATTTCTCGACGTGTGAATATTCATTGGAGCTATTTTCTCGCATATTCGATCTTATTCCCGCTCGGAATCTCAATGTCAGGTCTAGATGTCTGAACTCAATATACTATGGGCCCGCGAAATCTATTTCTACTCTACTTTTTTCTTTCGAGCTGATTTCTTGATTCAACTCGAGCTGCAGATCAGCGAAAAAGCTCTTTGGCATAGCCATCGGAAGAATATCATCAGGCGCGCTAGTCCAGATTCCTGAACTCGGTCTGCTACCAGAGCTGGGTCCAAAAAAACTATTCGTACTGTGCTTTGTGTTACAGATGGTAATTCTTTCCTTGACTGTAATTCTTTCCTCGACTCAACTCGTGTCTTTCCTGATTCCCCCTCCCCCTTCTTCTCCTCCTTCTCCTTCTTCTTCTGGTTCTCATCCTCCACGAGGAGCCCGCAGTAATACTCGACCTTGATCCTGCGGTTCTCCGCAGACCGATTCAAGCCCCCATAGAAGCAGGCCAGGACACAAAGAAAGATATTCGACAGCGAAGCTGCACGGAAGCAGATTTGCTGGAAAATAAAGCAGCGAAGATGACAGATCTGCAGTGTCTATCCAGGAATGCGCACAGATCAGAAACACCCGCCAGCAAGCTCTGCGACGCATTCAGTTCTGCCTGGGTGACTGTGCAGTGGAAGAGAAGGGAGCAGGTTAGAGGAGATGATAATCTGAATCATTCAGCTACATGATGTGCCAAGTTCACGTCTGCCGCCATCGAAAGAGTCCCCCACCGCATGTACGAGGCAACTTCTGTGATGCAAAGCTTCGCTCTGCGCAATCATCAGCCCGAACGAATGGTTAGAACTGCAAAATCGGCTGAGCCAGGCCGCAGATGTATCATCGCGTTTCCTTTCGAAACTGGGAACCGGCGGTAAACCGTCAACCAGGTTACCGCCAGGGCCCTCGTAGAGCTATTTTCTCACACAGCTCTCCTCAGTAAGCATAAAGAAAGCGTCCAGAGTGAGAAACTCGAAAAATCACGTTTTTGTGTTTTATCTAACGTCGGTTCCCCCAAGTGTTTTGATAATAATACTGCAGCTACGGACCTGAACATTTTACTGGCGAACGCGCCATAGGCTACTACAGATGCGAAAAATCTGCTTTCTGAAAATCAATTGTCAAATATCCTTGAATGTTTCGCAAAACTGCGCGCCGGCAGTAATCCGTCAACCTTTGTTTTTTTGCGTCTTTGCTGGGACCGTCTTGGCCACTGAGGCCAGGTCCAACAAAGTCTCAGGCAAAACAGAGCCTCTTATTCATCACGCAAGCAGTCAGCTCTTATACCACACAGCGAAGCTGAAGGAATAAAGAGAATCACATGCCGCAATGACACAATCAAACGCAAAGAACACACAGATAATCGAGGAAGTCAGTGAGCAGCGAAGCTGCAGGAATAAACAAGACACAGAGAAGAAGAAACAATGTGTGTCAAATCACTGCGAATGATCAAAGAAGGTCTGCACAACCTGTGGGAGCACCTCGCATATGCGCTCCGCCGCCGATAGCTCCGCATCTGTAACAGTGGCGCTCGGTGGTAGACACCAAGCCGCAAGATACACATCCTTGAAAATGATGTCGGTCCGCGAGAAGATATACTGGTTTCGCAGACCAATCTGTATCCATGCACCACAGGCACTGCCGCGGCTACAAACTCCCCCATCAAAGCCGGCTTTGATAAGGCAAGGAATATAACACTGAGATTCAAAGTCGTTGAGGTAAACGAAATCGGCGTACACATGGCCCTGACGGGCCTGATGGGTCAGCAAGTCTGCTTTCTGGTTCCATTCCCGAAACGAATGAGAGAAGAAGTCACGGCCGGCCTCTGGAGGCCTCACCAAGTAAGTTTCCTGCATTTCGTCCAACTTATTAATCAGAGTATCCACCCTTTTCTGATATACCTGAGCTAATACTTTCCATTTCCCGCAGAGCCAGTTAATAACAAGCAGTGAGTCCCCTTGGATGTCCAGTGGTATCCCATCTGTATCGAGGTCCCACTGTGTACAACGCATATTATGCAACGCAATACGTTTGCTGAGGCGATCCCTATATGCTGGTGTATCCTCCCGATCCTGACCGATATGAACCCCTCCATCCTCATCCAAGTTCAAGAATACAGGCACCCCTGAGGACGCCAACCCTTTACACTTCTTTTGGAAGTACTTCAACATAGTGCTAGAACAAGCATTAGCAGCGAAATCCATGAAATGCTCAAAACTTCCAGCAAAGAACTCCCACCAGGATAAACCGTAAAACGATTCCAATGAATAATACCACGGACGGAGTCCGACGCTCTCCTGTCCCCCCCGATGCCTTTTCATAGAGCTGGCCTCCTTCCAGTTTCCCCAACATCTGAGAGCCTCACTTGAATCCGTCCTCATTCTATCCCACAGTCGGCCAAACGCCAGACATGAGAAACGAGAATCTCTTCAAGCTCTCATCGAGTTCGCCTCCCGCTCCCCCCGATCTGTGATCAGCCTGTGTGCAAAGTCCTGGATGTCAATTGCCCACATCCAATGCACTCTGAGAAACTTCTGTACAATGCCCACGAAGTGAGCATCATGAAATTTTTGTCTCGCACGTTCATACCTCCTCGTATTCCATTCCTGGTAACTTTCCCCCTCCCTCCGTATACAGCGAGACATTACAGACAGGCACTTGCCCTCAAAGATATGAAGGGCGCTCAATGAACTTGAATCGACCGTGCATCCTTCCGCCGCGTAGAGCACAATACTCTGAACTCTCTGAGCATACCTCTCATATTTATCTTTCAACGGGATGGCCGTGGAGCGGAAGAAGGTCGCCTGCCCCCAGAAGGCCCTGCGAGCGCAGTCAATACAAGCGTCCAAATCATGATGTTCATTCACATGTAGTTCAGAACAAATATAAGCCCCCAGCACCTCCATCTCCGCCGTCCTTCTAAATCGATACACTCCAGACGCCTCCGACCCCACCGAGAGAGCAAGATCAGCAGTGTGAAGTATTTCCCCTTCCACATCTCGCGGCGGCTCGACCCCGAACACCATATACAATAGGCTGGATTCCTTCCATCTCATTCCATAATCATGTAACTGTGTAGTTAGACCGTGTAACATGCGTGTGAGTTCCTCTCGACTCCGAGCCAATACATAACAGTTGTCAGCCCAAAGGAAATGATTAATAATCGAAACACAGCTAGTCGAGCCAGTCACATACTCAATACGATAACCTAGTCCTAGTACGTCCCATTCTCGAATCGTGGAGCCCCACATAGCAGCAACGATGAGATTGAAGGCCAACGGTCCCTCGGGCCCTCCCGTCCGAATACATTTGTCCCACCTAACCTCCACCACCTCAATCCCATCATAATAGACAGTGCCTACACATTCGCACAAGGGGTCAAGTAGAGCATACTGTAGGTAAAGGGGTACATCCGCATGATCCAACCCGCGCCTGACATTGGCCACCGTGCAGTGATCGAACGCCTGAAGGACATCAGCGTTCGCCAAGTGTGCCGTTTCCCCTTTTCCCCATTGTGCAGCATGTTGACCTATGTGTTTGATGCTAGCCGTGATTTCGTGTGTACGACGGTGTTCCTGGAAACCATACAACCCAATATGACGAAACACTCCTTTTCTTTCAATATGACCCTCAACCAAGAGAACAACACAGGAACTGAACCATCTCGAAACAGCATTCTGCATACACAGCAAACGTCCGTCTTTTAACTTAGTGATCCCTGGAGTTTTTGGCATAAAAGAGACGAGAATCTCACGCCACGACTGAGGATACGGAATCGTGAGCTTGATGATTTTATCGAACAACTTCTGGATCGCTCTGAGAGCACACCACGGCAAGCTCCTTAGAATCTCGCACGGTATCCCGTCTGGCCCAGTAGCCCTCTGGGTCTTCAGCCGAGCTCGTGCTCTGAGAAGCAGCGCCATACTAATTCCCACAACTGATGTGGAACGTATCTCATGTACAGCCCTCATCCTGATCTCCTCCATCATACTGTTGGTGGAATTGCGTATCTCTTCGGACGACACCTTGCAACGAACGAACTTGTCGAGCTCCTCCTTCCACTCCTCACGGTCCTCCGTCTCCCTCCCATCCACCACTAAATGTTTGATAGTATATCTGACCTTTCTTTTTGTTGGGGGACATCTGCACATAATCATATCACGTCGATAACCTCTGCGTAGACGATTAGCCTCATTCTTTAACCTCCTCAACCTCTCCACTTCCTCCTTCGGACACATCTTAACCTCCTCCTCCGCTCTTGTGAGCTGCACCGGCCTGGACGGCTCTCTCTGTCTTCTCGCACCCGTGGTGGAGTAGTCCACCGTCGGTGACAAGTACGCCTCCAGCATAGTACTCTCCAGACCCTGTGGACAGGTCACAGACGGACACCTTGAAAAGGCAGCACCGCCTAGATACGAATCCACATGCTGTCGAGCCTGATGCTCATCAGCCCAAGTCGAACACTTGTATCCGACCAGAGACGGCCTAGACTTCTGACCAGGCTGGGGGTCAGGGCGACGAACAATCACGTTCCCAGGGTCAGTGAAACTCGCCGTGATGATTGCGTGATCGGATAATCTACTGAACTGCTTCTTCCCACCCCTCTTGAAACACCACTTCACCTCCAGATCCGAGAACTCCCAACGGTGAGGGACCATTAGGTAATCCAGGACCCTCTTCGAAGTCAGAAACTTGTTCTCCCCCCACGACTCCCAGGTATGCCTCCTAGTACAGAAAGTGTTGGCGGCCTTCAGTCCATGCGATTCCATGAACTCTAACAGCAGCTCCTTCAGCCTCCTCCTCCGACTCCTCCTTTCAATCTGCTGTGTACCGTCTCCTCCTCTCTCCCACCTTCTGTCCGTACGAGTACCTTCCTTTCCAGTAGCCTCATACTCCTCCCCATTATACGTAAATCTGCATCCAGGCGGAATCTCCACGTTTGCATCGAGCAGAACACAAAAGCTGGCCTGAGGAAACTTAGTGCGGAGAACATTGCGAGCACGACCGATCTGCTCGTATACCTCCGCAGCAATCTCAACACAATCCTCCACATGAGGGTCTGGCAAATACGCTGACACAATAATGAGTGGTGACTTCTCTGACCCAAAGACACCGATAACGAACCTCGTGAAACAAGTGAAAAACATACGGACGGCAGCCGCCCAAGATCTGTCGAAGATGAGAGCTGCCTTACTACACGAACTAGTTTTGATACGCCACCCCAAGCGTTCAAATTCCCCGTGCACTAGGTATTGAGTTTCCTGACATGCAAAGAGCCCACCACATGCCCTCATATGATGGAGAATCTCAGCACATTTGAAATGAGCCTCCCCTGCTTTGTTCAGGTTCCAGCTCGCTAAGCGCATGCCCCGGACGAGGCGCCGCAAACGTCACTGCCTACGATTCACTTCCTGAAGTATATCATTCATGGGAATCTTCAGCGCCGGATAAAAAGAAACAATACGAGCCCATGCATCAGCATGAAGAACCCAAGCCCCTGTGGTATTCGTATACGTCGCAAAACAGACGGGTCGGAAATTCGTAACAGCTTGAGTCCAAATCTGACTTCTCGGTGGCCCCACCTCCCCACGGATCTCGATTTGAACATGAGCCGAGGTCATACTACGCCAAGTCCCACAGAAACGAGCAACCGCTTTCACATGATCACGCTTCCAGGGTGCACACTCCACTAACGTACGAATCTTTCTGGGATCGATTGGCGTGTCCATATCATGAGTGAGAACATCGGCATCTGGATACGTATAACCTGGGGGCGGGGCAATGCGGTCGGCGGGTTCCTTACAGACCATATCCATCCATTTCTTTATTCTCCAAAGAGTGTCCCGTGGTGTCCCTTCTTTGAAACCGACCTTCACACTGCCGTACATATATCTTCCTCCGTTTAAACGTTCAGTTTTATCTTTATCGTAAGCATTCCTTTCCTCCCCCTGAAGTGTCCCAATCATATTAGATATTAACTGTGCCGCATCTGCCCAGGGTATCATTTGATTTCCCCGATTTACTTGATTCGACCAATCCGTAACCCACCCTTTCAGCTCGAGATAAGTTGGTGTGAACTGGCTCGATCGCTCCTGTTGCACGCGAGGGAACGAACCTCCACCACCACCAGAGGAGCCACCAGGGCCCACACTAGTCGAAACCGAAGCTGCAGGAGATCCAGCCAAAATTTGCTTAACCTGTTTCTCCAAAATCTCTGTCCGTGCATCTGATTTGTCCATTCTCTCCGTATGCAACTTGAGTGTGTCATCCACTCTTTTGATGTCCGTCTTCGTCGATTGAACAACATGGATGAGATCCTCATGGGCATCCTCCGTTTTCCAAACATGCTTCATCATCATCTGTTTGAATGGATCCTTCTCCTTTTCTAACATCACTTTCCTCTCCTCCTCAATCTCTGTTCCACGTGCACGTTTGGATCGAGTCTCACCATCCCCAGTCATCGCGGCATCCGCCGCTGCTGCAACATGAGTCATATCTTCCAGAATATTACCGTTCAATCCGTATTTATCTAACCAGCTCCTATCGTCCTCACGTTGGCGTTTGTTCGATGCTGCCTCCAGTGCCTGCAGATCTTTCTGATCCCACGGCTGGTATTCCTCAAGGTAATCAAAGTTGACTCTCTCGTCCTGGTAGTCTTCTGTGGGTATGTCCAAATTCCTTTGACGCCGAAACCACTCCTCAGTACTTTCACCCCAATGCTCGAGTCCTATCTCTCTCCTCAATGCCAGCTGAGCCTCAGGACTGTCGTACGACGTGATTGTCAACAACGGTCAACAAGGACACGTCTTACGACGTGATTGCCAGTAACGACCACCCGTTCAATAAGAGGTAAAGAATGCAGACAGACAATGAACAGCAGTGCAGCACACCAGAGAATCTCAATACTACGAAGAAGAATATAGCGTACAATACAAGAGATGTAGAGTAGCAGACAAAAACCTCGAGGGAACCCAGGCAAGCCGGGCTCACACCCCGAGGCCAGGGCTCGCTAGAACGTCTGGAGGTACCCCAGGCAGAGACGTTCTTGAGCCGAGACGTTCTTGAGCCGGGAGACTCGTAGAGCTTCCTCACAACATATAATGTCGAAAAAAAATTACACAGAAAAGATAGTTGTTCAGCCCAAGCAATTTCAAACCTCTCGGACGCAACAGCCGAACCCTCCCGATGCCTCTGAAGTGTCTTCTGTACGAAGTTCAGACCTCTGCATGCGACAGGCGGACGCGTCTGATGTCTCTCCATCGATCCCTGTCATGACCAGCCCTGCAGCCCCCCCTACAGCCCGAGTTAAGTACAGGAAGCCGAGAGCATCTCTCAGGATGACTCGAACAATATCAACAGCTTCGCGGACCTAGTTTGGGCAGCAGACAGAGTTCCGAGCTCTGGATTCGAAAAGCGGACGCGCCTGATGTCTCCGAATAGATTCCAGTGCTTACCAGCCGTGCAGCCACCCTACAGCCCGAGTTAAGCGCAGAGAACCGACAGCATCTCTCAAGATGACTCGAAAAATACGAATAGTTTCGCGATTCTAGATCGGGCAGCAGACCGAGTTCAGAGCTCTGGATTCAACAGACAACGGCCACTGATTCTGAATCGGTTTATGTATGTATCAGCTCTGTAGCTGTCCTATAGCTCGAGTTAAGTACAGAAAACCGAGAGCGTCTGACAGAAACCCGCCCGTGTCTTTTTGGCAGTAAAAGCTACCCGATCGAGCCGATGTCAAGATGGCGACCGGGAATAAGATCTGATATCACGGAAAAAAACTAGAGCTCTAACGAATGGTTGAATTTCGAGAACAAAATGTTCAACCGAGCAAAAGTCACGAAACAGTCCGTCGAGATTTTTCTTGCCAACTAGCTCTCCAGCGCCCCGGAATTACTCTTAAGCTTCCAGCAATAACTTGCTAAGGGAAGCTTTACGAGTTACTACCAAAAGTTATCATTACCACTTTGTCCTTTCTGGCCGGGTCGGCCAACTAGCTCCACCCCACTGCCGAAACTGGCGCCGGCGGTGAACCGTCAACCTGGTCACCACCGGGAACCTCGTAGAGCTCCTCACGCGCGTAGGAGTGCTCATGGCTGATAGAAGCATTTCTCGAAAAAGAGAGAGCATGATTTTTTCCATGTCGACATGAAGTTGGTTCCTCCAAGTGTTTTGATAGTAAAAGTGCATGTAGAGAGCGCATATTAAGACAGAGAGGCCCTCATAGTTCTACAGGTGCGAAAAATCTGCTTTTTCAAAATAAATGGTCAAATATCTTTCAAAAAATTGCAAAACCACCCAAAAGTTATCACATTGTCCGTTCTGGTCGGGTCGCCCAACTAGCTCCACCCCGCGCCGGAATTCCTCTAGCTCATCGATAACGAAGAGCTCTACGAGGTATTCTTCTAGGCCGGAAAGCATTCCTGGCGAGCCGTCTGACGCTCCCGCGAAGCGCTTCTGGGTCTCTGGGGTGCTCCCGTGCAGCGTCTCTGAAGCGCTGCCGGGAACGCTTCCACGCGCGCCTGCACGCGTGCAGGCCCGCGTTCAAGCCTGCAGGTAGCTCTCCCGGACCCGCTGCGACGTTTTACAGGTCGCGGCGGGGATCGTGGAGCGGCGGCGGGCACCACCACCGCCCTGCTTCTAATCTTAAACCCTTGAGCTTTCAGAGAGCTCTCTGGGAATAATGTCGGAAAAAATTGCAACGACTGGGCGCCGGCGGTAAACCGTCAACCTTTCTTACCGCCGGGGGACTCGTAGAGCTTCCTGGCAACATAATGTAAATACACTGAAAAATAATTTTTTCGGCCAAGCAATTTCAGACCTCTCGGATGCAACAGCCGAACGCTTCCTATGCTTCTGGATTGTCTTCTGTACGAGCTCTGTAGCTCTTCTACAGCCCGAGCTTCGTGCGTAAATCGACAGCACCTCTCAAGATGACTCGAATAATACGAATAGTTTGGCAAACCTAGCTCGAGTATCACACCGAGATCAGACCTCTGCATGCCACAGGCGGACGCGTCTGATGTCTCTGAATCGATTCCTGTGATTACCAGCCCTGCAGCCCCCCTACAGCCCGAGCTAAGTGCAGGAAACCGACAGCACTTCTCAACATGACTTCAACAATACAAATAGTTTTGCGGACCTAGTTCGTGCAGCCGAGGGGGACGCGCCTGATGTTCCAAATCGATTCCAGTGATTACCAGCCATGCAGCCCCCCTACAGCCCGAGCTAAGTGCAGAGAACCGACAGCATCTCTCAAGATGACTCAAACGATACGAATAGTTTTCGGTTCTAGATTGAGAAGCAGACCGAGTTCAGAGCTCTGGATTCAACAGACAACGACCACTGATGATTCTGAATCGGATTCTGTACGCATCAGCTCTGAATCGGTGCTGTAGCTCGAGTTAAGTACAGAAAACCCAGAGCGTCTGTCAAGATGACTCGAATAATACGAATAGATTTGCAGACCTAGCTCGGCTAGCAGACCGAGTTCAGACCTCTGGGTTCAACAGGCGAACGCGCCTGATCATTCTGAATCCATAGGCCGTGCTGACCAGCTCTGTAGCTGTCCTGAAGCTCGAGTAATTTTGAGAAAACCGTCACCGCGTATCAAGATGACTCGAAACGGCCGATCCCGCCGGAGTGCTTTTTGGCAGTAAAAGGTACCCGATCGGGCTGAGATCAAGATGGCGAGCGGGAATAAGATCGAATATCACGGGAAAAAATACTAGAGCTCTAACGAATTGTTGAATTTCGAGAACAAAATTTTCAACCGACCAAAAGTCAGCAAAAGGTCCGTCGAGATTTGTCTTGCCAACTAGCTCTCCAACGCCCCGGAATTACTCTTAGCTTCCAGCAATAACTTGCTAGGAGAAGCTCTACGAGTTATTAGAAGCTGGACGGTGGTTGTACCCGCCAGGAGCTCCTCCACAGCGTGTCCACGTTGCCCGCAGCGCCCCGCCTAACCCGGCAGCTTGTCCGGGAGAGCTTCCGGCAAGCTTCCTTGCGTGCCTGCACGCGTGCAGGCACGCATGGAAGCGATTCTGGAAGCACTTCGGCAGCGCTGCAGGGGAGCTCCCCGGAGCGCCAGAAAAGCTTCACGGAAGGTGCTGAGGGCCCGCCAGGAAAGCTTTCTGGTGTGTGCCCTTTGCTCTCCGGGTGAGGAGCTCAGCTCTCTGGAGGGAGTTCTACTGTCCAAACATTTGGACGAACCGACATCATGTTGATATCGAAAAATAGAATTTCGTTTTTTTTCTGAAAATGCTCTTTGAAGCTGTTTGCTTTACATCTGAACAATCTTACGCGCACAAGGAGCTCTACGAGGTTTCTGGCGGTAACCAGGTTGACGGTTCACCGCCGCCGCCAGTCTGCTCTTTGCTCTCCAAAACCTGGCTGTTTAAAAGATATTTGACCATTCATTTTCAGAAGCAGATTTTTCCCACCTGTAAACGACTATAAAGGCTCTTCGTCTTAATTTGAGTTCTTCAGGCGCACTTTTACTAGGCAAACACTTGGCGGAACCAACTTTATGTCGACATGAAAAATAGCAACGTTGTCTTTTTCGAGAAATGCCTCTAGAAGCTCTCTCTCTTTCGACTCTGAGCATTCTCACGCGTGAAAGGAGCTCTACGAGGTTCCCGGCGGTTACCAGATTGATGGTTTACCGCCGGCGCCAGTTCACCTCTAGAGGACTGCGACATTCCCAGCAACCAACTCTATGTCGACACGAAAAAAATGAATGTTCGTTCTTTTCACCCTCTTCTTCGACTCCGAGCTCTCTCACGCGTTGAAGGACCTCTACGAGGTTCCCGGCGGTGACCAGGTTGGCGGTTCACCGCCGGTGCCAGTCAGATTTTTCGCTCCTCTAGAGAAGTGCTACATAGGGTTTTAGACTGGGAAAGGTCGGTAGAAGGCGAGAGCTTCTGGAGGCATTTCTCGAAAATTGAACGTTTATTTTTTCATGTCGACGTAAAGTTGGTTCCTCCAAGTGATTTGATAATGAAAGTGCGCTTAGAGAGGTCATATTAAGACGCAGAGGTGCGAAAAATCTGGTTTCCCAAAATGAATTTTCAAATATCTTTCAAATCTTAGCAAAACCGACCCAAAGTTACCACATCTTTTTCTCTCGCCGGATCGACCAACTAGGTCCACCTCGCGCCGGAATTCCTCTAGCTCATCGATAACGAAGAGCTCTACGAGATATATCTTTCAAATTATTGCAAAAGCGACCCAAAGTCATCAAATTGTCTCTTTCAGCCGGGTCGGCCAACTAGCTGCACCCCGCGTCGGAATGGGAATGGGCGGTAAACCGTCAACTTGATTACCGCTGAGAACGTTTTTCTGTTTTCATCCAACGTCGGTTCCTGCAAGTCTTTCGATAGTTATATTGCAGACGCAATAAAACCCACTAAACGCGACAAAAATACCGGTTCTCAAATGAATTATCACTTGGTAGCGTCCAAAACTGGGATTCGGCGGTAAACCGTCAACCAGGTAACCACCGGGAGCCTCGTAGAGCTCTATTCTGGCGCGGCGCTGCTCGAAGCACACGAAAGAAGCTTTCTCTAGCGTAAAGAAGAAATATCGGAACATATGTTCTTTCATCTTCGCTTCGTGGACCTAGCTGCCAGACCGAGTTCGGACCTCTCGATGCGAGAAAAATTGCGCCGGATGATACTGGATCGGTTCATATGCGTGCCAGTTCTGTAGCTCTTCTAAATCTTCAGTTAAGGGACACCGACAACACTCGTCAATGATTGTATATTACAAATAGTGTTGCGGGCCTAGCTCGAGCAGGTTCAGACCTCTCGATGGGACAGACGAACGCGCCTGATAATTCTGAATCGGTTTCTCTGAGTATCAGCTCTGTAGCTGTCCTAAATCTGGAGTTAAGTACAGAAAACCGTCAACGCGTGTCAAGATGACTCGAAACGGCCGACGGTTCCCTCAAGTCTTTTGATAGAAATATTACAGCTACAGACCTGGGAATTTAACTGGCAGACGCGGCATAACCCGCTACAGGTGGGAACAATACCTGTTTGTAAACCGAATTTTGAAATTTTGCACAAGATAGAATAACCGACCCCAAGTCGTCACGTTGTCTCTTAAGCTCGGTTCGGCCAACTAGCTCCACCTGCGCCCGAATTCCTCTTAGCTCATCTTGCCGAAGAGCTCTACGAGGTACCCGGAGAGGAAAGGGCACGCACGCCAGAAAGCTTCCCTGGTCTGAAATCCCTTAGGCTGAACAATTATTCGTTCTCTGCAATGTTTTTCGACATTACAAGGAAGCTCTACGTACCGTCGGCGCCCAGTTCGTATGCTTCGAGTCATCTTGAGAGATGCTGTCCGTTTTCTGCACTTAACTCGAGCTGTACGGGGGCTGCAGGGCTGGTAATTACTGGAATCGATTTGGAGCAATCAGGCGCGTCCGCCTGTCGCATTCAGAGCTCTGAACTCGTTCTGCTGCCCCGAGCTAGTTCTGCGAAACTGTTTGTATTGTTCGAGTCATCTTCAGAGCTGCTGTCGGTTTTCCACTTAACTCGGGCTGTAAGAGGCTGCAGGGCTGGAAATCACAGGAATCGATTCAGAGACATCAGACGCGTCCGCCTGTCGCATTCAGAGGTCTGAATTCGGTCTGGTACTCGAGCTAGATTCGGGAAACTATTTGTATTGTTCGAGTGATCTTGAGAGGTGCTGTCGCTTTTCGCACGTAACTCGGGCTGTAGGAGAGCTGCGGAGCTCGTGCGCTCAGAAAACGATCAGAAGCATGAAGGGCGTTCGGCCGTTGCATCGAGAGGTCTGAAATTCAACCATTTTGGTCGGTTGAAAATTTTGTTCTCGAAATTCAACCATTCGTTAGAGCTCTAGTTTTTTTTCCCCGTAATACTCGATCTTATTCCCGCTCGCCATCTTGATCTCAGCTCGATCGGGTACTTTTTACTGCCAAAAAGCACTCCGGCGGGATCGGTCGTTTCGAGGCATCTCGATACGCGCTGTCGGTATTCTCGAGATAACTTGAGCTTCAGGACAGCTACAGAGCTGGTCAGCACAGCTAATCGATTCAGAATGATCAGGCGCAATCGCCTGTTGAACCCAGAGGTCTGAACTCGGTCTGCTAGCCGAGCTAGGTCCGCAAACCTATTCGTATTATTCGAGTCATCTTGACAGACGCTCTCGGTTTTCTGCATTCAACTCGAGCTACAGGACAGCTACAGAGCTGATACGTACAGAATCTGATTCAGAATCATCAGTTGACGTTTTCTGTTTAATCCAGAGCTCTGAACTCGGTCTTCTGCGCGATCTAGAATCGCAAAACTATTCGTATTGGTCGAGTCATCTTGAGAGATGCTGTCGGTTCTCTGCATTAAACTCGGGCTGTAGGGGGCTGCATGGCTGGTAATCACTGGAATCCATTCGGAGACATCAGGCGCATCCGCCTTTCGAATCTAGAGCTCAGAACTCTGTCTGCTGCCCAAACTAGATTCGCGAAACTATTTGTATTCTTCGAGTCATCCTGAGAGGTGCTGTCGGTTTTCTGCGCTTAACTCGGTTTATAGGGGGGCTGCAGAGCTGGTAATCACAGAAATCGATTCAGAGACATCAGACGCGTCCGCCTGTCGCATGCAGAGGTCAGAACTCGGTCTGATACTCGAGGCTAGGTTTGCCAAACTATTCGTATTGTTCGAGTCATCTTGAGATGTGCTGTCGATTTACGCACGTAACTCGGGCGGTAGGAGAGCTACAGAGCTCGTATCGGGGGCGATCCGCTGTTGCATCCGAGAGGTTTGAAATTGCTTGGGCTGAAAAAATATTTCTCCTGTGTAATTTGTTTCGACATTATATGTTGTCAGGAAGCTCTAGGAGTCCCCTGGCGGTAACAAAGGTTGAAAATTTTCAACCGACCCAAAGTCACCAAAATTTCCGTCGAGATTTTTCTTGCCAACTTGCTCTCCAGCGCTCCGGAATTACACTAAAGCTTCCAGCAATAACTTGCTAAGGGAAGCTCTACGAGTTACAGACACCGATCCAGAATCATCAGGCGCGTTCATCGGTTGCATCTAGAGGTCTTAACTCGTTCTGCTATCTTCACGAACCTTTATCTCGTATAGCTCTTTGTTATCGATGAACTAGAGGAATTCTGGCGCGGGGTGGAGCTAGTTGTTCGACCCGACCAGAAGGGACAAAGTGATAACTTTTGGGTGATTTTGGGAACACTTGAAAGATACTTGTAAGAGTCCACTTGTAAGCGTCCACTTGTAAGCGCCCAAAACTGGCGCCGGCGGTGAACCGCCGAGAACCTCGTAGAGCTCCTCTCACTAGTGAGAGTGCAGAGAATCGAGACAGAATCAAAAAATGGACATTTTTCGAAAATCTTGAAATTCGATTTTGTCGATATTCATATTCGCTCAGTTCCCGGAAGTCAACTCATGCAAAAGTGCATCGTGAGAGCTGAGCTGCTGTCAGAGAGGAGTTCATATGCCAATGCTCGGCGTGAAAATCTGCTTTTTCAAAATAAATGGTCAAATATCTTTCAAATTTTGGCAAAACCACCCAAAAGTTGCCACATTGTCCTTTCTGGCCGGGTCGGCCAACTGGACGCCGGCGGTAAACCGTCAACCTTGGTTACCGCCGGGAGACTCGTAGAGCTTCCAGCTCGACTGAAGTTGAGAACACCGAGCACCTACCAACATTCCGACTCATAGTGAATATTTTGTGACCTCTCAATGCGACAGGCGGGCGCGTCTGATGTCTGCGAGTCGACTCCTGTCATTACCAGCCCTGCAGCCCCCCTACAGCCCGAGTTGAGTGCAGAAAACTGACAGCACCTCTCAGGATGACTCCAACAATACAGTAGTTTCGCAGACCTAATTCGGGCAGCAGACCGAGTTCCGAGCTCTCGATTCGACAGGCGGACGCGTCTGATGTCTTGAAATCGATTCCTGTGACCACCACCACTGCAGCTCCCCTCAGCGAGTTGAATGGAGGAAACCGAGAGCACTTCTCAAGATTGTTTGACCAATACGAATAGTTTCGCGATTCTAGATCGGGCAGCAGACCGAGTTCAGAGCTCTGAATTCGACAGACAAACGCAACTGATGATTCTGAATCAGTGTCTGTAACTATCAGCTCTGTAGCTGTCCTACAGCTCGAGTTAAGTACAAAAAACCGAGAGTTTCTGTCAAGATGATCTGAATAATACGAATAGGTTTGCAGACCTAGCTCGGCTAGCAGACCGTGTCAAGATGATCTGAATAATACGAATAGGTTTGCAGACCTAGCTCGGCTAGCAGACCGAGTTCAGACCTCTGGATTGACCAGACGAACGCGCCTGATGATTCTGAATGCGATAGGTGTGCTTACCAGCTCCGTAGCTGCCCTGAAGCTCGAGTTATGTTCAGAAAACCGTCAGCGCGTATCAAGATGACTTCAAACGGGCGATCCCGCCAGAGTGCTGTTCGACAGTAATATTCACCCGATCGAGCTGAGATCAAGATGGCGAGCGGGAATAAGATCGAATATCACGGGAAAAAATACTAGAGCTCTAACGAATGGTCAAATTTCGAGAACAAAATTTTCAACCGAGCCCAACTAGCTCTCCAGCGCTTCGGAATTACTCTAAAGCTTCCAGCAATAACTTGCTAAGGGAAGCTCTACGAGTTACTAGCTCCACCCCGCGCCGGAATTCCTCTAGCTCATCGATGCCGAAGAGCTCTACGAGGTACTTGTAAGCGTCCAAAACCCGGATAGCCAAGCCAAGCAACATTCTGACCCATAGTGAACATTTTGTGACCTCTGAATCAAGCGGACGCGTCAGATGTCTGCGAATCGACTCCTGTCATTACCAGCCCCGCAGCCCCCCCTACAGCACGAGGTCAGTGCAGAAAACCGACAGCATCTCTCAGGATGACTCGAACAATCCAACAGTTTCGCGAAACTAGTTCGAGCAGCAGACCGAGTTCCGAGCTCTGGATTCGAAAGGCGGACGCGCATGATCTCTTTGAATCGATTCATATGACAACCAGCACTGTAGCCCCTCAGCGCAAGTTGAGTGAAGAAAACCGAGAGCACTTCTCAAGATGACTCAACCAATACGAATGATTTCGCGATTCTAGATCGATCAGAAGACCGAGTTCAGAGGTCTGCATTCGCCAGACAAACGCAAATGCAGATTCTGAATCAGTTTCTGTGAATATCAGCTCTGTAGGTGTCTTACAGCTCTAGTTAAGTACAGAAAACCGAGAGTTTCTGTCAAGATGACTCGAATAATACGAATAGGTTTGCGAACCTAGCTCGCCTCACAGACCGAGTTCAGAGCTCTGGATTCAACAGTCGAACGCGCCGAATCATTCAGGATGCGATAGGTGCGCTCACCAGCTCTGTAGCTGTCCTACAGCTCGAGTTCAGATCAAAATACCGACAGTTTCTGTCAAGATGACTCGAATAATACGAATAGGTTTGTGGACCTAGCTCGCCTCACAGAACGAGTTCAGATCTCTAGATTCAACAGGCGAACGCGCCTCATGATTCTGAGTGCGATGGGTGTGCTTACCAGCTCTGTAGCTACCCTACAGCTTGAGTTAAGTACAAAATACTAACATAATAGGTTAGCGGACCTAGCTCGGCTCACAAACCGAGTTCAGACCTCTAGATTCAACGGGCGAACGCGCGTGATAATTCTGAGTGCGATAGCTGTGCTTACCAGCTCTATAGCTGCCCTACAGCTCGATTTAAGTACAAAATACCGACAGCGCGTATCAAAATGACTCAAAACTGCCGTTCCCGCCTGTCTGCTTTTTGGCCTTCAAAGTTACCCGATCGAGCTGACATCAAGATGGCGAGCGGGAATAAGATCAAATATATTGGGAAAAAATACTAGAGCTCTAACGAATGGTCAAATTTCGAGAACAAAATTTTCAACCGACCAAAAGTCAGCAAAAGTTCCGTCGAGATTTTTCGTGCCAACTAGCTCTTCAGCGCCCCGGAATGTGAGCGTCCAAACCCCGGATAGCGAAGCCAAGCGCGGAACGCCGCACGGGGACCTCTGCCAGGCCGCCTGAGACGATGCGCGGGACGCTGGAAACCTCGCAGGAGAGGCTTGCAGGGGCGCCGTTTACGATGCGTGGGGCCCTGCAAAGCGCGCAAGGAAGATCTGCCTAGGAGCCTGGAAGAACTGCCGAAGCGCTTCCGAAGCTCTGCCGAAGCGCTTCGCGCACCTTGGAGCCACGCGTATTGGGAAACGCTAGGAAGCAACGCTCCCGGACCCGCTGCAATCTCCGGCAGGGCGCTGCGAGAATCGTGGACCGGCGGAGATGGGCGTGTGCTCCTCACCACCCACCGCCGGCTTCTTATCTGAAACCCTCAGCTCTCCAAGGAGCTATCCGGGAATTACTCTAAAGCTTCCAGCAACTAGCTTAGGGAAGCTCTACGAGTCACGGGGACCTCTGCCAGGCCGCCTGAAACGATGCGCGGGGCGCTGGAAACCTCGCAGGAGACGCTTGCAGGGGCGCCGTTTACAATGCGTGGGGCACTGCAAAGCGCGCAAGGATGATCTGCCTAGGTGCCTGGAAGAACTGCCGAAGCTCTTCCGAAGCTCTGCCGAAGCGCTTCGCGCACCCTGGAGCCACGCGTATTGGGAAACGCTAGGAAGCCACGCTCCCGGACCTGCTGCCGGTTCCGGCAAGTTCTTGCGAGAATGACTCGTAGAGCTTCCCTAAGCTAGTTGCTGGAAGCTTAAGAGTAATTCCGGCGCGCTGGAGAGCTAGTTGGCAAGAAAAATCTCGGCGGAGCTTTTGATGACTTTTGGTCGGTTGAAAATTTTGTTCTCGAAATTTGACCATTCGTTAGAGCTCTAGTATTTGTTCCCGTGATATTCGATCTTATTCCCGCTCGCCATCTTGATCTCAGCTCGATCGGGTAACTTTGAAGGCCAAAAAGCACTCTGGCGGGATCGGCCGTTTCGAGTCATCTTGATACGCGTTGTCGGCATTGTGTACTCAACTCGAGCTGTAGGGCAGCTACAGAGCTAGTAAGCACACATATCGCATTCAGAATGAATAGACGCGTTCGGCTGTTGAATCCAGAGGTCTGAAATCGGTCTGTGAACCGAGCTAGGTCCGCAAACCTATTCGTATTATTCGAGTCATCTTGACAGAAACTGTCGGTATTTTGTACTTAACTCGAGCTGTAGGGCAGCTACAGAGCTGGTAAGCACACCTATCGCATTGAGAATGATTAGGCGCGTTCGGCTGTTGAATCCAGAAGTCTGAACTCGGTCTGTGAGCCGAGCTAGGTCCGCAAAGCTATTCGTAGTATTCGAGTCATCTTGACAGAAACTGTCGGTATTTTGTACTTAACTCGAACTGTAGGGCAGCTACAGAGCTGGTAAGCACACCTATCGCATTCAGACTGATTAGGCGCGTTCGGCTGTTGAATCCGGAGGTGTGAACTCGGTCTGTGAGCCGAGCTAGGTCCGCAAACCTATTTGTATTATTCGTGTCATCTTGACAGAAACTCTCGGTTTTCTGTACTTAACTCGAGCTGTAAGACAGCTACATAGCTGATATTTACAGAAACTGATTCAGAATCGTCAGTTGCGCTTGTCTGTCTAATCTAGAGCTCTGATCTCGGTCTGCTGCCCGATCTAGAATCGCGAAATTATTCGTATTGGTCGAGTCATCTTGAGAAGTGCTCTCGGTTTCCTGCACTTAACTTGCGCTGAGAGGGGGCTACAGTGCTGTCGATTTGAAGAGATCATGCGCGTGCGCCCGTCGAATCCAGAGCTCGGAACTCGGTCTGCTGCCCGAACTAGGTTCGCGAAACTTGTATTGTTCGAGTCATCCTGAGAGATGCCGTCGGTTTTCTGCACTGACCTCGGGCTCTAGGGGGGCTGCGGCGCTGGTAATGACAGGAGTCGATTCGCAGACATCAGACGCGTCCGCTTGTCGCATTCAGAGGTCAAAACATATTCACTATGAGTCAGAATGTTGGTAGATGGCGTCGGTTTTCTCAACTGGGCGCCGGCGGTAAACCGTCAACCTTTGTTACCGCCGGGGGACTCGTAGAGCTTCCTGACAACATATAATGTCGAAGAAAATTGCAGAGAACGCATAGTTTTTCAGCCCAACTCGAGTAGCAGGCCGAGTTCGGACCTCTCAATGCGACAGACAGACGCGTCTGATGTCTCCGAATCGATTCCTGTGATTGCCCGCCCTGCAGCCCCCCTACAGCCCGAGCGAAGTGCAGAACGCCGACAGTAGCTCTCAAGATGACTGGAAGAATACGAACAGTTTCGTGATTCTAGATCGCGCAGCAAACCGAGTTCAGAGCTCTGGATTCAACAGGCGAACGCGCCTGATTATTCTGAGTGCGATAGGTGTGCACACCAGCACTGTAGCTGCCCTACAGCTCGAGTTAAGTAGAAAATACCGACAACGCGTATCAAGTCGACTCGAATAATACGAATAGGTTTGCGGACCTAGCTCGGCTAGCAGACCGAGTTCAGACCTATGAATTCAACAGGCGACCGCGCCTGATCATTCTGCGTGCGATAGGCGTGTTTACCAGCACTCTAGCTGCCCTACAGCTCGAGTTGAGTAGAAAATACCGACAGCGCCTACAAGTTGACTCGAATAATACGAATAGGTGTGCGGACCTAGCTCAGCTAGCAGACCGAGTTCAGGCCTATGGATTCAACAGGCGAACGCGCCTGATGATTCTGAGTGCAATAGCTGTGCTTACAAGCTCTGTAGCTGCCCTATAGCTCGAGTTAAGTTCAAAATACCGATAGCGCATATCAAAATGACTCGAAACGGCCGTTCCCGCCAGAGTGCTTTTTGGCCTTTAAAGTCACCCGATCGAGCTGAGATCAAGATGGCGAGCGGGAATAAGATCGAATATCACGGGAAAAAATACTAGAGCTCTAACGAATGTTCAAATTTCGAGAACAAAATTTTCAACCGACCAAAAGTCACCAAAAGTTCCGTCGAGATTTTTCTTGCCAACTAGCTCTCCAGCGCGCCGGAATTACTCTTAGCTTCCAGCTATAACTAGCTAAGGGAAGCTCTACGAGTTACTTAAGTCGAGCTTGGAAGCTCTACGAGTTCCCCGGCGGTAACCAAGGTTGACGGTTTACCGCCGGCGCCCAGTCGTGGACCGGCGGAGGTGGGCTTGTCCTCCCCACCACCCACCGCCGGCTTCTTTTCTGAAATCCTCAGCTCTCCAAGGAGCTATCCGGGAATAGCGAAGCCAAGCGCGGAACGCCGCACGGGGCTTGCCAGGCCGCCTGAAACGATGCGCGGGGCGCTGGAAACCTCGCAGGAGACGCTTGCAGGGGCGCCGTTTACGATGCGTGGGGCCCTGCACAGCGCGCAAGGAAGATCTGCCTAGGAGCCTAGAAGAACAGCCGAAGCTCTTCCGAAGCTCTTCCGAAGCGCTTCGCGCACCCTGGAGCCACGCGTATTGGGAAACGCTAGGAAGCCACGCTCCCGGACCCGCTGCCGGTTCCGGCAAGTTCCTGCGGGGATCGTGGACCGGCGGAGGTGGGCGTGTGCTCCTCACCACCCACCGCCAGCTTCTTATCTGAAACCCTCAGCTCTCCAAGGAGCTACCCGGGAAAAACCCGGATAGCGAAGCCAAGCGCGCAACGCCGCACGGGGACCTCTGCCAGGCTGCCTGAAACGATGCGCGGGACGCTGGAAACCTCGCAGGAAACGCTCGCAGGGGCGCCGTTTACGATGCGTGGGGCCCTGCAAAGCGCGCAAGGAAGATCTGCCTAGGAGCCTGGAAGAACGGCCGAAGCTCTTCCGAAGCTCTTCCGAAGCTCTGCCGAAGCGCTTCGCGCACCCTGGAGCCACGCGCATTGGGAAACGCTAGGAAGCAACGCCCCCGGACCCGCTGCAACCTCGGGCAAGTTCCTGCGGGGATCGTGGACCGGCGGAGGTGGGCGCGTGCTCCTCACCACCCACCGCCGACTTCTTCTCTGAAACCCTCAGCTCTCCAAGGAGCTATCCGGGAAAAACCCGGATAGCGAGGCAAGGCGCGGAGCGCAGAGCGCTCCAAAGCGCCGCACGGCGACCTCTGCCAGGCCGCCTGGGACGATGCGTGGGACGCTGGAAACCTCGCAGGAGAAGCCTGCGAGGGCGTGTTTTACGACGCGCGGGGCTTTGTGAAACCTACCACGACACTTCTGCCTAGCAGCCTGCGAGCACTGGCGAAGCTCTGCCGAAGCTCTGCCGAAGCGCTTCGCGCACCCTTGGGCCACGCGCATTGGGAAACGCTAGGAAGCCACGCTCCCGGACCCGCTGCCGGTTCCGGCAGGGCGCTGCGAGAATCGTGGACCGGCGAGGTGGGCGTGTGCTCCTCACCACCCACCGCCGGCTTCTTATCTGAAACCCTCAGCTCTCCAAGGAGCTATCCGGGAATTTGACCATTCTATAACTCGTAGAGCTTCCCTTAGCAAGTAACTCGCGGAGCGCTGGAGAGCTAGTTGGCAAGGAAAATCTCGACGGACCTTTTGCTGACTTTTGGTCGGTTGAAAATTTTTTTCTCGAAATTTGAACATTCGTTAGAGCTCTAGTATTTTTTCCCGTGATATTCGATCTTATTCCCGCTTGCCATCTTGATCTCAGCTCGATCGGGTAAATTTTACTGCCAAAAAGCGCCCCGGCGGGAACGGCCGTTTCGAGTCATCTTGATACGCGTTGTCGGTATTTTGTTCTTAACTCGAGCTATAGGGCAGCTACAGAGCTGGCAAGCACATCTATCGCATTCAGAATTATCAGGCGCGTTCGCCTGTTGAATCCATAGGTCTGAACTCGGTCTGCTAGCCGAGCTAGATCCGCAAACCTATTCGTATTATTCGAGTCGTCTTGACAGACGGTCTCGTTTTTCTGTACTTCACTCGAGCTGTAGGGCAGCTACAAGCTGGTAAGTGCATCTATCGCATTCAGAATCATCAGGCGCATTCGCCTGTTGAACGCAGAGGTCTCGACTCGGTCTGCTAGCCGAGCTAGGGCCGCAAACCTATTCGCAGACGCTCTCGGTTTCCTGTAGTTATCTCGAGCTGTAGGGCAGCTACAGAGCTGGTAAGCACGCCTATCGCATGCAGAATCATCAGGCGCATTCGCCTGTTGAACGCAGAGCTCTCGACTCGGTCTGCTAGCCGAGCTGGATCCGCAAACCTATTCGTATTATTCGAGTCGTCTTGACAGACGCTCTCGGTTCCCTGTAGTTAACTCGAGCTGTAGGGCAGCTACAGAGCTTAGTGTCACAGGAATCGATCGGGAATCATCATTTGCGTTCGTCTTCCGGAGCGAGAGCTCTGAACTCGGCCTGCTGCCCGAGCTAGGTTCGCGAAACTATTCGTATTGTCCGAATCATCTTGGGAAGTGCTCTCAATTTTCTGCACTCAACTCGTGCTGGGGGAGAGCTACAGTGCTGCGGGTCACAGATATCGATTTGCACAGATCATGCGCGTCTGTTGGTCCATTCCAGAGCTCGGAACTCGGTCTGCTGCTCGAACTAGGTTTGCGAAATTATTATTATTCGAGTCGATAATGTCGGATTTCTGCACTTAACTCGGGCTGTAGCGGAGCTGCAGGGCTGCGAATTACATGAGTGAATTCGCAGACATGAGACGCGCCCGCCTGTCGCATTCAGAGGTCTGAACTCGGTTCGATACTCGAACTGGGCGCCGGCGGTAAACCGTCAACCTTGGTTACCGCCGGGGAACTCGTAGAGCTTCCAAGCTCGCCTTAAGTTGAGAAAACCGAGAGCATCTACCAACATTCTGACTCATAGTGAATATTTTTTTATCTCTGAATGCGACAAGCGGACGCGTCTGATCAGACCGTGTTCAGACCTCTCAATGCGACAGGCGGACGCGTCTGATGTCTGCGAATCGACTGATGTGATTACCAGCCCTGCAGCCCCCCTACAGCCCGAGTTAAGTGCAGAAAACCGACAGCATCTCTGAGGATGAATCGGATAATATAATAGTTTCGCAGACCTGTTTCGAGCAGCAGACCAAGTTCTGAGCTCTCGAATCGACCAACGAACGCGCCTGATGCGTGCAAGTCGATTTCTATGACCCGCAGCACTGTAGCCCTCCCCCAGCACGAGCTGAGTGCAGAAAATTGAGAGCACTTTTTACGATTATTCGAACAATACGCATAGGTTCGCAAACCTGGCTCGAGCAGCAGGCCGAGCTCAGAGCTCTCGATACAACAGACAAACGCGCCCGATAATTCTCAATCGATTTCTCTGACTGTAGGCTCTGTAGCTGTCTACAGCTCGAGTTAAGTACAGAAAATACCGAGAGCGTTTATCAAGATGACTCGAATAATACGAATAGATTTGCGGACCTAGCTCGGCTAGCAGACCGAGTTAACTCTGGAGTCAAGAGGCGAACGCGCCTGATAATTATGCGATAGGTGTGCTTACCAGCACTGTAGCTGCACTGCAGCTCGAATTAAGTTCAAAATACCCACCACGCGTATCAAGTTCACTCCAATAATACGAATAGGTTTGCGGACCTAGCTCGGCTAGCAGGCCGAGTTCAGACCTATGGATTAGGCGAACGCGCCTGGTTATTCTGAGTGCAATAGGTGTGCGTACCAGCACTGTAGCTGCCCTACAGCTCGAGTTAAGTGGGAAATATCGACAACGCGTATCGAGTTGACTCGAATAAAACGAATGGTTTGCGGACCTAGCTCGGCTAGCAGACTGAGTTCAGACCTATGGATCCAACAGGCGAACGCGCCTGGTGATTCTCAGTGCGATAGGTGTGCTTACCAGCACTGTAGCTGCCCTACAGCTCGAGTTAAGTAGAGAATATCGACAACGCGTATCAAGTTGACTCGAATAATACGAATAAGTGGGCGGACCTAGCTCGGCTAGCAGACCGAGTTCAGACCTATCGATCCAACAGGCGAACGCGTCTGATGATTCTGAGTGCGATAGCTGTGCTTACCAGCTCTGTAGCTGATCTACAGCTGGAGTTAAGTACAAATTTTAACGATAGCGCGTATCAAGATGACTCGAAACGGTCGTTCCCGCCACAGTGCTTTTTGGCCTTCAAAGTTACCCGATCGAGCTGAGATCAAGATGGCGAGTGGGAATAAGGTCGAATATCACGGGAAAAAATACTAGAGCTCTAACGAATTGTGGAATTTCGAGAACAAAATTTTCAACCGACCAAAAGTCAGCAAAAGTTCCGTCGAGATTTTCGAGCCAACTAGCTTTCCAGCGCGCCGGAATTGCTCTTAAGCTTCCAGCAACTAGCTTAGGGAAGCTCTACGAGTCACTCGGTTGCGAAACTGTTTGTTTGTTGGTTAGAGTCATCTTGAGAGGTCTGAAATCGCTTGGGCTGAAAAACAAGTCGTTCTTTGGAGTTTTTCTCCACACTATATACTGTCAGGAAGCTCTACGAGTCTCCCGGCGGTGAGAAAGGTTGACGGTTTACCGCCGGCGCCCAGTTCCGGAGAGCTCGCTGAGAGCTTACCAGTTTAAGATTGGAAGCCGACGGTGGTGGTGCCCGCCAGGAGCTCCTCCACGGCAGTCCACAGGCCTCGCAGAAACTCCGGCGACCCGGCAGCTGGTTCGGAGGCGCTGTCCACGTGTGCCTGCACCCTTCCGATAAGCCCATTTCCCGACATCAGCGCCCGCTTCTGGGCTGATTATACCTCGTAGAGCTCTTCGTCATACCTCGTAGAGCTCGTCGGCATCGATGAGCTGGAGGAACTCCGGCGCGGGGTGAAGCTAGTTGGCCCAGCCGGCCGAGACGGACAATGTGGCAACTTAACTCGTCGAGCTTCCCTTCTAGCTCGGCTAGCAGACCGAGTTCAGACCTCTGTATTAAACAGGCGAACGCGCCTGATGATTCTGAGTGCGATAGGTGTGCTACCATCACTGTAGCTGCCCTTTAGCTCGAGTTAAGTAGAAAATACTGACAACGCGTATCAAGTTGACTCGAATAACACGAATAGATTTGCGGACCTAGCTCGGGTAGCAGACCGAGTTCAGACCTCTGGATTCAACAGGCGAACGCGCCTGATCATTCTGAGTGCGATAGCTCAGGCACTGTAGCTGCCCTACAGCTCGAGTTAAGTTGAAAATACCGACAGCCCGTAGCAAGATGACTCGAAACGGTCGTTCCCGCCACCGTGTTTTTTGGCCTTTAAAGTTACCCGATCGAGCTCAGATCAAGACGGCGAGCGGGAATAAGATCGAATATCACGAAAAAAATACTAGAACTCTAACGAATTGTCAAATTTCGAAAACAAAATTTTCAACCGAAAAAAAGTCACCAAAGTTCCGTCGAGATTTTTCTTGCCAACTAGCTCTCC
>CAUYUJ010007691.1:0-7500 GCA_963575745.1 Prorocentrum cordatum
CGACGCCGCCTTCATCTCGGCGCACTCCTCACACTTTTCGCACCCTTGAAAGGTCTCAGCTGGCGCGACCGCATGGCGGCGCCGGCCCCGTGCCGGCACACCCATCACACGTGTCGCGGCCCTGAAGAGTTTCAGTGGGCGGGACCGCATGGTAGCGCGGGCCCTATTTCGGTACACCCGTCACATGTTTCGTGGCCCATGTGCGGTCTCAGTGGGCACGACTGCATTGCGGCGCCGCCTTCATCGCGGTACACCCCTCACACGCTTCGTGCCCCTGAAGAGTCTCAGTGCGCGGGACCACATGGCAGCGCCGCCTGAAATTTCGGCACACCCGTCACACGTTTCGTGGCCCATCTGCGGTCTCAGTGGGCGCGACTGCATTGCGGCGGCGCCTTCATCTCGACACACCCCTCACGTTCCGCGCCCCTGAAGGGTCTCAACGGGCGCGACCGCATGGCGGCGCCGCCCCATTTCGGCACACCCGTCACCCGTTTCGTGGCCCATCTGCGGTCTCAGTGGGGGCGACTGCCTTTCGGCGCCGCCTTCATCTCGGCACACCCGTCACACGTTTCGCGCCCCTGAGGGGGCCCAGTGGGCAGGACCGCATGGCGGCGCCGCCCCATGTCGGTACACCCGTCGCAAGTTTCGTGACCCGCTTGCGGTCTCAGTGGGCGCGACTGCATTGCGGCGCCGCCTTCGTCCTGGCACCCATCACACGTTTCGATCCCCTGGAGGGTCTCAGTGAACGTGACCGCATGGCGGCGCCAGGCCCATTTCTGTACACCCCTCAGTCGTTTCGTGGCCCGTAGTATGTTCCGCCGAACGGCCCAGTGGGTGCGACCGCATGGAGGCGCCGCCCGCATACCAACACACCCTTTACACGTTCGTGGCCCTCAAGGAGTTCCACCTAATGGCCCAGCGCGCGACCGCATGACGGCGCCGCGCCCTTTCTGGCACACCACTCACACGTTTCGTGCTTCTTAGAGGGAGGAGCAGTGAGGGGACGGAGCGCATCATAATACTATTAATAAGAATATGACTAATAAGATAATGATACGACGGATAATATTGTTAATAATACGAATAAGAAGAATGATACTAATACGAATAATATTAATAATAATAATACTAAGAATACTAAGAATAATAATATGGAGGATGAGGAGGAGGAGGAGGGTGAGAGGGAGGTGGATATGGGATCAGAGTGTGGGAGTGAACGCAGGAATCGGCAGTTTGCAGTAGCAAGTAAAAACGCGCAGCACCAAGAAGTAGCAAGCAACGGTGAACAACATCAAGCAGCCGCGAACGACGGCAAGCGGCAGCATCAGCAGCGAAGGGCTCACGCAGCAGGGCTTCCATTTGTGCCCGAAATTTGCTTCATCAGGGGTCTTGTCCATGGATGGAGGATCTGTTGTATTTTGAATATTGTTCGCGGGAGGCAGAACTCGTAGGCCACACAAGGAGGACGCCATTCAGATACGGACGGGAACTTTAGCTTAACATGTTGCGCCGCCGGTTCTGGCCCGCCGCGCTGTGGCGCGACACGCTAACCACGTCCCAGTCCCCGAGCATCAACAGTACGATCGTTTCCCAGCCTCCCACCCCGCGGAGTTGTGCGACACCCTATCCGCTTGCAGGGCATCGCATGTCGCAGGGGCCGCCCTTGCGACTTCCCGACCGTAAGTCAAGGGTCCTTGCGGGGTCGTATGATGCATTTACTTCGCTCGTCCTCCAGAATCGTCTTATCTCAAGACCTCAAACCATGCAAGGTGATGGTAGGGGCTCTGCAGGGCTGTATCCTACCAGAGCCGTCGCATTTCAACCCCGGATCATGGCCCTGGGGGCGATAAGCCAAAGTATTTTTACAACGGGTGTTTGCCCTGGGGGCGGCTTGTTTTTCAACTCCTGTGCAACTCAGGAAAAGCCGGCCTTGTGATATTTTCAGGCTCTTCTGCTTTATCCGCTGCCTCTCGTTCTGTTGCGCGTGGACGTTAAAGTCTGCAGATGACTGGCACAGCAGTGTGGATAAGGCTTGCGGCACTCGCCGTTCGTCTGGGGAGCATTCCGTTCCCGGGTCATGTTTTTACTGGTGAACCGTCTTCCCCGACATATTGCAGAGTTTGTAGTCGTGCGTCTGGCCCCTTATGAGTGCGGGCCAATCTCACTGCAACATGATCGTGGCGCATCGTGCGACGCGAAGCGCGAAGCGATTGTCGTTTGGATTCATTGTGGCGCACCGACCGCCGAAGATTTGGGAGGATGGTGGCATGGCGATGATGATGATGATGACGATGATGATGTCGATGAGGATGAGGTGGTGATGCTGCTTATGATGATGCTGCTGTTGCTGATGTTGCGTCAGGACGGCCCCAAAGGCCCCCCAGGACGATCCAAGGGGCCCCATGAGGCACCAAAGAACTCACGAGAGGCCCCAGGAGAGGCCCCGCAAGGATACCGTAGCCATCTTGCCTCAAGTTCAGGCCGACACCGCCAGAAGCTCGGTCGGCTGCCGTTGCCCAGGGGGAGCTCGACGGCGCCCGCGGTGGAGTGGAATCCCAAAGGTGCCTCCCACTACCCCCACCGAAGGCGTTCACCGGACTCATGCACTCGCACTGGCTACTCGAGAACACTGGTATGGCACGAGTCTGCCCGGGTGGAGCCTGGCGCTACCCTCCGGTGCGGTTGCCACGTTCACACGACGGATCGCATTCGGGGAGTCGACCAGCACGACCGAGGAAGTCATGGAAGCCACAAAGGGCCTCGACGATTGCGAGGGTGCAGTAGCCTTTTGTGACGTGGTGCAGTTCGCATCAGCCGTTGACGTGGCCAGATTCGTGGAGGAGTCGGATGCGGACTCTGAGTTTGGCTGCCTGTGTGCAGGCCTCTGTGTTGCTAGACAAGAAAATGCAAATTCAGAGATCGCGTCGATGCGTATTGTGTCATTGCGAGGCGACGTGTCTGTTGCGTATCGCACAAAGCAGGTCAGCGCAGCGCCTGGGAAGCACTATGAGAAGAAATCCTGAAGGGTCATCATACCAGATGGAGAAAACGTCGCATACATTGATACATGAATAATTAACAATGGTGATTGGTCGCCAACCTATGCGTTCAATGTGGACTTGAGCGCGAACGAAACTGCGAGTTAGTATTGTACCTGAACGAGACGTGCGTGAAACGCGTTGACGACGATTGCTTCCCAAGTAATGTTTTCCAGTAGCAAATCAGCGGAGGCGAGAAAGGAATCCAAGATATTGATTATTCGAAACTCTTCCGCGCATTCCTGTACCTGGTGGCGACTTCAGTGGATGGCGTCTTGAAGAGGATGATTGCTACGGTTATTCACGGTCTGCTTGACATCTTGTATTCGTACCTCTACGTGACTTTGCAACACGTGTACCTCGTTGACCACGTCCTGCACACGCATGAGAAAGTCCCAACATCGACACTCGGATTGGCACTTTGTGCAGGCACAGCGCTCCGACCGTTGCCGTTTCGGCGATGCTTGCACCCGTGCTAGTCTTGTACCTGGCCAACCTTGCCAAGACGCAGATGGACCTGGAAGGTTTGCTCATGCACTAGCTCACATGCTGCATCCACCGACAGAACTTGAACCTCACAGATCCGGCGCTGTTCGCCATCCACAGGTCGGACTGCGTCATTTGTACCGACAGGGGCGTTGAGACTGTGTGCAGCGCGGTCTTCGTTTGTTGACGCGTCCTGATGTCAAACGATCCCCAATTTCTGGTGGATCTGTATCGCTATGGTGCTGATCGTAGTGCTGTTGGCAATCGTGGGGGAGAAGAAATGAGGCCTGCTTCAGACCGACATAGGGAATCAACACATCGAACTTGCTAGTTTCGTGAACGAGTCCCTGCGACATATCCGACTGATTAGGGACTGCTTGCAGAGACCGAAAGCGAACATGCATTTTGCGAGTTTCAGTGCCGCATTCAAAAACGTGTTGGTGCAATCCGCCTCAGCCCTGGAAGGAATATCGAGATGTGCCAATTGTGGTGCAAGAGTGGCTGTATAGCCATGTACATTGTTGTCAACACGGGTCACGTTGCTTGGAGCGTTCGTCGCTACGACCAGCATTATCAGCGACACCAGCTTGAATATGGAGGCTCTGTGTGATGCACTCGTGAAACAATTCTAAAATATGTCTTGACGAGGTTTCGAAGCAAGCCGTTATACGTCGCTAGTCTGCTCGCCGAAGCATTCCGGTCCAGAGCTGGAGTTTTGATGGCCTCGATTCAAACAAGTCTTTGTTCGATGATTTGCCGATCGCATTGGCGAACATGTCTTTCAAATATGTCAAGAACCGGCGAGATGTCCTAAATAACGTGCTCCTCAGCGTGACACATGGGAGCATCGTCCAGATCACGGGGGGGGGACGCCACTTGCAAACGAACGCTCCTATGTCTGATAGCTCAAGGTATATACCGTCAAAGGCAGACTTGTTTTTCTTGCGCACCTCAAGAGAGTATACGTGAGCGATGCCCCAGACATGTTGAGAGAATATTTGCGGGAGCCTTTGGTTTACGCCTGCTCTGACACACCTAGTCCCGAACGGTTTTTGCAAATCGTGGACAGGTTGCAGATGCCAGTCTCGAGACATATTCCCACCAATGACATCCAGGAAAAGGCCGAAGAGATCCATGAGAAGTCCGCGCAAGTGACCGTGCATGGGCTGGCGAGGGCCCGCAAGCACGGGGGCGATGACTGCGACACGCACAAGCTGAAGAATTTGGGGATCTTTCCCAAGACGGAGATTGCAAATATTGATCTCGCCAGAGCCCTAATCATGAATCCCGAGTGCCTGATCCTGTCGAAGCCCATCAGCGCGTACGTGGAGCAGGACACCCAGGACTTGATTTCGGCCATCAGCATACCTACGCAGGACGAGAGCTTTTCCTCCCATGAGGAGTTCGTGAGACAATATCGGCGCCGCCGAACGAACGGCGTCTGGACGAGCTGCGTGCAGCAACCGGGGGGGACAGACGTATCCATGTTGAGTGGGACCCGCGCTCGCGGAGAGTTGATGGGGCAGGGCCCGATATGAGAAGTTGATGACCGAATCCCCTTTTTCCCCCGTAGAATCTTAACACGGGCGGGTTCCGGGGTCCGTGGATCCGATTTCGCCCGCTTCCTTGTTTTATGTGAGCAGTATAAGTTTTTAACTGGGTAGAATTCGGATCCATCGCACAAAATTAAGAGTAGACGCGGATCCAGACAATCCGAAATCGGATCTGCGCGGACGGAAATCGGATCCACCGAAACAGAACCCATAACCAACATTAGATCCGCGCGAACTTCGTGGGACCCCACGTGCGCGTCTGCTCAAGACTTCACACCGTTGTTCTGGGCCCAAGAGGAAAACAACAATCGTTCTGGGGATGGCGGTTTGGCCTTCGGACTCGCTGGTTACCACGTAACCGACGCACCACATCACACCATAGTTCCCCCGCCACGTGTACTCAGAACTTCCCCTTCGAGACGGTCTCGCGAACAGTTTAATAAAATAGAAAGTCGTGCTCTTGACGGGAGATCCCGTTCAAGACGTCCACAGCGTAGCAAGGGCCCTACATGCCCGCGCTCCTTTATACGTGGGAAGGCGGAAAAGGAGTACGAGGAGCAGGCAGTCCGTTGAGTCAGGAGACGCAGGGCCGAAACGCATTTACGCACGACAAGAGATTTTTTCTTGAGTTGGAAATGGCTATGAGGAGCTCGCGACGAAACGGACGGCTTGAGGTGGATTTTGGCTTGAGGTGGAACGTCGACGCGGCCGAACGGACGGCGTTTGGACGTGGTGCGTGCAGCAACTGGGAGGCGAGAGACGTACCCATGTTGAGTGGGAGCCGCACTCGCGGAAAATTGATGGGGTAGGGCCCATCCACAAAATCCGAAATCGGATCCGCGCGGACGGAAATTGGATCCACCGAGACATAAACCAAAACCGAAGTTGGTTCCGCGCGAACTTCGTTGGATCCCACGGCGGTTCTGTCATGCGCGTCTGCTCCAGACTTCACACCGTCTTTCCGTGCCCAAGAGGAAACAACTTTCGTCCTGGGGATGTAAAGCGCAGCATCGAGCGCGGATTGGCCATGGGGGCGAGCGCGGGGGATATTAAGATGCGACTGAGACGTCGTCCGCGGACAGGATGCAAGGATGCCAGGATTCCTGGCGCCATCGTCCGGGTGACCCAGAGCAAGAATGACTCCAGGATGGGCGCGCCCTTCGCCGTCGAAGAGCAACCGTCACAAGGCGACGGTGCTCACGCGCAGCACGTGCAGCGAGCCGAGAGCGCGCACTCGGGCGCGACGTTCGGTGGGCGCGGCGTTCTCACGGTGAGGTATTAGTGATGGAGTTTCCGGGAAAGGCTTCGCCGCCGGCCTCAATACATTACGGCCCCACGCGGTGTCAGAAATCAGCGCCCGACCCGTCACGACAATAATGATTGGTAAATTTGCGGCCGGCACCCCCAGAGACACCAGGGCGTTCCCAGGCACGCACACTGTAGCGCACGGCCGGGTCGGCCAAGTGAGATTCTGCATGCTTTGCATCGGAATCGACAAAAGAGGTGGGACCCACAAGGATCCCAAAGAGGCAGCATGCGCTGCAAAACGGCCCAAGAGGGGCACAGCAACCTCCCAGCAGGGCCCAAGCGGGGCCCAAGAGGGACCCAAAACTGCCTTTCTCTCTGCCTCCACCTTGAGCCCCTCATTAACATCATCCGTGCGCACACTATTCCCTCCCCTTCTTCCTTGTCGGCTGGTCCGCAGCCTTGCGAATGTGCACCTCGAGCGATATGTGGATTCAATTTGAACATAAAAAACTGCCTCTTCCTCCGTCTTCCCTCCTCCCTTTTTCATTTTCCTTCCTCCCTCCTGCCTCACCCCTCCCTGCTCACCCCTTCCTCCCTTCCCCGTTCCGCCCTCCGGCAGGCCGCCGGGAACCCGCCGCCGCCTCCGCAGCCGCAGCCCCCGCCGCCAGAGCAGCCTTCGGCCTCCAGCCGCGCCGAGGACAGTGCCGCCGCCGTCTCCGTCGTTTTCGTCGGCTGCGACGTCCTCGCTTTTCTCGTCCGCCTTCGTCCATCGCCGTCGCCGTCGCCGTCGCCGTCGCCGTCGTCGTCGCCGTCGCCGTCGCCGTCGTCGTCGTCGTCGCCGTCGCCGTCGCCGTCGTCGTAGTCGTCCGTCGTCCACAGTCTGTCGTCCGTCGTCCGTCGTCGTCACCGTCGTCGTTGTCGTCGTCCGCCGTTATCGTCGTCGTCGTCGTCCGTAGTCCGTCGTCGTCGTCGTCGTCGTCGTCGTTTTCCGTCGTCCGTCGTCCCTCGTCCGTCGTCCGTCGTCCGTCGTCCCTCGTCCCTCGTCCGTCGTCCGTCGTCCGTCGTCCGTCGTCCGTCGTCCGTCGTCGTCGCCGTCATCGTCGTCGTCGTCTTTTTCGTCCGTCGTCCGTCGTCCGTCGTCCATTGTCCGTCGTCCGTCGTCCGTCGTCCATTGT
>CAUYUJ010007691.1:10000-70000 GCA_963575745.1 Prorocentrum cordatum
AACCCATGCAGGGGCTGCGTTTGGGGGATGTCCTGGGGCCCGCGATTCGCTCAAACAATGCTCTGCTGAGTGCTCGCCCATGTATTTGCTCATCCGTCGACAACTCGGAGTTTACTTCGCCGCACCCTTTTTTCGGACCCCATCCTGGCTCTAGTTTTCGCCCACCCTCATTCCGAGACCCTTAAATTTACTGCTTGGTATTTTCAGTTGTATCGATGAGCTCACAGGAGGGTGAGAATCGCCGTCTCCTCTTTAACGGTGATGACGCTCGCTCGCTCGCTCGCGCGGCCCTTCAAGCGGTTGAAATGCCCCTCGGCGGTCAGCGCTGCAGGAGGCCCAGCCCTCTGCGGCGTTAAATCGGAATGACACGCGGTCCTCCGAGACGCTCCAACCTCCTCCTTCCTGTGCGTCGTCGGCCGCCGTTTTCTCGTCCTCCGCGTCCGCCGCCGCTGGCGGCGGCGGTGGCGGCCCCGCCAGCGAGGACGCGGACTCCGCGAGGAGGCCCCGGCTGGAGTCACCGCCGCAGGTGGAGACGCCGCCGGAGACGCCATGCTCCTCGAGGCGCCTCCGCGCCACGGCCCCTTGGGCGCGCGCGGCCGTCGTTGCAGGGCCGAGGGTCGAGTCGGGGCCCCGTCGAAGTCGGGGTCGAGGTCTGGGTCGGGGTCGTCGTCGTCTTCGTCGTCGTCGTCGTCGTCGTCGTGGTCGTCGTCGTCGTCGTCGTCGTCGTCGTCGTCGTCGTCGTCGTCGAATGGGGAGGACCATTGAACCTTGTGAACCGGTCTGGCAGCATCTGAAAAATGTCAGAGGTCGGCGCGGCGCGGGCGAGTAGGAGGAGGAGAGGGGGGTGAGGAGGTACCGAGCAGGTTGAGGCGTGCCGTCAGGGTTGGCAGCGCGTTGTCTTAGAGGTGGGGGAGCTGGCTTCCCGTGGCGGCCCCGTGCGTCTTGCTGTGTGCTGGGCATGAATTCGGCAGCGGGCGACAATGGGACAGAGGCGCAAGGACAGGAGGCTCAGGTGCGACATCCTCCTCCTCTTCCTCCTCCCTCTTTCTCCCCTCAGCAAAATCACCCTCGACTGTCCTGTGGCGCGTATGTGTCGACAGTAGTTTCGCCGGGAGTCCAGCCGTGGCAGCGAGAAGCATCTTTGAGGTTTAAGGAAAGCGATAACTGCCAAAGCATACATCGAGCCCTCGAGTCCTCGATGCTCTCCTCCCCGCCCCTGTCACCCCCCTGCGCCCCTGCTGCTGGCCTCGGTCTGGGACTGGCCCCCACCTCGGGCGCAGAGAGAGGGCCTGACGGGCCGCCCCGCCCCGCCCCGTCAGCTGGCCTCTCGAAGCTGCGAGGCGGTCCAGCAAACGTTCGAATGTCCTCTGGCCCCCCCCGTCCAGGGCCTGCGTCGTCGTCGCGGGCCGGGGCGGAGCGACCCCGATCGGCCAGCGATGCGTGGCAGCGGTGCAGTGCCAGGCTGCCGCCGCCCTTCCGGCGGTGAGCAGGGGGTGCCAGACAGGCTGGCCTCGCCTTCCTCCCCCCTGGCCCCCCGTTTCCTCGTTCCCTCTCCCGTCCTCGATCCCCCCAGCCCGCCACCGAGACTCGATCCTCCTCCGCTTCGTCCCCCTCCCCCACTCTGTTCCCGGGATGGGGTCGGCGCCGCAGCCAGCGGGGACTGAGAACCTAGAGGCCCGACGAGAATCCCCCGCAAGACTCCAGAAGAGAACCGACAATGACGTTCAAAAACATGTCGAGTCCCCAGTTTTCGATTCTCGATCCCCCTCCTCCTCGTCCCACCTCCCCGCCGCCCCATGCTGCCCCCCTTCCCCTCCGTGAGGCCGTGGCGCCCTCGAGTTGATAGGAGGTCCTGTGCGTTAATCAGGGTGTCGTGTGGGGAGCAGTTGCTCCTTCAGCCTTTCTGTTTTCCAGTGCGATACGCCTGCAAATGAGAAACCAGGTTTCCCGCAGGTGCCCCACTAAGATTTCGTATTTCCGGGCGATCCCGAGCACCCATTGAAGCCCAACACCGGCCGAACAATGTGCTTCTAGCTTTCTTACGTTAAGATTTCTGAACGTACGCACCCGCTGGATTCTGTGCCCACAGGCTGACGCTGAGCGTCTGTCCGGCATCCAGCGTCCTCTCGCCCCCCCCCCCCCTCCGCCCAGGACGGAGTCGCTTCCCGGGTTCGTCGAGGCCGCGGAGGCAGCCCGCCCGGGGGAAGCGCGCGCACGCGTTGGGAGCGAGGGAGCGCCGCGCGGCCGGCGCTGCAGAACAGCCCGCCGTCGCCGCCGTCGTCATCGCCGCCGCCGTCATCGCCGCCGCCGTCGTCGTGGAGGTCGTTGCCAGGAGGAGGAGGAGGAGGAGGAGGAGGAGGAGGAGGAGGAGGAGGAGGGGGAGGAGGAGGCCCGGTGTAAACCCAAGACTCATCAACGATGTTTGGATACAGCAAAGTGCCTACTCGCAAACGTCCGAAAAGCACATGTCTGCTTCGATGCAATGTATCGTAGATCCCCCGCGGCGGATCCAGGCCATTTGCGAGTCGTTATTTTGCGAGTACTGGAACGCGCTCCTCTATTTTCTTCGGCCCTACAAGGGTTCATTTCCACTGAGGGAAGTTCCCTGAAGCGTGCCAAAACACCATCCAAAACACCATTCTCGGGACTCCAACACCACGAGTCAGACTGACTGTTGCGCCTTGACGATCCTGAATGTTGTCAGAGTGTCATTCCTGGGACTTCAACACCGCGAGTCAACGTAACTTTTGCGCCCTGATAGTCCTGAATCGTTCCGAAGCACCACTTGTAGAATGTGAGCCATGCGAACCCGTGAACTTTTGCAAATGTTAAAAACGAATGTGCGCGGCGCTGAGGCGAGAGCAACGTGTTGAAAAGGAACTGCCCTCAGCCCGTGAAGCTTCTGCACATGTTTAGAACAAATGTGTGCGGCGCTAAGGCGAAAGCTACATTTCGAAAACGATCCGCCCTCAACCCGCGAAACTCTTGCAACTGTTTGAAACGAATGTGCGCGGCGCCGAGGCGAGAGCCACATCTTGAAAACTACCTGTCCTCAATCCCTGAAGGTATTGCAACTGTTTGAAACGAGTGCGCGCGGCGCTAAGGCGAGAGCCACATTCTGAAAGCCACCCGCCCTCCGTCTGTGAAACCGTTCCCAGCTTCTCAGCTTCAGGCTCATTAGTGGTAAGGGAGTCTCAGGCGCCCGTCTTTCCGACTGGCTTCAGGGTGCGACGGAGAGGAGTTATTCGTGAGGTAATGGAATGGTGGAGGAGGTGGAGGAGAAGGAGGAGGAGTAGCTGACGCTGCGGGCGGAATGACGCCCCCACTGCTTGGCAAAGAAGAAGAGGAGGAGAAGCAGGAGAAGGAGGACGACGACGACAAGGGGGCTGCTGATGGAGGAGGAGTGTGGGGGTCTAGGAGGGGAAGGGTGAAACGGGGGGGAGTAGCCAGAGGAGCTGCAAAAGGAAAAGGATGATCAGGAAAAGACGAATAGCAGGGATACAAGGAGAAGGCGAGGTGAGGAGACGGATGGGGACGGGGAAATGAACAGGTGGTGTGAGGATTGGAAAGGGGGAGGTGGGGAACGAGGAGAGGGAGGAGAAGGAGAAGGATGACTCGGACCAGAGTACATGCAGGGCGCAGCATCGGTGCTGCATCACAGCCTCCCGTCCGAAGTCCCTTCCGCATCCGTCCGTGCAAGTATGTGAGCGCTGTCCGAATCATCTGTCGATTTCTTTCATATCGGGGGATGTAGTGACCGGAATTTTACGGGAACGCACCAATTTCGGCCAGATCTGGTGCACTACAGAGTACCTAAACCTCTCGGGTTACCCGCTGCCACCTCTCCGAACAAGCGCTCACGTCAGAGTGAGTGGGCCGAACGGTCGTCCAGTCCCTGGGTGCGTGGCTGTCGTGGAGTTATGCAGTGCGGATTGTCGTTGAATTTCCATTTTGAATTGTCATTGTTGTTGATCCAACCTGGTGACCATTGCGTTTTGCCAACCGTCCTGTGGTGGTGGGTCCTCGTTTTGAAGAGAGAGCGCTCCGCGTTCCTTCTCCTCGTCTTCGCCCCTCCTCCCTCCTTGCCTCTGCCCTCCCCATGTCCATCGTTTCAACGCACCCAGTACAGCGTGTCGTGGCCCCATAGGAAGTTCCACCGAAAGCCCCAGTGGCTTTGACCACATGCGTCCCCGCCACCCATTTCGGTACACCCCTCACGCGTTTCGTGGCCTCAAAGGGAGCTCTACCGAAGGCCCCAGTGGCTGTGACCACATGCGCCCCCGCCACCCATTCCGGCAACACCTCACACGTTTCGTGGCCCCACAGGGAGCTCCACCGAAGAGGGTACGCATCATTGAGGCACTCACAGCTGCATATGGTTGGTGTCTTTGCAATGATGATTCAATTGAAGTGCCTCTCTCGGGGCTCTCATTCGGTTTTTTCACAGAAGGGAAAGCCTTGCGCCTCAGACTGTGTTGTTGGCCCCCGTTAGCAACAACAGCGGCTCCCGCTTGATTTTCCTCACAATTGATTGAGACGTCGGACTTTTGTTTATGAAGGAATCGCGCTCTCGCCTGAGACTACCTGAACATTTGTTCCCAACCATCCTGTGGTTCTGGGTCCTCGTTTTGAAATAACTGTCCCCGCGTTCGCCTCCTCCTCCTCCTCCTCCCCCTCCTACCTCCTCCCTCCTCCCTCCTCCCCCTCCTCCCTGCGTTTCACCCACCCAGTACAGCGCTTCGTGGCCCCATAGGGAGCTCCACCGACGGCCCCAGTGCTACCGCCCGCGTGGGTCCCCCCACCCAGCACAGCGCTTTGTGGCCCCATAGGGACTCCACCGACGGCCCCAGTTCTACCGCCCACATTCGTCCCCCCAACCCAGCACAGCGTTCACGGCCCATGGGGAGCTCCACCGACGGCCCCAGGTCTACCGCCCACATGCGTCCCCAACACCCAGTACAGCGCTTCGTGGCCCCATAGGGAGTTCGACCGACGGCCCCAGTGCTACCGCCCGCATGCGTCCCCCCCACCCAGTACAGCGTTTCGTGGCCCCGTAGGGAGCTCCACCGAAGGTCCCAGCGCTACCGCCAGCATGCGTCCCCCCCACCCAGTACAACGCTTCGTGGCCCCATACTTAGGGATCTCCACCGAAGGTCCCAGTGTTACCGCCCGCATGCGTCCCCCCACTCAGTACAGCGTTTCGTGGCCTCATGGGGAGCTCCACCGACGGTACCAGTGCTATTGCCCACTTGCGTCCCCCCACCCAGTACAGCGCTTCGTGGCCCCAAAGGGAGCTCCACCGACGGCCCCAGTGCTACCGCCCGCATGCGTCCCCCCACCCAGTGCAGCTCTTCGTGGCCCCATAAGGAGCTCCACCGACGGCCCCAATGCTACCGCCCGCATGCGTCCCCCCCCACCCAATACAGCGCTTTATAACCCCATTCGAAGCTCCACCAAAAGTCCCAGTACTACCGCCCACATGCGTACCCCCCACCCAGTACAGCGTTTCGTGGCCCCGCAGGGAGCTCTACCGACGGCCCCAGCGCTACCGCCCGCATGCGCCCCCCCCACTCAGTACAGCGTTTGGTGGCCTCATACGGAGATCCACCGACGGCCCCAGTGCTACCGCCCGCATGCGTCCCCGCACCCATTGCAGCGCTTCGTGGCCCCATAGGGAGCTCCGCCGACGGCCCCAGTTCTACCGCCCACTCGTCCCCCCCACGCAGTACAGCGCTTCGTGGCCCCACAGGGAGCTCCGCCGACGGCCCCAGTGCTACCGCCGGCCTGCGGTGCCCCCCCACCCATTGCAGCGCTTCGTGGCCCCATAGGGAGCCCCACCGACGGCCCCAGTGCTACCGCCCGCATGCGTCCCCCCCACCCAGTGCAGCGCTTCGTGGCCCCATAGGGAGCTCCACCGACGGCCCCAGTGCTACCGCCGGCATGCGGTGCCCCCCACCCAGTGCAGCGCTTCGTGGCCCCATAGGGAGCTCCACCGAAGAAGGAATTATCAATTGCGGTACCCACAGCTGCATATGGTCGGGTCCTTCGCCAGGACAATTGTACGAATCGCTCTCCTGCTGCAGTGGAATTGAGCTCTCGCTCAGGACTTCCCCACAATTTATTCGGAACCACGCTCTCGCCAGAAACTTGATTTTCATCCCCTCTTGCTAATCCCTCTCGCTGATTCCTCTCGTCCTCCATCTTGTCACTTCTTCACTGTTCCCCCCTTTCCTCCTCCCTTCCTTCCTCCACTCCCTTCCTCCTCGCTCTCTCACTACTAATTGTTTCTATTATTCCTCGTTTTGGGGCTGCGCCAATTACACGTGGCAGGGAGGTACATTTCCTAACGCACTTGGTTGTCTACTAGGGAAAGTCTTTCGCCTCATATTCCCGTGTTGCCCCCCCTGAAGTACGACAACAACGGTTCCCGTTTGATATTTCCGAATCGTCTATTCAAACATCGCCCTATCGCGCGGGTATTCCTCACAATTTACTCAGCGCGGGACTTCCTCGCAATGTATTGAAACGCCGCGCCCTCGACATTCAGAGTTTACGCTCCCGCTTTGGACGTTCTCTCGATTTACTTGGGAACCGGGCCATCGTTTGAGTCTTCGTCGCGATCCATGCAGGACTGGCGCTTCAGCGACCCGCTCGTGTTTGACCCAGCCATCTGTCTGAAACCAGCCGCCCGACCGGCCCGTCAGGGTCCGCCCAGCCGACCCGCCTGTCTGGAAACATACAACATGGTAGGACACGAGCATGGTCATATTTTACCCGTGTCCTAAGAGACAGCCTCGACAATCCTCCTCCTCCTCCTCCTCCTCCTCCTCCTCCTCCTCCTCCTCCCCTTCTCCTTCTCCATCCGAGCCCTCCTGATCCCCTTAGTCTGCCTCCTCTTATTCATTCCCTTCCTCACCCGCTCCTCTCCTTTTTCCTGCCCCCACTCCTGTCCAGGAGGAGGCGGAGAAGAGGAGGAGGAGGAGGAGGAGGAGGAGGAGGAGGAGGAGGAGGAGGAGGACTAGGATGAGTTGGAGGAGGAGGAGGAGAGGAGGAGGAGGAGGAGCAGGAGGAGCATGAGGAGTTGGAGGAGGAGGAGGAGGAGGAGGAGGAGGGAAACAGGAAGAAGAGGAGTAAGAGGAGGAGGAAGAGGAGGAGGAGGAGGAGGAGGAGGAGGAGGAGGAGGGGAACAGGAAGAAGAGGAGGAGGAGGAGGAAGAGGAGGAGGGAACAGGAAGAAGAGGAGGAGGAGGCGGAGGAGGAATAGGAAGAGGATATGGGGATGGAAGAGGAGCTCGGCAGCGGCCATGAAGGTACCACCCCGTTCAAGCACGCGTCAACTAAACTCCAAGCGAGCTGGGGGTCAGGGTCTTCGGGGGGCGGCACGACCTGCCGACGGCGCTGCCGACGGCGCTCCCGCGCTCGGCCGGCCCCTGAGAGACTCGGCCCCGTCCCGAGAGCCGAGCCCGCGAAGTGCAGGGCCACGCTGGAGGTCGATCCCGGCGCCCGCCCGGACCGTCCCACGCCCTCCCGACGAAGAAGCCAGGGCACTCCTGGCTCGAGGCGGCACGAGGCACAGGGGAGGTCGTCCAGACCCGTCTCGGCCGCAAGGAAGTCACGGCCCGTGTCCGATACACACGGGCGCCTGGCCAGCCCGAAGGGTTTTTCCTCGACTGATGGCGGCCTTGCGAACTCTAAGCCGACTGTCGTTCCCGAGCCGAGGAACGGACGCGCAAGCAACCTGACGCGGAAGCTGTCTTGCCACCATGACCACCAACAGCACACATCGAGCCGTACGAGGTGCAAAAGACGAGGGAGCCTTGAGCCCTCCCCTTGAGGTCCGTGACCCCTGTCTCAATGATGCCATGCCCCAGACCAGGCCAGACATGGAGGTCGGGCCACTCGGCCCTACCCTGATCACACGCATTCCCATCCCCACCCAAGCTCACTCGACCCGTTCCGCCGCCCACAGGAGGAGGAGGAGGAGGAGAAAGGGGAACCAACTCCTTAGGAAGGGAAGGAACCTCGAATGAGATGTTTCTCAGCCAATCGATGCCGACATGATCGAGCTGATGGCTATCCCCGATCCGAGCTTCTTGCTCGGCCGAAGACATGCACAGCAAACGAGCCAACTCGAAGCAACCAGCGGCGACGGCACGATCGGCATTGGGTATTCTGCCCAAAGAGGCACCTCGCTTCACACACTCAGCGACAGCCTTGTTGCCGAGAAATTCCAGACGATTGAGCTCCCCATTTCCAACATCACGAAGGTTGCAGTGGGCGGGCACTTTGTGCCACCGCACGCCGTCGAAGAGACAAAGGAGGAGGACACCGAGGAGGACGAGGAGGGGGAAGGAGGAGGAGGAGGAGAAGCAGGACGAGGAGGAGGAGGCTCCTCCCTCAGGCCGTCCTCGTCGTCGTCGTCCCCTTCCTCCCGACGGCAAGGGACAGCCGAAGTCCCGCGCCGACACCATGCGGGCGCTCTTCACAGGCCCTTCTCCAGGGGGCCAAGGTGTGATTTTCTTGTCGTCCGTCCGTCCGTCGTCGCGTCCGTCGCCCGTCGTCCGTCCGTCCTTCGAAGGAGGAGAAGGAGGAGGAGGAGGAGGAGGAGGAGGAGGAGGAGGAGGAGGAGGAGGAGGAGGAGGCAGAGCGGGGTGGGCAGAGTGGAAGCACACTGGGCACGTCAGATAAGAAAGCGGCCTACGCCCCCCGCGGAAGTTTCTCATCCGCCAGTGGCCCTGGTGGCCCGCAGAAGCCCGGGGGCATCTCAGTAAGCTCACGGCTCGAGGACACAAGTGCCCTTGTATATTGTCACAGCAAGATTCCTCTTCGTGTGTGTCCAATGTCCAGAATACTTCTAAAACAACCCGTATGGTGATACGGGAGGGCGGGTTGCAGTTTCCGGATTGCGATGGGCGTCGGATCGAACCCGCGACAAGTAATTGTATGTATTTATGTATGCATGTATGTGCGTATGTAGGATTTTTTTTGCATGCGTGTATGTATGCATGCATGCATGTACGCATATAGGTACGGACGCATGCATGTACTGTCTGCATGTCTGCAGGTATGTCTATACATATATATATATATATATATATGTATGGATGTACATATGTACGTATATCAGTATGTAAGTGTTTATATACCTATGTATGCATGCATGTGTGCATGTGTGAGTGTATGCATACATGTGGATGCATGCATGTATGTATATATGCATGTGTGTATGCATGGACACACCTATGGATGCAAGTCTGCCGGTTTGTAGGTCTGTATGCACGTACGCATGTATGTATGTATGATTGTGCGTATGTATGTAGTTGCGTACGTGTGTATGTATACATGCGTACATGGTTGTGTGCATGTATGCATGTATGTATGTCTGCATGCATGCATGGATGCATGTCTGCATGCATGTATGTATTTATGGTTGTGGGTATGTACGGATGCCTGCGTGCAATAGTTGTATGTGTGCATGCGTGTATGCATGCATGTATGCATGTATGCGCGTATGCTTGTACGTAGGCGCGTACGTACGCATGCGTAGATGTGTGTGTAGTTCTCGTTGTCTTTATGCATGTATGTGTATACGGATGTACTTATCTATGTATACATGCATGCATACATGTTTGTGTGTATGTATGTATGTGTTTATGCACGTTTGCATGTATGGATGTGCGTGTGCATGTATGCATGTATGCATGTATTAATGTATACGTATATGACTGTGTTCATATGTATGTACAAATGAATGTGTGTATGTGTGTATGTATGTATGTATGCATGCATGCATGCACGCATGCATCTATGTATGTATGTATGCATGTATGTATGTATGTGTGCACGCATGCATGTATGTATGTATGCATGCATGCCCATATGTGTGTATGCGTGTGTATGTATGTATGTATGTATGTATGTATGTATGTATGTATGTATGTATGTATGTATGTCTGTATATATGTATGTATGTATATATAGGCAGTTATGCATGCATTCATGTATGTATGTATGTACATATGCATGTATGTATGTGTGTATGTATATATGTTTGTTTGGTTGTTTGTAGGTATGCACATATATATATATATATGTAAATCTGCATTTGTATATGTGTATATGTATAGTTGATTGCATATATGTGCAGATGCGTCTATGTATATATATATATATAATTTCACGTCGACCTATGTTCATATACATCTGATGTGTCGGTCTGCTTAACTACAAAAGAGCGCGTCTTGTAGTCACTTGAAGGGGGTCAGTTTCAAACCGCCGTCCCCCCCAGCATCGTGAACGTCTTAGCTGGAGGACCCTCAGCCTCCGCGGGGTTTCACAGGCGGGTTGAACCAAACTCCGCGTATTCTCTCTTGCATCTGGCAGGGCCCACCCTGGTGGAGGGGAGGTTTGAAAAGTGTGGGGATGACGGATTCTGTTGTAACAGCGCCGGGTTTCCATCGCAAAAGGCGCTTGCTGTCGAAGCAGGGCTTCTCATCCCCAGCTTTCTTTTCACTCTGCCCTATTTACCCTCTTTGGTGCCTTTCTCATCCTCCTCCCTCGCTCGCTGTCCATGGCTTCTTGCTGCTGCATCTCCGGCAGTCGAGAATCGGATACTTCTTTGGCACGTGGGCGGCGGTTACATCCCCACCCAGGGTCCAGCAGCGAGCGGCATTCATCTCAGGACGTGTTCAAGTATTGTGGAGTGTGGTCCCGCCCTGGAGGGGAAGGGGGAGGTCACAGGGCGGGGGCGGGGGAGAGGAGGACCCCTTTCTGCTCCTGCGTGACCTTGCTGCTGGCCGCACATTTTGGCCAGGCAGCTCAGAGGAATCCATTGTCTCTCTCTCTCTCTCTCTCTTCCTCCTCCTCTTCCTCCATCCAGAAGTCGGCATTGAGCTGTGTTCACTCGTAGGTTCGCCCTAGTGTGTTCTGCTCGGCTTGACCTCATGCTGCGATGCGAGGAGGAGGAGGAGGAGGAGGAGGAGGAGAAGGAGGAGGAGTAGGGACCGGAGCAGGAACGATCCACGAACTGCCCACCGCGACTGCATCAGAGCCGCCTCACAATTCCCCGGGCTCAGCGGGCCCCCAGGAGGCCCGCGGCGGGACGAGGCCAACAGAGGGTGTTTCTCGCCAGCGATTTGGCTCGGGAGGGGTACGCCCTTTTCGCTCGGGCTGGGAGCGCCATTTTTCAAGCGGGGGGTGCCCGCGAGCTCTCTGCTCTTGTGGAAGGGAGGGGACAGGGGGGCTTTTTTTGCGACCAGGGCGTTTGCATTACAACCCGAAGGAGCCGAGTGCGAGGAGGAGCTGCAATTCCACACAGGAAGCGAGTTGATTTCACAGCCAGAAGCAGTGCTGCTCCAATTCCGAAGGGAGAGTTTCTTTTAACCAGATCTATGAGCTCGGCACCTCTTGCAGAGTCTCTCTGTGCCGCGAGGCCAGATCGAGTGCACACCTGGGGCTAACGCCGTGAGGCTGTCAGAAACAAGTTGAATGTCCTTTTCGGGGAGTGTTTTGCAGGACGCCAGCATGTGCGATGCGGATGGGGACAGAGAAGATGATGATGATGATGATGATGATGAGGAGGAGGAGGAGGAGGAGGAGGAAGAGGAGGACCAGCGTACACCCTCCCTCCAAACTCCCTCTTCGTAGGCCCCATATAATGTTTCACTTCCATTGATGGAAGTGCGCTGTTTGGGGACAACCGTGTGAAATTATTGACTCGTGTCAAGAGACCATTCTCAGGACTTCAGCGCCACAAGTCAATCTGATTGTTGCGCCTTGATGATCCTGACTCGTGCCAAATCACGATTCCCTGGACGTCAACACCGCGAATCAACGCAACTAATCTGATCGTTCTCAATCGTTCCAGAACGCCACTTCTGGAATGTTTACCTTGAGAATCATGCAATTTTGTGAAGCGACTGTGCGCGGCGCTCAGGCGGGAGCCGCTTTTTGAAAACGAGCCGCCCTCAATCCGTGAATCTCTTGTAAGTTCTAAAGCGGATGTGCGGGGCGCTACGGTGGGAAACACATTTTGAAAACGACCTGTCCTCAAGCTGAGAAGGTCTTGCGCATTTTTAGCACGAATGCGCGCGGTGCTACGGCGAGAGCCACATCTTGAAAACGACTCTTCCTCAATCCGTGAAGCTCTTGCAAATGTTTAACCAATGTGCGTGGTGCTAAGGCGAGAACCACATTTCAAATCGACCTACCCTCAATCCGCCTAAACCTTGTACTTTCTGTTAACGAATGCGCCCAGCGCTAAGGCGAGGGTCATGTTTTGAAATCGACCCGCCCTCCATCTGCGAATCGGTGGCCAATTTTAAAGCTTCAAGCTCACAAATGGTAGGGAAGTCTAAGGCGAAACGCCCCTCCGCCCTTCCGAGTGCGTCTGGGAGGAGTTGTTCATAAGGAGTGGAATGGGGGAGGAGGAGGGAGAGGAACAGGAGGAACAGGATCAATGGAAATACAAGGAGCAATGGGGGCAATCGCATGACGAGGATCAGCAAGTGGCGAGACAGGGCAGGACCAGTAGGAGGATCAGGAGAAGGAGGATGAGACCGAGGAGAAGAAATTGGTGGAGGTAGTGTAGGAATAGTATCACGGAGAGGAGGTGGAGGAGGAGGAGGAGGAGGCGGAATGATTAGGAGGAGCAAGACAAGAAGCATGATGCTATTTAAGGCTTCTCACGTTCCCGCATAGCCTGCGTTGGTGCGAACATTCTCTCAGGATCTCGTGTGCATTCAGATCTTTTGGTTGACGGACGGGTCGTTTCCCTACCTGCAGAGCTGGGGATCCAGTGTGCGTCGTCGCCCCGGGTTGGTGAAGGGCCCACCCTTGGGCGCTGGCACGCCCCAGCACCGCCCGGCACTGGGCGCCGCCCGGGCGCGCCACCGCCCAGGGCCCTCCCCGCCTCAAAGTGCGTTCGGTCTCGGTGGCTAGTGCTTCTCCCCTGCAATGCGCAGTGGCGTGTGGCCCCGGGCCGCGTGCCCCACGACGCCGCCAGAGTCCGCCGCGGCCCGTGGCCCCGCGGTGCGCGCCGCCCGCCGTGGCTCCGCAGCGCGTGGCCCGTGGTCCTGCGGCGCGCGGCCCTCGCCGCGCCGCTGCCCCTGGCGCGCCGCCCCCGCGGCACGTCTGGGGCCCTCTGGGCTTGTCGCCGTGGCGCCGCGGCGCTGTGGCGCCGTGGCCCACCTCGCCCGCGCTCCGCTGCTTTCTGCGCCCACCAGCGCGGTGGGCTCTTGCCGCACGGCGGACGTGGCCCCGCGGTGTCGCGAGGCCCAGTGGGGTCGTGGCCCGTGCCGCCACGGTGCAGTGGCCTGTGGCGCGTGATGCGTGGCCCCGCCGCAGACGCTCGGCAGTCGGCGATGCAGGCGCTCTGGGGTCTGCGACGCTGTTCCCCCAGCGCAGGTTGGGGGGCGCCGCCGGCCACGTCTGGCCCACCCAGGGCGAGGACGCTGGCGAGGAGTGGACGGTGATGGTGATGGTGGTGATGATGATGGTGGTAATGATGTTGATGGGAATCATGCTGCTGATGAGTACGGATGGTGGTGATGACGACGACGATGATGATGCTAATGATAATGGTACGTTGGGCTGTGATGACGATGCTGATGATGCTGATGGGGATGGGGATGAGTATGATGATGATGATGCTAATGATTCTGATGCTGATGATTCGGATGGTGATGATGATGGTGATAATGGTGATGATGGCGAGGATGGTGAATCTGATGATGCTGATGATGGTGATGATGGGGGTGGTGATGGTGATGGTGATGGTGATGGTGATGGTGATGGTGATGGTGATGGTGATGGTGATCATGATGATGGAGGTGGTGATGGCGATGGTGATGAGGATGAGGATTATGCTTCTGCCTTTGATGATGGCGGTGGTAATACTGATGCTGCTGATGATAATGATGAGGATGATCAATGATGATCAGGATGAGGACGAGGCGGAGGATGAGGAGGATAATGAGCAAGACTCTTGCTGCAAGAGGATGGTGGTGATGGTTGTGGTGGTGGTGGTGGTGATGTTGATGACGATGATGATGGGGATGGGGATGGTGATGATGACGATGCTGATTCTGATGGTAACGATAGTGATGATCATGCTGATGATGATTCTGATGACGGCAGTGGCTCTATTGAGAATGATGCGTTGGATGTTAAGTTTGGCGTTGTTGATGATGATGCTGAGGATGATGATGATGATGATGATGATGATGATGATGATGATGATGATGATGGGGATGGTGACGATGATGATGTTGATGATGATAATGATGAGGATGGTGATGATGACGTTGATGATGAGGATCATGCTGCTGCTGATGATGATGGTGCTGATGGATGATGATGCTGATGATGATGATGATGCTGTTGGTGATGATGATGATGATGATGCTGATGATGATGATGATGATGATGATGATGCGGCTGAAGATGTTGCTGCTGATGATTATGTTGAGGGTGCTGCTGCTGCTGATTATGATTCGGGTGGTGATGATGATGGTGCTGCTGCTGATGATGATGGTGATGAGGATGAAGATGAGGTGGAGGAGTAGGAGGAGGATGTTTATGGTTGTTGTGATGTTTCTGATGATGCTGGTGAGGATAGGGGTGGCGAGGAGGAGGATGAGACCAAGCGTAATGGGGCCAACTTGCAGCCACAGCCCGTTCACACACTGCGGCCGCAGCATGCTCACTGACCAGACGTCGCGTCATCATATCCATTCCGCTCTTTTGGTTCAACTGCCTCCTGCTTGGATTGGCGCTTCTCCTCCTGCTTGTACGTTCACTGACATGGGCCCTTGTGCCCTGACGGTTCGTTCGCGAAGTGCTGCGCCTCGGCCTTGGCATGGCTGCCTCTTCGACCTCACTCGTGGCGCATCAAGTGTCTGCAATGCAGGGGCGCATGCTGATCAAGAGAGGCCAAGCCAGTGGGAGTCCAAAGTGGGCGGGTCCGAAAAGAGGTGCGGGAAATGCGTGAACCGAGTTCCCGCTAATACTGTCGCTCAGTACGTTCCTCGATGAGGGGGCGCGCGCATGGTTCTTGCATCGAGGTGCCGAAAGTTTTGTCGATTCGCTAGCCTCCCGCTGCCGTCCCTGTTTGCTCTCCCTGGCGTGCTGGAAGCTCCAAGGCCTCAGAAACTCGACATCCCGCGCGTCTCTATCTTGTGCCCGCGAAAGCTCAACGTTCATAGTCGATCGCACCAGCAGGCCCGTAGGCCCAAGTGCACTTGGACACAGGTCTGCAACTTGCCTCCCTGTTCTCCAACCCTCTCGAGAACAGGATGCGGAGCAGGAGTAGGAGTAGTAGAAGGAGGAGGAAGAGGAGGAGGAGTAGGAGGAGGAGGAGGAGGAGGAGGAGGAGGAGGAGGACCAGTGGAAATCCAATAGCCATCAACGATGTTGGAATTGACCCTCCCTCCATGCTCCCTTGTCATAGGCCCCTACAACGATTCATTTCCAGTGAGGGAACTGCCTCGTTGGAAGACAGCAGTTTGAAGATCTTGAGGCATGTCAAAACATTGTTCTCGGGATTTCAACGCCACGTCAACCTGACTGCTGCGTCTTGACGATCCAAAATCGTGCCAGAATGCCATTTGTGGGACTTCAACACAGCGAATCAACATAACTGTTGCGGCCGCATAATCCTGAATCCTTCCAAAACACCATTTCTTGTACGTTGATCATGGGGATCCGCGAAACCCTTGCAATTTGTTAAAACGAATGTGCGCGGCGCTACGGCGACAGCCACATTTGGAAAAGGAACCGCCATCAATCAGCGAAGCTTTGGCAAATTGTTAAAACGAATGTGCGCGGCGCTAAAGCGAGAGCCACATTTTGAAAACGACCCGCCCTCAATCCGTGAAGATCTTGCAAAGTGTTAGAACGAATGTGCGCGGCGCTAAAGCGAGAGCTACATTTTGAAAACGACCCGCCCCCAATCCGTGAAGATCTTGCAAAGTATTAGAACGAATATGCGCGGCGCTAAAGCTACAGCCACATTTTGACAAAGACCCGCCCTCAATCCGTAAAAGTCTTGCAACTTGTTAAAACGAATATCTGCGGCGCTAAGGCGAAAACCACATTTTGAAAACGACCCGCCCTCAATCAGTGCAACTCGTGGAGTTGTTTCAACGAATGTGCGCGGCTCTAAGACGAAAGCAACCTTTTTAAAGCGACCCGCCCTCCATCTGTGAAGCTGGTGCCTTTTTTTCGAGCTTCAGAATCATAAGTGGTGAGGAAGTCTCAGGCGAAACGCCCGGCCTGCTCTAAAAACTGGCCTCTGGGTGCGACAGGGAGGAGTTATTTATAAGGAGAAGGGATGGAGGAGGAGAAGGAAGAGGAGGAGAAGGAAGAGGAGGAGACCGGAGGGGCTCGCCCAATCCCCCTGAGGCCGAGGATTTCGGCTTCTTCGTGGTCCAGCCAGCCGATTACTTAAATGTAGCCAGCGCTAAGGCGAGAGCACCATTCCGAACCACATGTGGCCGTTAGTTCTCTCCTCCTCCGCCTGCCTGCCCGCCCTCGTTCTCTCACATCCGACATATACCTTCCCACTTCCTGAAGCTCTTCTTCTCGTCCTCCTCCTCCTTCGTCCTCACCCTGGTCCCTGTGCCACTTTCCCCCCGCGTCTCTATCCTCTCCCCGGTGTTCCCAGACCCCACCTCTCCTTCCCCTTCCTTCAATTCCACTCCCCTTCCCCGCTGATTCCCGAATTCTTCCCCACACAGTTCTTTTTTATTCGATCTCTCACCTTCAAAGCTTTGCTCAGCCCCCGTTGCGGCATTGCGCCTGTCATCTGACATCCCCGTGCCCTGACCAGTAACGCTTCGCGTCACCCCTCCAGACCGTCCAAAAAAAATCGCCAATCGAGTTGCGTTGATTAGGGAAGTATAGGATCTGCAGTGAAATGTAGAACGATATGCATCCGTCAGAGCGAAGCTCGTGACCAGCATGGATCAGGCCCCAGAGTGGTTCAAGACGGCCCAGGAAGGTTCCAACACCGCCTAAGGTGGGCTTGAGACGGTCCCACAACGGCCTTAAGAGACTTTCCAGACAGCCCAGAAGGGGCCCAAGATGGCCCACGAATGCTCCAATCAGCCCCAGACTGCCCCAAGATGGCCCCGAGAGGCCTCCAAGACGGCCCCCAGCTTCTCCCCCACTCCCAAAATGCCACGATGGCCCAAGAAGGGGTGCAGGATGACCCCCAAGTGGCCCACGAAACGTTCAAGAGAGTCTCAGGCGGCGTCGGGATCAACCCATAGCGTTCCATGAAAGCCCTTCCTTCCCTCCTTCCTGCAACCTCCTCCTTCCTTCCTTCGTCCCTTCCTTGTTCCCCTGCTTCCCCTGGGCGTTCGGTCCATCCCTGACTTCGTCTTCTTGCCCCCCCCGCCTCCTTCGTTCTCTCCCTCCATTCTTGCCCGTCATTCCTTCCGCCCCTTCCTGGCCGCTTCCGCTCCGTCTGCCAAGGGGCGGTCGTTACCTTGCCGACCGACAAAGTACTGTGGATGCCCCAGCTTTCTTTCAAGTGTGCAGCAGCACCCTTCTCAGCTCCAGTCACCGTGGAAGTCGGGAGAAGCCACCCCGGCGTCGACGGCCGTCGCCTTCTTGTCCCTGTCCTGAGTTCAGGGCCGACGGCCGCGCCCGCAGTGCAGACTCCGGGAGCAGCCCGCATCTGGACCAGGCATGATGACTCACGCGCCTTCGCGCGCATTGGATGGATCCCACGGATCCACTGTTTCTACTCCTTGTTCGATGCCTTGTCTCCGCTCCGTGGGGATGGCTGAGGGGATGGGTCAGGAAACGGCCGCAGGATAGCTGGGTGGTGGCGGCGGGGCGGCTGGCTGGGAGGTGAACGTGGGGAGGTTCGGGGGCGGTTGGGGGTTGGGGTGGGGGTGGGGGCTAAGGGGGGGGGTAGCCAAAACGCCTTCCCCGCTCGCAAGCCGTCTCGCTCACTCCCACCCGCCCTCCCAACACATACGTAGCACCCGAGCCTGGCCCGAGCCTCAGCATATGCAGCAGCCGTCTTTGGATGGGCAGCTCCTGGGGGCCAATCCGCCGCCGCCGCCTCCGCCGCCGCCGTGGCGCCGCCGCCGCCGCCGTCGCCGCTGTCCGCCGCCGCCGCCGCCGCGCCGCCCGCCGCCCCGCCGCCGCCGCTGCCGCCCCCGTTGCCGAATCGCCGCCGCCGCAGCCGCTGCCGCCATCGCTGCCGCCGCCGCCGCCGCCGCCGCCGCCGCCCCCGCCGCCGCCGCCACCGCCGCCGCCCGCCGCCGCCACCGCCGCAGGCGCCGCAGCCGCTACCCCTGCCGCCGCCGCCGCCGCCGCCGCCGCCGCCAAGTGTATTGTATTGTTTTTCGACAGGGATGGTCGGGGTTGGCCGCATCGGGTTCGCTGCGCATGCTCTGAATTTGGAGGCAAAGTGTGTTTGGGCGGCCGCCGCACCCGCTGCCGAATCGCCGCCGCCGCAGCCGCTGCCGCCGCAACCGCTGCCGCTGCCGCCGCCGCCGCTGCCGCCGCCGCCGCCGCCGCCGCCCCTGCCGTCGTTGCCGCCACCGCCGCCGCCACCGCCGCAGGCGCCGCAGCCGCTGCCCCCGCCGCAGCCGCCGCATTGTTTTTTGATAGGGATGGTGGGGGGAGGCCGCATCGGGTTTTCTGCGCATGTTCCGATTTTGCAGGCGGAGTGTGTTTAACATTGTTTTTTTGCGAGGGATGGTGGGTGGGGGCCCTCATTGTCCTCGGTTGGCTCTTAGTCGCCTGGGGGAGGGGGCGTGTATCAATAGGGAACAGCGAATGAGTGGATGGCCGAGGAGGCTGCTGGGGGATGGCGGGGGATGGCCTCGGAAAAGCGACGGGGTGGATGCCAGGTTGTTGGTGGTAGCTCCGTGTTGGCCGTTGGGTTTTTCCCCCTCCATTTCAGATGATCGGTTTTCATATAAGAAGCGACGGCGCAGCGAGGCGTCGGGGAGCCTCCTGGACATATGCGTGTCGGGTTTATGGGGGCTGTCTGAGGTAGGCGCCCCCGAGCAGAGGGCTTGCTCGCAGAGTGAGCTCGCGGCTTGTACGAGGCCGCCGGGAAAACCCAAGAGGTACTGAAACAGCTGCAGATGGTCCCGTGGAGGGCTCCAGGCAGCCCAGCCCCCCAAGAGCCCAATAGGGTCCTCCGACAGCACCCAGAAAACCACAGGAGACACCAATGACGCCCCAGACGGCACAAGAGAGCGCCAAGACGGACCAAGAGGCCCCCAGGACACACCTGCAGGTTCCATCAAGCCTCGCTCAGCTGTTCGGTCACCTGTCGTTCCAATGACGTGTCCACGCAGAAGGTCGACGGGCTTGCTAGAAGGTGCAGCCTCCCCAAGACGGGCCACTGCTTTCTCCTCAAAACTTACAAGGGCCTCTACCCCAGTCACGCGGGACCCCCGACGGCGGTCTTCGCGGCCACGAGGGTTTGGCAGTCTGGTATCGTGTGGGAGCGTGGGCCACGGCCGAAGGTCGGCTCATCCAGCATCAGTCATGCTCGTCCTCCTCCTCCTCCTCCTCCTCCTCCTCCTCCTCCTCCCCTTCCTCCTCCCCCCCCTCCTCCCTCCCCTCCTCACCCGCGCCGCAGCGTACCGGCCCTCCTCCCTCCGTTCCCGCGGAGGCCGAGACCTGGGCACAAAGTCCCTGCCCCTGTCCACGATCTCCCGGCCGGCCAAGGAATCCCGTCCTCCCTGTAGCCCTTCGCGCAAACGCTAAATTCTGGTAAGGTGATGATGATGGGTGCTACTAATGATGCTGATGCTTGTGCTGATGACGATGCTGCTGCTATTGACGATGATGATGATGCTGATGATGATGATGTGGATGCTGTTGCTATTGTTAGTGATGATGATGGTGATGGTGGTGATGGTGGTGATGATGAGGATACTGATAATGATGGTGATGATGATGGTGATGATGATGATGATGGTGGTGGTGATGATGATGACGATGCTGCTGATGATGATGATGCTGATGCTGCTGATGATGATGACGATGATGCTAATGATAAGGATGATCATGGTGGTGGTGGTGCTGATGCTGATGCTGATGCTGCTGATGATGACAGTGATGCTGATGCTGCTGCTGATATTTATGCTGATGATGATGGTGGTGATGATAATGATACGGATGATGATGATGATGATGATGATGATGATGATGATGATGATGATGATGATGATGCTGCTGATGATGGTGATCGTTATGGTGATGATGCTGCTGACGACGACGACAATGATGATGATGATGATTTCTGATGATGGTGATGCTGATGCTGATGATGATGATGCTGATGATGATGATGATGATGATGATGCTGATGCTGATGATGATGATGATGATGATGATGATGATGATGATGATGATGATGATGATGATTGTGATGACGATCATGATGGTGATGGTGATGGTGATGATGGTGATGAGGATGATGGTGATGGTGATGGTGATGGTGATAGTGATGGTGATGGTGATGGTGATGGTGATGGTGAGGAGGAGGAGGAGGAGGAGGAGGAGGAGGAGGAGAAGAAGTAGGGGGATGATGATGAGGAGGAGGAGGAGACGGAGGAGGAGGAGGAGGAGGAGGAGGAGGAGGAGGAGGAGGAGGAGGAGGAGGAGGAGGAGGAGGAGGAGGAGGAGGAGGAGGAGTGGAAGGAGAGGGAGAACTATTATTTGTTTATGCCGATCAGGGCATCGTTGGAGGTGGACTCATCGCCGCGGATGGAATCGACCCTCCAAATCCTGGTCCCCTTTCTGCATATTCGTGTTTGTCTCCTATGTGTTCCCTCTCTCTCTCTCTCTTTTTTCCTCGCCCCCCCTCTCTCGGCACCCCTCTTTGCATCATCGGTATCGTTCTCTCTGTTTCTCTCTCCCTCCGTGTATGCATGCACCCCCCAGCAGTGCTCGGCCTCAGGGGGGCTCACGCCTCGCGATGACGTAGTTCGATGCACTTCCAGGGAGCTTCTGCACTTCCCGGAAGCTTTGCACCGCGGCGAGCACATCGCAGAGCTCGCGCCGCACAGCCTGCACGGCATGGCTTACAGCACTTGGCCCACACCAGATGATCACCCCACACCGCCCAGCTCCCACCCCATGGCTCGCACGACTCAAGCAACACCGCACAGCCTGCACCATCCAGCTCACGCCACACAGCTTGCACGGCAGAGCTCACATCCCTAAGGCTACACTGCATAGCTCACACTACCTGGTTCACATCACATAGCTTACACCGAATAGCTTACACCGCATAGCTTGCATCACATAGCCTTCACCATACAACTTACAAAGCATATCTTACACCACGTAGCTAGCACTATGTAGCTTGCACCGCGGAGCTTTCACCGCATATGCACCACCATCTCCGTGCAATAATTCATTGTATGGGGTCCACTGGCTATCATGTGGCTTTCTCTCTAGACCTTTACCGATGCTCGCTATCACGTGTTTTAAGTACTCGTTCTCTCTCTCCCTCTCTCTCTCTCTCTCTCCCTCTCTCTCTCTATATATATATAGATATGTTACTCTCTCGCTCTCTTTCTCTCTGTCTCTCTCTCGCTCTCGCTCTCTCTCTCTCTCTCTGTCTTCCTCTCTCCTTGTCTCTCTCGTGCTGCGGCAGGGTGGCCTGCCGACCCCTGGCTGGCTGCGACGGGCGGCTGGCGCGTCTTCGACTCGCGCGGGAGAGAAGGGCGCGGCAGGCTCTCCCACGGGCTCCCCGCTTTCGTTCTCGATGCCTGTGGCACCACCGCTGCAGGTTCAGGCCAGGGCGAGGACGGTCCTGCGGCGCGCGCCTGCCTGCCAGCTCCCCAATTGGTGGGCAGGCGTCTGACGACTCTAGGACGTCTCCCCCTCGTCTCTTCCTCCTGCCCGATCGCTTGGGGAAGAAGAGCACGGATCTCGTGCGGCGGGAGCTTTGTTATCCTGCAAGCATGCCGTAGGGTTGCGTACAGACAGCCGCCGCAGAGGTGGTCCCGGATGTGCCCGGGGGGCCCCCCGGAGTTGGTCCAGAGCGGCCTCGGTGCTTCAGTCCTGGGGTGCGGAGCGTTTCGGCGTGTCTCGGTGCGGTACCAGGGTGTTGCGGCCGCTCTGGACTACTTCAGCCTGACGGGCGGCGAGGGCGGGGGGCAATAGACGCGGGGGGATCGAGGACTGCAGTGCGGTAAATTCTTGACGCTTCGCGTATCCCCACCAGCCCATCCTACACCAGGCACTCGAACGAAGAGCGCCGATGATCGGCAGCTGTGCTCCTCCCCCTCTTCCTCCTTCTCCTCCGCTTCCTCCTCCCCCTATCCTCCTCCTCCTCCTCCTCCTCCGCCTCTTCCTCCTCCCTGGTGGCGTCTTGGAGGTATCTTCGAACGTTTTGGTGGGCTCTTGGGCCTTGCGGGCGGGCGGGCGGCGCTCCGCCCGCCCGCGCGCAGGGCCCAAGAGGGGGTCCAAGACGTCTCTCGGAGCCATCTTGGAGGAGATCGATCAACGAAGGGGGGTTCCTAAATTTCAGCCCCCCCCTCAGGAGCCACGATCCTCGTGAGGGGTGTCGAATTTTAGCCCTCCGAGGGGTCGATCTTGGACGCTCTGATCGATCGCGGCCCCCCCTGTCCAGGTCAGTGGGGAGGGGGTAGGGGGAGGGGTAAACCCCTCCCCGAAGAGGAAGAAGGAGGGGTGGAAGAGGAAACTCGTTAAACCACCGACGCCCAGAGGGCTGGTGGGACTGGTCCTAAACTGGGCCCTGAAGCGGCGCCCAAGCTGTCACCACGGGCCCGAAGGGTGCACGAAAGGTGCGCGCTTCTTGACCCTGCGTCCAGAAGCCCCCGGCTAACGAACACCCGACCCAGGGGACTGATGAGCACCGACGGCCATCAACGTTGAAGCTTCCAGCGGGGTGTGGATGTGGACGCTGATCCAGTGTGTCGATGTCGACACCCTGCCGCATCGACAAAGACTAAAGAGAGCTAGCCTACCTCGGGACCCCTTTAAGGGCAGCTGGGGCCACCTCGGAGGGGTGGTCTGTGCGCAGCTCCAGGGCTTGCCAGTGGAGCAGCTTCCGTGCAGCCCTCTCCTCCTGCTCCTTCTCGTCCTCCTCAATTTCCTGCTCCTCCCTCTTCTCCGCCTCCCCCTCCCCCTCCTCCGCGAATTCCTGCTCTCGCCCCTCCTGACCCCCTCGTCCCCCATCCGCCCCCTGCTCCTCCTCCTCCTCCTCCTCCTCATCTTCATCATCCTCCTTCCCCCCCCCCTCCGCCTCCCTCCCCCTCCACAGTGACACCATTATCATATAGTTTGAATACAGTGTTTTTTTTCCAGAGTTTCAAAAAGGCGATCCCGCCGCCGCAGCGCTTGCTGCTTCTCTGGATCCGCCCCTCTTCCTCCTCCAGCCCTCTTGCTCCCCCCGCTCCTTCCACTCCAGCTCCTGCTGCTGTTCGTCGTCGTCGTCGTCCTCCTCCTCCTCCTTGGCCTTTTCTTTTTCCTTTCCTCCTCCTCCTCCTCCTCCTACTCCTCCTACTCCTCCTACTCCGGCTCAGTTGTCTTCGTCCTGACCTACCTCTCCCAGCTGCTTCCCATGCCGGAGGACCTCATCAGAGGCGAGCTGGACGTGCTGCACCGCATTTTGACGGCCCCGCCGAAGTCGTTTGCATTGGCTGACTTGCTTAGCCTGCGCACCTGGGCGCCCGGGCCCGCGCTTGCCGCGCTGCTGCCGACTGTTTGGGCTGCTGTGTGGCGCACGGCCAACGCCACGCTCTCGGGATGGAGGGCCTTCGCGGACGCCTGGCTCGAGCGAGCGCGGGACGCCCTCCCGGCCCCCGTGGTCATTGGGCGGCACCGCACTGGGCCCAGACCACGTTCATGCTGCAGTACATCATGTCGGTGGACACAGGCGCGATCACTGCGCCAGGCGAGCGGCTGCAGCAGCGCCAGAGGGCAGCCTTGAGCGCGGCCAGCGCCGCGGCGCGACGCGAGCTCGGTGCGGCAGCAGGCTGTCGCCGCAAGCCCCGCCTGCAGCGAACTCACGCACGCGCCGCTGCCCAGGTGCTGTTCCTGGAAGGCCTCCACTCCACCATTCGCCGCCGTATTCGGGCTTGGTGGCCGGACCAGGCGGTCGCTGCCGACCTCCACCAGAGGTGGCTTCGCCTCAAAGCCCAGCTCGCGGTCGTTTTCCCGGACTTGCGCTCGGCGACCTTGCGCACCCTCGCCAGCGCCTAGGCCAACCCCACCTTGCGTGCCGCTGGCGCTGCGAGGACGGCACGGACCAGATTTCGCACTACTTCCAGTGCCGTGGTGCGTGGTGGTGTGTGTGTGTGTGTGTGTGCGTCCCCTCGCGCACCATCGCCCACCGACTCGGCCTTTAGGCTCGGCGGAGGACTACGTGCCACACGTACAACCTCATGCGGCACCGCCCTGGCCCGATGCATTCAGACCCGGAGGTGACCCAGGCGCTGGCGCGCACTGCTGCCCACCGCATGCGGGTACCTCCGCCATTGCAGCCACCATGATCGGTCACCCACGCGGGCAGCCCAGGGACACCTGAAGGTCTCCGGCCCCGGGTGTCCTCTTCCCGTGCAAGCGGGCGCAGCAACAGAGGACAGGGCCCTGGCGTGACGGACGGCTCGCGCCGGGACAGGTCCGGGCGCGCCTCTTCCTCCTCGTCCTCAGAGGCGGCCTCTTCCAGACCATCCCAAGCACTGCTTCCACTCTCGCCGGCGCTGAGGTGCCGGTAACCAGGCGGCGCGCCTATGCGAGCTGACCCCTTGGAGCCACGGGCGCTCCTCCTCCTCCGTCCCCCTTCTGCCTCTCCCTCCTTCTCCTCCTGCTCATCCTCCTGCTCACCTGCAACCTCTGCCTTCTCCTCCCCCTCCATTTACGCACGCAGCTCTCATTCCCCGAGTACGCCGCAGAACACGATGAGGTCTTTCTGGGAGTCCCAAATCCGTGATGACACACGTCCGCGGATAGAGAACAAACTAGAGCAAAGGCAAGGGACGATGGGTAGGACGCGGGCCTGCCTAGGTTGGCCGCATTCCCTCTCCTCTCTCCTGACCCCTCTCCCCGCTCCCTTCCCAATTCTCCCTCCGCCCCCCTTCACGCCTCTTCTCTGACCCAGCCTCCCCCCCCACAGAGCGGGCCCCTTGAGGACTGCAGGCTGGACGCCCGCGCTCTGAAGCAGAGCCACGGAGGGCGCGACGGCGAGGACGAGGAGGAGGAGCACGACCGCCTCCTCTCCTGGCGCCTCTCCTGGCTCCACGCTGGCGCGGCGGGCCCCGCCGGTGGCGCCCCCGCGGAGGGCGGCTCTGCCGCGGCGGCGGCGGACGCGCCACCGGCGGACCCGCGCGGCGGGCACGGCGAGGTGGCGGCGCCGCCGCCGGAGGCGGATGAGGCGGCGCCGGCGGAGGCGGAGCCGGACGTGGGGAGAGCAAGACACTTTTTTTGAGGGTTTGGTATTTTGTCCACGACGGGCGTCTACGCCCGGTCCCGGGCTTGGGACCCTCCCAGATCGATCCAGTTCGAGAGATGGCGCAGCACGAGGGGTCAGGGGCTCAGGCGGTGTTTTTATTTTGACAATTGGCAATCTTAGCCAGCGTGGTCCCTAGGCAGCGTGTTTCTAGCAATGGATTTTGTTTGCAACCTGTGTGGGGGTCAATGTGATACACTACGTGGTGCAATCGGTGTTGCGCAGTATAGATAGTGCAGCGTATGTTGTGCAGTAATTGAGGACCAGACTAGGTGGTGCAATCTTTGTGGTGCCATATATGTCGCGCAGTCTGCGTTATTCAATATACACGTTGCAGCCTATGTAGTGCAATCTATGTGGCGCGCAATCTATGTTGTGCAACCGTCATGGTGCAAATTGTATGCTGCAACCTATGTTGTGCAACATTCTTCGTAGTGCAATCGACGCGGAGATTTCTATGTAGTGCAAATGACCGTACCGACCTTGAAGTTGTCAACTCCACTGCTCGCGCAATCATCCCCCACCCACCAATCCGCAAGTCGGTTGCGATGACTGCTTGGAGCTGCCTGGCGCACCGCCGCGGCCGCGGTAGCGCGCGCAGGCTCGCGCGCAGAACGGCCAGCCAGTCTCGCACGACCGCCGCGGCCGCAGTGGCGCTGACCGTTGGGGATATCCTAGCGCGTCTCGAAGGCCGTACTGACGTGCGGGCACTTCAGTGCGAGTCGGTGGTTCGGGCGGGCGCGGTATCATGGCGACGTCGACAACGGCAGGCACGATGATAGTAGCAATGCTGGTGACGACGATGACGATGACGACGGGAAGGCCAATGACGGCGTCGATGCTGATCACGTCGATGACGATGATGGTGTCCACGTGTCGGCGACGAAGGTTTTGGAAGGATTTCGGCAACCGCGCGCGGCCGACGGGCGCGAGTTGCCAGTATGGTATCATTTGACGGGTGTCGCGCCCCCCCTCCCGCACGCGCGCAAGCAAGGGCGTTCGGATGATTTCGGCACGCAAGCGCGATAGGCCCGCTAGGGTGCATGCGATGAGCATTTGTAACAAGTAGCAGTTCTCTGGGAAAGAAACAAAACAGCGCGTATTTTTTGAAAAGCCACGCTGGAAACCATATACTGTTATATGTGTTCGGGGCACTCATTTTTGAAAGCCGTATGGAGCTGAACAGGTTTTGAAGGGTTGCGGCATGCGCACGCGACGACGCGCGCGTGTGCAGCTCGTTCTTTGGTTTGCAAAAGGATTCCTGCCGATGGGCGATTTGTTACACTCGAGTGTGCGCACAAACACATATATCATATTTAAGGTATGAATGTAAACATACATACATATATATGTGTATATATATATATATATAGTTGCGCATATGTGTAAAACCGTGTGTATGTATGTATGCATGCATGTATGTACGTATGTATACATACACGCATGCATATGTGTATGTATGTGCGTACAAACATGTATCAATATACCATACTGCACGGGAGGATTTGGGGGGCGGTAGTCGCCTAGCTGGGGGTCATATGTATGATTGAGATTGAATGAAAGATTGAGTGGGGTCATCTGTTAAAGTGCACATCAGCCGGGGGAGCGGATGGCCCCGGACTCGGGGGGTGGTAGATTTGAATGTCGAATTCGAGCGGTAACCAATGTTATGCAATTTGTTTGTAGGCACACTTACATATACATACATGTACACATGTATACATAAACATGTGTATATGCATGTGCTGATGTATGTATGTGTGTATGTATGCATGCATGCGTATATGTATGCATGCATGTATGCATGCATGCATGCATGCATGCATGCATGTATGCGTGTATGTATGGTTGCATGCAGGCATACATGAATGCATACATATACGTTCACATACATATATATATATCCATATATATATACACAACACACACATATATATGTATATGTACGTCTGTATGTATGTACGTACGTGCGTACGTCTGTATGTATCTATTCATATGTGTGTAACTCTATATCTTAAGGGACTCGCCCTCTGCCACCGGCCCCTCTATTACTAGTGCGTGCGGCTGCGTTGGTAGCGCCGTGGGTGCTTCTCGTGGCAGGCTTTTCGGCAGCGTCTGCGGGTCATTGTTGGGGCTTCCTGGGTGCCGCTTTGGAGCCTCTTGTGGCATACTTGGGGTCTCCTGGGGGTCTCCTTGGTGCCTCTTGGGGGCCTCTTGGGGGCCTCTTGGGGCCTCTTTGGACCTTCTTGGGGTCTCATGGGGCCCTCTCGGGGCGGAAAGGTTGAGTTTTCTGTTCGTGGACTCCCTCTCGGGCCTCTCTTGGGACTGTCTTAGGGCCCTGTTGGGCCGTCTGGGGCGCCTCTTCGACCGTCTTGGGGCCCTCTTCGGCCGTCTTGGGGGCCTTTTGGGCCGTCATGGGAGCTTCTAGGGCCGTCGTGGGGCGATCTTTGGAACCATTTGGTCCGTCTCGAAGCGTCGGAAAGCCGAAAAGGCGAGAAGGCCAAACACCTTCAAAAAGTTAGGAAGATCGTTGATTTTTGCTTCGTTGGGCCCTCTTGGGAGGCCTCTTGGAGGCCTCTTGGGCCGTCGTGGCAGCATCTTGGGCCGTCTTGGGGTCATCGTGCGACATCTTGGGGCCATCTTGGGCCGCCTTGGGCTCCTGAGGTTCTCTTCGGAGCCTCTTCGGGCAATCTTGGAGGCCTCTCGGGCCGTTCTGGCCGCGCGGTGGCGTTACCACGAGAATCCTGGGGTGGCCCGGAGCAGCCAGGATTTGAGGTCCCCCCCCCCCCGTTGGCTGTTTGGTGGTGCGGCGGGCCCCCCTAGCAGACAGCAAACAGGAGGCAGGATACAGGACTGGAGAGACAAAAGGCCAAACAACAAATGATAACATATCACACATGACAGCAGACCGTACACACCTTCGCAGCCTTGCGCTCCAGGAGGGTGCCAGCGGAGATGTATATATATATATATATATAGGTGTGTGTGTACGTCTATATATATATATATATATATGTATGTTTCAGATATGTATGTTTACATCGATGGTGCAATACTTTTGTATTGATCAATGTGGTGAATCGCTGTGGGTCAAGATATGTGGTGCAGCATGTTTTGTGGATTTTACGTGTTGCAATATTTATGTATATATATATACACATACACACATACATACATACATACATACATGCATGCATGCATGCATGCATACATACATACATACATATATACATACATACATACATACATACATGCATGCATACATACATACATACATACATACATACATACATACACATATGTATACACATATATGTATGCGGTGCAATCGAGGTGGTGCGCAACCTACGTGGTGCAATCGACGTGGTGCAATTTGTATGTTGCAACCTATGTTGTGCAATCTGTGTTGTACAGTATCTGTGGTGCAATCGACGCGGCGCTTCCTATGTGGTGCAATCTTTGTTGGGGAGTAGATTTTGTGCAGTATTTGTTGGGCAGACCATGTGGCGGCTGGGCGGCGGCGGCGACAACACAGCCGCCAGACCGGTAGACAGGCCCAGACGACGGGCGACGACGGGGCGGCGACGGGGCGGCGACGGCGACCACAGAGCCGCCAGACTAGCAGAGAGGCCCAGACGACGGGCAGCGACGAGGTGGCGACGGCGACAACGTGGCCGCCAAGCTGGCAGCGAGGCCCAGACGACGGGCGGCGACGAGGCGGAGCGGGGGCGGCGGCGGCGGCAACACAGCCGCCAGACTGGCAGGCAGGCCGGCCCAGGTCTTTCTAGAGGAGAAGCGAGAACCCCTGAGCGCAGGCAGCGTTCGGGGATTGGTTTTGCAACGTCAGATGACAAAAGGTTTCATGTATATCCCGCCCTTCAATATTTAACCGTCGCATTCTCTACGCTGGCTATCCGGAGCTAATACACGAATTATGCGGCATTGCAGCGCATTTATGAAGCAGCCATTGTATTGCCCCATGGCCCACGCTCTTCTCTTCGATCCCGGCGTTTTTCTTCGATGTCGGCCCACGGGCCCTCTATCAGGCCCCAGGGCCATCAGAGGACAAGAACCTAGATCCTTTGGGAAGTGGTCGGGGCCTCTGGGCCGCGGGTTGAAACAATCAGATGGGCTGATGTCTGAGGACATTGCCCCGTGACTGTGTTTTCCCTTCGAAAGTCGCAATCCCTGGCGCTCCCAGGGTGGCCCTCTCGGCCACGGAGGCGGATTGGGATCCCAGCCATAGTAAGGGGCAACGTTAGGCCCAGGGGGGGACGCATCGACCCCCGATCCCCAGTGATAGGGGCCCGATAGCACCACCCCGCCCAGGAACGCGCGGCTTCGCGATCGGGGCCCATTGCTGATCTATCGACGATGTATCGTCGACGTTGGGTCGATGCTTCCCCTCCTGAGCCGTGCCCCCCACCCCGTCGCTGCCCCTCGCAGACCGCGCTCTGGAAGAGGCCGAAAGTTCAGCGGTCTCCCCCGAGATCCATCGTTGCGAAATATTTTTTTTTGGTTTGCGGCTCCAAGGCAAAGGTCAGGGAGCGGACGCAGCGTCTGGGATGCGGTACGAAGCGAACTTGCGAACCCAGCCGTCACTGTCGACAGCCGTCCGCACCTGCAAGCGTGAACCCTGCGAAATCATTGCAGCGTCTGTGACTCCCTCCCTCCCTCCCTCCCTCCCTCCCTCCCTCCCTCCCTCCCACCTCTCTGCGACGCTCTTCGTGCCGGATCCATCCGTGATGGTCCTGGGGGCCCACAGCCAGCCGGGCGAGAAGCCGCTCGGTGCCCTGAGGATTTTGGACATTTCCCAGCCGTCCTGTGGTGTTGGGTCTGCGTTTTGAGGAGACAGCGCCCCGCGGCTCCTCCTCCTCCTCCCCTCCTCCTCCTCCTCCTCCTCCTCCTCCCCCTCCTCCTTCCTCCTCCTCCTCCTCCTTCCTCCTCCTCCTCCTCCTCGTTTTGAAGAGACAGCGCCCCGCAGCTCCTCCTCCTCCTCCTTCTTCCTCCTCCTCCTTCCTCCTCCTCCTCCTTCCTCCTCTCCCTCCTCCCGCGCAGTCCGCATGGCGGCGCCGCCCCATTTGGGCACACCCCTCACACCACGTTCCGTGGCCCCAGGGTGAACTCCACCCACGGTCCCAGTGGCGCAGTCCGCATGGCGGCCGCGCCCCATGTTGGCGCACCCCTCACACGTTTCGTTGCCCCGGAGTGAGCTCCGCCCTGCCCCATTTCGGCAGACTCTTTACGCGCTTCGTGGCCCCTAAAGGATATCCACCGAAGGCGATACTAACAACGACGGTATTCACAACTGCATATGGTTGGGCCCTTCGCCAGGCTAATTTAGTTTTTCCAGTCGCGACCGACGAGATCCGTCGCTACCGATTGTGCTTCTAATTCTGGGATCGGTCGCGACCGATTTGAAGTGCCGATCGGTCGGTACCGGCCGCGACCGAAAACATCCGGTATCCAATAATCTGGGTTTTGACAAAACTGCAACGCCAGGATCTCAGGACTGGTGTCTCCCGGTCCCCCCAGGATGGGCCGCCCACTCCGGCGGGCGGCGGCGCCATGAGCCTCGCGCTCCCGGAGGGATCGCTCGCGCTCGCGCCCCCCGACAGGAATCTAGGCCGCCCAGATGGGGTCCGAGCAGATGGGGTCGAAGGGTCGCTCCGCATCGGCGAAGCATCGACGATGCGGCTCGATGTGGAGCCAGAGTCCCTCCACGCCGATGGCGCCGAGACGTCGCCGATGCACTGCCGATGCAGCGCCGATGCATCGGCCGTGCGGCGCGATCCTCCGACCCCATCTGCTCGGACCCCATCCGGGAGGCCTCCAAGGAAAGCCGTGCCGCTCGGGACCGTGCCCTCGCTGCCGCCGCAAACGCCAGGGGGCGCCTCGTCGCGCGCCGGCGGTGCCGAGTCGCGCGCCGGGGGCGCCGGCGAGGGCGGGAAGACGGTGCTTGTGCGTTGGGTAATGGGGCTGCGATCATTGTAGGGGTTGGTGGTGAAGACAGAGGCTATCGTTTGTGCCCCAGGGGGTTCCTTAAAGGGGCCCCCTGGGGCTCAAGAGGGGAACGGACGGCGCACGTCCCCCCCCCCCGCCCCCAAATTGCCGCCCCACCATCCATCAACGCCCGAGGTGCGGAGCCCGAAGAGCCGGGACGGCAGGAGTCGAGGGAGGAAAAAAGCGGCAGCGGCGTTAAACTTTCGAAGGCCCGCGCAGATGTCATGGCTCTGCGCCAGATCCCTCGGGAGGAGCCTCCGGCGCCGCTCCGGGCGCCCTGGCCCGCCCCTGGCGCGCTCCGCGCGCGACGGAGGCGTGCGCAGCGCCGCCCCGAAGAAGCCGCGCGGGCCTCCAAGAGTTTATGTCTTCGTCCCGTGGCTTGCTCCTCCAAGAGGAACCCGACCGCCACGGACGCGGAGCTGGAGGAGCAGCAGCTCGAGCTGCTGCAGGAGGCGGCCCGGCTGCTGCAGAGGGGGCTGGACTGCTTCGGCAAAGGGGGAAGGTACAGATGCCGACGCGGCTGCCGCTGCCCCGCCCCAGGCCACCGACGTGTTGAAACAATCAGGACAGAGGATTTTTGCCGTCTTCGGCCTCTGGGGTCCATCGCCAGGCCCCAGGACCGTCAAAAAGTGGCTTGGGACGAAACGCTGGTCCCAGGGAAGTGGTCCAGAGCTCCGGGTACCCCGTTGTGCTCGGTGCCACGGCTGGATTCGCTGCGAAAGCGTAGTCAGAACGCACCTCAGGAGAGGTCCGTGGAGCAGCGGCATCGGCATCGCTACGCCCCCCAAGGACTCCGGGCAGTTCCAGCCGCCCGACCCCGAGGGCGTCTCGCCCAAGGCGACGCCGGCGCAGCGCAAGCTCCCCAAGGGGGCGCAGGTCGGCTGCGCGCAAGAGTGATCGATCCTTTGCCACAGTGACCTCGGGTGCGGGCCCATAAGGGGTCCCCCTTGCATCGGCCCTCGCGCCTGGATCTGGGCCTCCGCGGGGCCCCTGGAGGCCGCGCACCAGAGGGCACTCTTGCCCGGGCCGCTCTCGCGCGTGGCCGCGCGCAGGTCAGCAGCCGCCGCCACAGCACCGCCAGCATGAGCCTCCACCTCGGCGTGCGGGCACCCGTGATGAGTGGCCGGAGCTCCATGAGGTGACCGGCCGCCCGGAGCTCCCCGAGGGCCACGCCCGCGCCGACGGCTGGGCGGTGCTGCGTCTGCGGCCGCGCCCGGCGGCGTCCAGGGGGCCAAGGGCGGCCAGGGCCCCGGGCCCCGGCTGCGCACAGGCAGCCCCCCACCCTAGAGGCGCGGCACGTGCCGAGGGTGAGGCCCAGGCCCCCACGAGGTACGACAAAAAGTGCACGAACGGTGTTTTCCACGATGTTCGGCTTCGGGGGGCCTCCGCTGGGCCCGGGGACCGTCAAACAAACAATCATACTCAGGATGGAGAGCCCGTCCCGGGGAAGGGGTCGAAGCTTCGGGGGGTCGACGTCATGAACAAAAGCCCGCCCTACAGCCTCGGAATGTGCCAAGGACCCGAGATTCTAGGCTCCAACAACAAGTGGAGCGGCCAGTTGTTGGCCGTTTTCCGTTTTCGGCCCCCGGGGACCCCCAACGGGCCCCGAGAGCGTCAAATAACAATTCAGGACGAGAAGCCGAGGAAATTTGTCCAGGCCTCCGGGGGCCGCGCATCTAAAACATTGGAGCGCCGGATGTCGGGGGATGATAGGTGGCTTCGCAAGGGTGCCCCGGATTGCATCTCTGCCCTTCTGGTCTGTCCCCAGCCAGCTCCGTTTGCTAGCCCCTAGCGATGCCCCTGCAACGTGTGCGCCCAATGGCCTCGCTCCCTTCCCTTGCATTGTTCTGGCATGCCGCGACTGTGGTCCTGTATGGCGTCGACAGGCCACCAGGGTAGTCTGGGGCTGTTCTAAAATATGACGCGTTCCAGAAGAGGCCTTGCTTTCGAGGACCGCAGGAGTTGCCATTTCTTCAACGCTGGAAGGCGGCGGAACGCCTGTGGAAGGCGGCTTAAGTAAAACGGGGGTGGCTCCGTCAGCGGAAGCTGGCGGAAGGATGACGGAAGCCTGCGGAAGTAAGAATCAGCATCCCAAGATATACCAAGGCTTTTTAGTTCAGGGTTTCCGGAACGCTGACTGCTGATGCCAGCCTGGCCAGCCTCCCAGGACTGTCTGTGCGCAGCCCCAGGGTTTGCCAGAGGGCGCGGTGAGCCGCCTCCCAAGAATCCAGAGCAGCAAGCTTTTCTGAGATTGGGCCTCCGCACCAGCAGCTACGGAGTTTCGCAAAGAATGTGGGCACTCCTGGTTATCTCAGGCTGCCAACCCTCGTCCCGCAGAGCCTTACACTCAGAGCGTTGTTTTTTGCCGCAGGCATCGTGAGCGCGGATTGCAGATGACGACGCAGACAGCGGTGGTGATAGCAAATTTGCCTTTGGATTCATTCGGAGGTGTGCTCATAAATGCGGTTGTACAGTTGATATTCTTCTCGTCGACGAAACACGTTTCGGGCCAACCGAAATGTGCGCGCAAATACGGCACGAAGTCCATACGAATGTTGGGGTCGAGGAGAGCTCTGGTGCGGGTTGGGCAAAACACGATGTCGGAGGTGTGGGAAGGGTCTTCTAGCTACTACCCTTGTCGGAGTGCTTGCCCGTTTTCTTTCCTGTGAATGCTGGACCGTAACTCCTTCCGCCCCGAGTGGCGGTAATTGTGAGGATTCTGCGGTAGCATGGGGAGAAAGAGTGGATAGGTCGGAACGCAAATTGTTTATTGGGTTTCGTACGGGACTGTAGGCAACCCGAGAGGAAGCATTCCAACCCGACATTCTCAAGTAGTTGGCCATGTCCAGGCCCACCCGGATGTTCTTGGCACGTGTTCGTAGTTTTGCAGACGCTATCCCTCTTGCACTCTTTTGTGCCAGAAGCTGGAAGCACATGACGTGGCCAGCCTGAGGGAGATGCCTAAGTTCAATCAGGCTTTTCTTCTCCTGGCAGTTTCTCTGTAGACCTTTCTGTGCGGCGTGGGTGCGAGCGAAATACACGCTGCAACCCGTGCCGCGCCCTCCCGTTCCATCTGATCTTCATTACTTCTTTGCGCGATCTCTCTGTCCGTCCAGCGTTCCGTCATCCTTCCAAATCCTGCTCCCCCTTCGGCCTCCACCCTCCCCTTGACACCCCTCGTCCATCCGTGCCCATGTCCTCCTCAGCGTCTCTGTCCCCGTCCGTGTCGCCGCGTTTCCTGTCTTCCTTGCTCTCTGGCTCTCTTCTAGTTGGGCTTTGGTTCCGCCCCTTTATAGCTTTGCAGATCGGACGCCCGGTCACGCATGCCCCTCTCGCTGCGACCATGACATCAATGCGACGCATGGTTTCAGATGAAAACAGGTCTTGTTGAGAGAAGGAAGCACGGGCACCTGCTGTGCTTGGCCGCTGCCCAGACCACGTGGCTCGGTGCGTGAAGCCCGCAGAAATCCGCAGACCAAGTAATCTTTTCCAGGCGGGGTGGTTTATCCGGGGGGGGGGAGACTAGGCCGTCCGGCCTGCGAAAAGGCATCGGTCGGTTGGGGTGTGCCTTGCGGCGGGTGGCGAGCGGGGAGGGGGCGGTCTGGGAGCGATGGGGAGGGGCAGGAGGGGGAGGGGGGGAGGAAGCCGAGGAGGAGGAGGAGGAGGAGGAGGAGGAGGAGGAGGAGGAGGAGGAGGCCTCGTGATTTGGGGGACGTAGGGACGGGGGGACTGGGAGGATAGGGACGAGGACGTGGAGACGGAACAGGAGGAAGCTTTGTCCTCTTCCCCTGGTCTCCGACACAGAACTGCGAGGGCATTCCGCGCGAAACGCCAGGGACCTCTCAGCGAGAGTCGTCGCCGTCGTCGGCGATGGCGTTCCCACCGTCACCGTCGGCATCGTCGCTGCCGTTGCCTCGTCGTTGCCGTCGCCGTCGGAGCCTCATCGTCGGCATCGTCGTCGTCGTCGTCGTCGCCGTCGTCGTTGTCGCCGTCGTCGTCGTCGTTATCCTTGTCGTCGTCGGCGTCGTCGTCGTCCCTGTCGTCTCGTCGGCGTCGTCCGCGTCGGCGTCGGCGTTGGCGTCGGCGTTGGCGTCGGCGTCGTCACCGTCGTTCCCTCGTCGCCGGCGTCGGCGTCGGCGTCATCGTCGTCGTCGTCGTCGTCTCCACCGCCGCCGTCTTGATGCTTTTGGTTGTCGCCACCGCCTGCAATGTGGTCAGCTTGCGGTTGACGGTTCCTGTGCGGGTGCGGCCTCACCGCCTGCCGCCGCTCCGAGAGCTTCCGCGGCCGGATGTCGGGTTGGGGCAGGGATGTGTGAAGGGTAATGTGAGGAAGGAGGTGGGATCAAAAGTCCTTCTGGTGTTTGGTTTTTGTCAGGTTTGGGCGACCGGGGGACTCCGGGCGCTCCAGGGACTGTCGGATGCTTCTTGTGACCTCTAGAGAGCCTTGGAGAGGCCCCCGAGGTCTCCGTGGAGGTTGTGAGCACCGCTCCTCTTCGCTCCTGCCATCGCAGGCAGCGGCTCACCGGCTCACACACACCCACACACGCGCATCAACACACACACACATAAACGCACACACATACCCACACCCACACCCAGAACCACACCCACACCCACGCACGCAACACCCACGCACGCACGCACGCACGCGCGCACGCACCCACACACACATACACACATACACACAACGCACACAACACACAATACACTCAACACACAACACACAAACAGACGCACACGCAAACACGCACGCACACACGCACACACACACACACGCAAACAAACACCACACACCCACACGCACGCACGCACGCACACACATACACACATACACATACACACATACACACATACACACATACACACACATACACACATACACCATACACATATACACACATATACACATACACACATACACACATACACACATACACATACACACATACACACATACACACATACATACACGCATACACACATACACACATACACACATACACACACACACGTACACATACACATACACACATACACACATACACGCATACACATACACACATACACATACACACATACACACGTACACACATACACACATACACACATACACACATGCACACATGCACACATACACAAACACATACACCCATCCATTCATACACACAGACACACATACACATATACACATACACATACACCCGTACACACATACAGACATACACACATGCACACATACACACATACACACATACACACGTACACATACACATACACACATACACATACACACATGCACACATGCACACATACACACAGAGACACAGACAGACACACACACACACGCACGCACGCACGCACGCACGCACAGACATACCCATACACATGCACACATACACATACACACATACACACATACATAGACATACACTCATACACACATACACATACACACACGCATATACACATACAAATACACATACACACGTAAACTCATACACATAGTCACATACAGAGACAAACCGACACAGAGACAGACAGACACACAGACACATACACACGCGCGCACGTGCGCACGCACACACACATGCGCATACACATACACATACATACACACATACACACATGCACTCATACACACATACACGCATACAACTATACACACATACACACATACACACATAAACACATGCACACATACAGATACTTACATGCACACATCCACACATCCACACAGGCACATATACTTATACACACATACACACATATATACATATATGCATATACGTATAGACATACACATACACAGACACACATCCACGCATACACACATACACATACACACATACACACATACACGTACACACATACACATATACACATACACACATACACACATACACATAAACAACCATACACACATACACACATACACACATACACACATACATGCACACATACACACATCCATACACGTACAGACATACACATACATATATACACATACACACGCATACACATACACATACACACATACACACATACACGCATACATACATAAACACATACACACATACACACATACACATAAACACATACACATACACACATACACAGACACAACGACACAGAGACAGACAGAAGCACACACACACGCACGCACGCGCGCACGCACGCATACACACATACACATACACACATACACACGCATACACACATACACACATACACACATACACATACAAACATACACACATACACACATACACACATACACATATACACATACACACATGCACATACACACATACACACATACACATACACACATACACACATACACGCATACACACATACACACATACGCACACACATACACACATACACACACATACACAAATACACATATACACGTACACATACACACATACACACGTACACACATACACACCTACACACATACACACAAACTCTCATACACACATACACACATACACATACACCCATACACACATACACACATATACATACACACATACACACATACACACATACACACACACACTCATAAACACACATACGCAACCATACACACATGCACACAAACACACATACACATATACATGCATACACATACACACATACACACATACATACATCAATACACACACATCCATACACATACACACACATTCACATACACATGTACACACATACACACATACATACATTCATGCGCACACATCCATACACATACACATATACACATACACACACCTACACATACACATACACAGCCACACAGACACAGAGACAGACAGACACACGCGCGCGCACACGTACACACCATTTGCCCCCCATCCGGGCTCAAGACTGTTCGCCCGATCGATCAGACAGCACGGGGCGAGGAAGCACCCCCTCTTCCCTCCTCCCTGCTCCCTTCCTTCTCCCTCCCTCCCTCCCCCTCCCTCCCTCTCTCTCCCTCTCCTGTCCCTCTTCTTGGCTTACCCGTCCTCCCTCCCTCTCCCTCATTTTTCCGTTCCTTTTCTCAAGCGCACTTCCACCTTTTAAGGGGCGGCGTGGGGGTGGAAGCGAGGAGGGAACTGACTCTCGGGCGCAGCGGAGGCAGGTGTGGGGTGGGTAGGACACGAGCAGAAGCAGCGCGCGAAGGAGCATCCCACCCCCAACAACCCTGTGGAGGCGAGGGGAAGGGATGTGTGCGCGCGTTCCTTGCCAGCCCCCTCCCTCTCTCCCTCCCTCCCTCTCTCTCTCTCTTTCCCTCCCTCTCTCTCTCTCCCTCTCTTTCCCTCTCTCTCTCTCTCCCTCCCTCCCTCTCTCCCTCCCTCTCTCTCTCTCCTCCTCCCTTCTGGTTCACGCGCTCCGGGGCGCCGCTTCGGCTCCAGAGCAGCGGCCCTCCGCGCGGGAAGCCCAAAATCACCAGTGGACGTCAGCTGCCCCCTTTCGCACCGCTCTTTGGCCAGGGAGGAGAAGGAGGAGGAGGAGGAGGAGGAGGAGGAGGAGGAGGAGGAGGAGGAGGAGGAGGAGGACGAGACAAGTACATACCCACGGACGTCTCAAACCCAACGCAGCTGGCAAAGCCCAGGATGAGGAGTAATAGTTTGGCTTGCGTTGGACCGCACTCCAGTGGACCTCCCAGGAGCTCACGAACGTGTTGGCAACTGCGCAGCGCCCAGGGAGGCGAGATCTAGTTTGGATCTGCGTAGCGCGTCACTCCGCTGGACCTCCCAAGAGCTCACGAAAGTTCTAGGAGCTCACGAAAGTGCCGACAGCTGCGCAGTTGGCAACGCCCTTGGTAGGGAGCAACAGTTGGGATCTGCGTTGCGCGTCTCGCCGCTTGACCTGCCAGGAGCTGGCGACAGTGCTGGCAGCTGCGCAGGTGGCAGCCCCTCTGGAAGGCGAGGTCTGGTTCGGATTTGCGTAGCGCGTCACTCCGCTGGACCTCCCAGTAGTTCACGAAAGTGTTGTCAGTTGCGCTCCGCTGGACCTCCCAAGAGCTCACGAAAGAGCCAACAGCTGCGCAGTTGGCAGCGCCCTTGGTGGGGATAGCAGTTTGGATCCGCGGAGCGTATGTCGCCGCTGGACCTCCCAGGAGCTCACGAAAGAAGAGCCGATCATTGCGCAGTCAGGGGAAGGCAGGCAGCAGCGAGGAGGAGGGGAGGAGGCGGACGATGGAGGCTGGAGCAGCAGTGCTGCATTCAAAACGAGTGCGCAGCGAAAATTAGGGTTGGGAACACAAGCGATGAAGAAGTCGGGTGTCCAGACCGCCGGCGTTCCACGATCCCGGGCTCCGAAGGACTCCACAGGCCCAGACTTCGGAATTTGGCCGTCGCACTGTGTTTTCAATCCTGGGCGTTTTCTCCGCGACACGATCAACAGCAGCTCCTGACCGTCTGCACGTGCACTTCGATGCGCATTGGGCGCTGGTCGCAGCCTCGACCGGTCGGGACCACGTGGACGGCGTGCCGTGGTCGGCGCTTTTCGGGGGCGCGCGCCGATCTTGGCCAGACTCTCGTGCCCCCAGCCCTCGCTCGTCCCTTGGCATCGCTCCGACGTGTGCATTTTTCCTTCGGCGAGGACCATCGAGGAGCATTCTTGATCATTGGGCGAAAAAGCCACGCACGAAACCGAACAAAAGGACAGGGAATGGACGTCCGAGCGATGGCAGGAGCGGGCACGCACAGCAGGCACATCAGATGAGGCAGCGGCCTGCCGGCAGGTGCCCCACGGAACTTTCCAATTCCACCGGCGGCCCGGGGGACCCGCAGTCGCTCCGAGGCACCTCGGGGCCCTCGGAAGTCTGGTCAAGAACGTGCCCAAGGAGTTCTCGGAGCGCCATGTCTGATCGCACGTGCCCACTGTGGACGGTCGGCAACTTTGGCCTAGCGTGCCCTTCCGCTGTGTCTGGCCCACCACGATTCGGCGCGGCACGCGACTCACTTCCAGGCCCCCACTTCTTCGCGGTCATCCCATCGTGGCGTCTTCCAGTATCTTGTTGCAATATTCTCGCTTACCTTCGGCTTCTACGTGAGGGCCCGGCCGGTAGTCGAGTTGCCGCGCTGGCTTCGTCTGTGCTGTCACATTTTCAGGATCCGCCCCCGACAAACAAATCTTCCTGGCTCCCCAACGCCAACGTCCCGAGCCATTCTCAACCTCACGCCACGCGGAGCGGAGCGACACGCTGTCCGCTCGCAGGGCAGAGCCTGTCGCTGGGGCCGCCGCCGCGACACGCCAAGCAACAGCCGCCCCCGACCGTAGCAAGGCCGCCTGGAGCCTCGGGCAACTGGCGTCCCTCGGCGGCGAGCCCGGGGGGAAAGCGAGAAGGGGCGGGCCTTCGCAGGAGGCTCGGCAGTCCCCTCAGCCTCCTGAGAGGTTTTCTCGAAGCCTCCCCCGAAGACCTCGAGAAAAGCCTCTCGAACGGCGCGAGGGCCTCGAGGAACCCCGCCGCCTTCTGAGAAGGCCTCTTGCTCCTCGCTCCCCCCCACCGCTCGCCGCCGAGTCCAGCCCGCCGTCGGCCTTCCGCCCCCCCCGCCGCGTGCCGCTGGTCTCCGCCCCGCCGCTGGGCCCACTCCTCGAGGAGGAGGAGGAGGAGGAGGAGGAGGAGGAGGAGGAGGAGGAGGAGGAGATTGCGCTGATTCTCTCCCCTGCCCTCTACTATCCCGCCCCTTCGCTCCCCGCCCCCGCCGGAGAGCCTCGGGGCAGCTGGCGTCCAGCCCGCCGTCGGCCCTTCGCTCCCCCCCGCTCGACGGGCGAAGCGCGGCCTTGCTTGCAGCATGTCCGCCTTCCTGGAGGCTTCGCGCGGCCCGAGCGCGGCCACGGCGCCCGCGCCGCTCGCGCGGACGCTGTCGGCGAGGACGCCGCCATCGGCGTCGGCGTCGGCGTCGGCGTCGGCGTCGGCGTCGGCGTCGGCGTCGGCGTCGGCGTCGGCGTCGGCGTCGTCGTCGTCGTCGTCGTCGTCGTCGTCGTCGTCGTCGTGTCCTCGTCCTCGTCGTCGTCGTCGTCGTCGTCGTCGTCGTCGTCGTCGTCGTCACCGTTTTCGCTGTCGTTGTCGCCGTAATGGTTGTCATCCACGCCGCCTCCCGTTGGTAACCTCTGGGGACCTGTGGGAAACGCCGTCGTCGTGGCGGTCGTCGTCGTCGCAGGGCCCGCCGCCGCCTGGGAGGCCAGCGATGCAGCGAGGCACCTCATAGATCAGAGTGAGGGTGCCAGACGGCCCTTCGTTGCCGCTGGGTGCGTGGCAGAAGTGGCGCTCCGTCCAGCGAACATTGCATGTTGTGCTATTTTTTTAGTTGCAGTTGTAACTGTAGTAGTTGTTGTTGTTGTTGTTGTTGTTGTTGTTGTTGTTGTTGTTGTTGAACGTTATTACTTCTAAAGAATAATTATTGTTGGGACCCCTGGTGCATGGCCCCCCCGCCGCGCCTAGGCCGCAGCCACATTTTCATCATTTTCGTGAGGAAGTCTCAGGCAAAACGGGTTGGTCCGGATCCGGTTGTTTTGTTACGGCCAGCTTTCCCTTGCAAAAAATAAGCTAAAGTGGACATTTCTTGTTCTAACATAACCAAACTTCAAGAATCCCTTGCAAAAAATAAGGTAAAGTGGACATTCGCGCGCGCAAGACGAAATCCTTCCAAAACCTTAGTTTTCGTAGCGATTTTAACATAAAAACATCAAAAAACCAATGGTTTTTCAACAAAAAAATGTCAAAATTTCATCCCGCGCGCTCTTGCGGATTCGTAGGAAACCCAACACTTTTTAAACATTTCTGTCAAACGGGCTTTTGCGAGCAACTTTTTCGAACTTCTGCAACAACGGTTGCGCACCTGCCAGGGCCATCATCCCTGTCAAATAATACCATGCGGGACACATTCGTTTTTTCTTCGCGCGCGCACGCCGTCGTCGTCGGCCGCGGGGCCCTGAATAGTAGCCACGGTCGTCCGCATGCCACGAAGTGAAGTGTCCGAACGTCATAGGGCGGGAAGCTGGGTGTGGGTGGTGGCGAAGAGTCGTTTGGAAATTTGGTAGAGCTTGAACCGGCCCCCCCACAAAGTGGGGGTATTGCCCGCCTCCTATGAAAACCCTGGCACTGGTGAGAACGGAGTGTCCCCACGTGCTAGTAATTGAACATTATTAATTCTAAAGAATAATTATTGTTGGGACCCCTGGTGCACGGCCCCCCCGCCGCGCCTAGGCCGCAGCTACATTTTCATCATTTTCGTGAGGAAGCCTCAGAAAAGTGGATGGGGTCCAGATCCGGTTGTTTTGTTGTAATCCGTTTTCCCTTGCAAAAAACACTATAAAATGACATTTCTTGTTCTAATATAATCAAATTTCAAGAATCCCTTGCAAAAAATAAGGTAAAGTGGACATTCGCGCGCGCAAGACGAAATCCTTCCAAAAGCTTAGTGTTCGGAGCGATTTTAACATAAAAACATCAAAAAACCAATGGTTTTTCAACAAAAAAATGTCAAAATCTCATCCCGCGCGCTCTTGCGGATTCGTAGGAAACCCAACACTTTTTAAACATTTCTGTCAAACGGGCTTTTGCGAGCAACTTTTTCGAACTTCTGCGACAACGGTTGCGCACCTGCCAGGGCCATCATCCCTGTCAAATAATACCATGCGGGACACATTCGTTTTTTCTTCGCGCGCGCACGCCGAAATCTCCAAAAACCATTGGGTTCTTAAGAATTTTAGCACCGCGCATCATAAAATCACACGAATCGCACCGTAGGTGGAAGGCTTCACAACTTCTGTGGGTTAACAAGGCTTAACAACTTCTGTGGGTGTACGAACGTAGGCTTAACAACTTCTGTGGGTGTGTACTCCACGCCAGTGTAGTAGCCACGGTCGTCCGCAGGCCACGAAGTGAAGTGTCCGAACGTCATAGGGCGGGAAGCTGGGTGTGGGTGGTGGCGAAGAGTCGTGTGGATATTTGGTAGAGCTTGCACTGCCCCCCCACAAAGTGGGGGTATTGGCTGGCGTCGCATGAAAACCCTGGCACTGGTGAGAACACTGAGCGTTCGGGTAAAGTGATTGTTGTTGTTGTTGTTGTTGTTGTTGTTATTGTTATGGTTGTTGTTGTTGTGATCGAGTTCTCATTGCTAAATAACCACAGCTGTTGTAGTTGTAGTTGTAGTTGTACTTGCAGTTGTAGTTGCAGTTGCTGTTATTGTTATTGTTATTGTTGTAGTTGTAGCTGTAGCTGTTGTAGTTGTAGTTGTAGTTGTGGTTGTAGTTATTGTTGTTGTTGTTGTTGTTCTTGTTGTTGTTGTTGTTGTTGTTGTTGTTGTTGTTGTTGTGATCGAGCTCTCATTGTTAAAGAACCACTATTGGTGATCCCACCCGCCCGGTAACCATTTTGCATGTTTCAATTAAGAAATGCCCCTCGCTGGGCTCGCACCCCGTCTTTTACAGGGGGAAGCGAGGTGTCACCAAACCGTGCCCCTGGCCCCCGGTTTACAACGACAGCGGCTCGCGCCGGATATTTCCTCGCAATTGATTCCCAAAACGCGCTCTCGCGCGGGATCTCCCCACAAGTTATGCAGGAATCGCGCTCTCGCGTGGCACTTCCTCAGAACATATTCAGACGCCGCGCCCTCGACACTCAGTAATCACGCTCTCGCTGTGGATTTCCTCACGATTTATTTGGGAATCGCGCTATCACTCGAGACTTCCTCGCGATTCATTCAGGACGCACGCTTCAGCAGCCCGCCTGCTACTTGTCCCTTCCTTCCAGCCGTCCTCTCTTCCTCGGCCTCAAGGGCTGCACGACAGACACGTTGCAAGTAAGAAAGATATACCCCTGAGGGGGTACGATCGAAGACGAAGAGGGCGGGTATGGATGGTTTGGGACATGCATGTCGAAGGGCATGCGAGCAGATAAGGGCGAACAGGCTTAATCTTGTTGTTGTTGTGGCTGTGGTTGTTGTTGCTGTTTTTTTTTCTGGACTCTCGTTCATAAGGAGATAGTTATTGTCGATCCCCCTGCCCGGTAACCATCTTACTTTTTCAAAGAGTGCCCCTGCCAGGGCTCGCACCCTATGTTTCAGAAGGTATAGTTGTTACCAAACTGGGCCCCTGACTTCCGACTTACAACAACAACGACTCCCGCCGGATACTTCCTCGCAGTGTATTCCCCGATCGCGCTCTCGCGTGGGATTTCCTCTCAAGTCATGCGGGAATCGCGCTCTCGCGTGGCACTTCCTCGCAATGTATTCAGACGCCGCGCCCTCGACACTCAGGAATCACGCTCTCGCTTTAGCCTTTCTGACTACTTCCTTGGGAATCGCGCTTTCGCTGGAGCTTGTCTCGCGGTTCATGTAGTATTCACGCTTTAGCAGCACGCCTTCTCGACCTGGCCGCTTGGGCCCGCCTTCCCGCTCCGCCCGTTAGGGTCTATCCGCCCGATGGCCCGTCTAGTTCTGCCCATGTTTTTTTGCTCCCAGAACCCCTCCTGCTAATCCCGTGCTCCATCCTTCTCCCTTCCCCTACCATCCGTCCTCCCTTCCCCTGTTTCAGGTGCTGCGCCTTTTGCTCGCGGCATGTAAGGGAGAGGTGTACTCCCAGGGGGGTGCGATCGAAGACGAAGAGGGTGGGTTACCGAGGGTTTGGGATATACGCGTTGAATGGAACACGAGCAGGCAAGAGCGAACCGTCTTGAAATGATTGTTGTTGTTGCTGTTGTTGAATTCTCCTTTCGAAAGACCAGGCGCCAACGCGGCGAATCCTTCGGAAATCCACCCGCGCACGGGTCGCCCGCGAGGCGTCCACGAGCGGTCACGGGCGCCAGCGCGGCGGATCTCAGACAACCCACCCAGCGCACGGGACGCCGACGAGACGCGCACGGGCGGGCACGGGTGCCAACCAACTTTTTTGCGAAAACCGGAGAAACCCATCAGCACGACATCGGGAATTTTCAGGAGCCAGATTTCCATGTCAGACTTTGGACCATGGCGCGTCGAGCCTTCTCCGTCTGAGGGTCGTGGCTGTAGTTTCGGGGCTGATTCACCTGCAGGTCCCGGCTCGTTGCCACGACACGTGTTTGCATCAAGTCGTTTTTTTTCCAGCCGGATCTTGAGATTCTTGGAGCGGCCGAGCCCCAGAAATGAATCGGGGGTGGACAGACCTCCCTTTAGTAAAACGTGGTTTAGTGAAAACGACCGGAGGCCCAAACCTGGCGGGCGCAACCCTGGAAAATAACGGCCGCGGCGCCCTCTCGAGAACCGAAAACGGACAATTCACTAATCGACGTGTCCCTGTTGGGGGTTCTGTCCACCCCCGAATGAGGAGCCCCGCCGCCGCTGGGGCCCCCGCCGCCGCGAGCGCCGTGGGCGCCGCGGGCCGCCCGGGGGCGGCTTCCGCCCTGGCGGTCGGCCGCTGCCGCTGCGGGCGCTGCTGCTTGCCGCCCCTCCCTGGCTTGGGCAGCGGCGAGGCGTCCTGGTGTTGCCCAGAGTCGCAGGCCTAGAGGTTGACACCAGCACCAAGGTCGGCGGTGCGCCTCCACCGAGGGAAGGCGATCCCGATCTCGGTGATGGTGGTAATATTCTGGCCTCCAAGGTGACCGGAATAGTACCACCAGCACCGAAATCCAGGATCATCGCCCCCTTGTGGAGGCAGACCCCTGTGTTGGTGTTGGTGCCCATTTCCAGGCCTCCAACAGAGGCCTGCAGAACATGTTCTAGGAACCTCTTGCGGTCTGCACGACGTGTGCGTAGAACCTTCCTGGCTGAGGTTGTCTCGTTTCAGCACATCGGGCTTCCGTTGCAAGACCAGTGCTTCTGTCCCTGGGAAGTTTTCGGGTTCCGAGAACATGTCGCGGTTGGCCTCTAGACTTGCCGGGGCGGTCTGTCCCTGCTCAACTGTCGAAAGTTTGGGGAGGAGGAAGTCTTTGCTGGTTCGCCAAGGCTTTCTAGCTTCAGGGTGTTTTCCAGCAGGTGCGCCGCATCGGGATCTTCCAGGGCTGCCCGGATCGTCACAAAAACGGCCCCCGGAGGCCCGGGATGTGGCTCGAAAGCCGCCAGGCGTCGAAGAGGGAGGCATACGAATCCTCCCCGCCCTCTCGCCGCTGGCAGACGCCGTCGCCGTCGCCGTCGTCCTCGCCGTCGCCGTCGCCGTCGCCGTCGCCGTCGCCGTCGCCGTCGCCGCCGCCGCCATCGTCGTCGTCGTCGTCGTGGTCGTCGTCGTCGTCGTCGTCGTCGTCGTTGTCGTCGTCGTTGTCGTCGTCGTCGTCGTCGTTGTCGTCGTCGTTGTCGTCGTCGTCGTCGTCGTTGTCGTCATCCCCATCTCTTTCTGAGCTTCTCTGCGCCACCGGCCGCGCCCCTCGTGATAATCCGGCTTGCTGTTTGACGAGGCGGAGGCGGAGGACGACGGGGCGGTGGATCCATGAGGAGCGGTGGGTGCGGGGGGGGGACGGCGAGGAGTGCTAACGCTGTGCTGCCGCCCCGGGTCCTGACTCCCAGATGCCCCCGAGGGTCCCGGGAGGCCTCCGGGGGCCCGGCGGGGGCCGAAGACGTCCGAGAGCCTGCCCCCTGGGCCCTCGGGGGTCGATGGCAGAGCTTGGTCTGTCCCGCGGGTTGTCCCATGCAGGAGCGAAAGAAGGACGTACACGTTCATGAATCCACGCTGGTTTCGAGAGTACGCATTGCCCAAATGTTCGTATCTCGCGGCCAGTCTCGCGGATCGAGGGGCTGCGTTCATGTACACAGCTGGGCGCGTACGTCCTGTGTGGGCTCCCTACCCATGGTAGTTCCGTTGGTTGTTCCTTTGCTTGCCCCGTGGGTTGCCGAATGTGTGTTCCGTGGGAACTGCGCACCGATATTCAAGTCAAAATTCTGCTCTGATGTCTACTGACGCAGATCGCTTGTATGTGGTGGCAGGTTGCCCATCTTGGATTGTATCTGAAGGTCTCCTGGGATACCTCTCGGAGGACTCTTGGAGGTCACTTGGGGGCCAGGAGCCTCTTGGGATGCCTCTCGAGGGCCTCTTGGAAGGCTCTTGTGGGGCTCCTGGGGGCCTCTTGGGGGCCTCTTGGGCCGTCTTGGAGGCCTTCTAGGCCGTCTTGAGGCCCTCTTTGGCCACCTTGGGCCACCATGGGGCCCTCTTGGCGGCCTCTTAGGCAGTTTTGGGGCGAACTTGGGAGTCTCTTTGTTTGTCTTGGGACGAGGGAAATCGGGAAACTCACGGGAAAATCTATGATGTTTGCCTCTTGGGGCTCTCTTGTAGGTCCTCTTGAATCCCTGTTGTGGCGCGTTCGGGCCCCCTAGAGCCGTCTTGAGGCCGTTTTGGGCGTCGTAGCACGATCTGGGCCCATGTTGGAACGTTCTTGGACCGTTCTTGGCTTTCTGGGGCGTGTTGGGGCCTCCTGGCCTCGAGAGTCATGCGACAAGCCTCAAATGCACGCGGGGACACACGGAACACATGAGGAAACCTGGCAATTTCGGTTCCAGGCTTTCTAGTATTCAGTAATTCAGGATTCAGGTCTTCACATTGACTTGGCCTGGGCACATTCCAACTTGTGCTTCGAGGCACGATGGCGGACATCCCAATATTCGGCGCACAGGAACCCGACACCAACACCAAGAAGCCATTAGAAAAGAAAACATTGCAGCCTCTGTTGAATGCCGTCGCCCGTGTCTTCGGGTTCGCGTGTCCAGAGTTGATGAATGCCAGCTCTGAGCGCGTGGGAACATAACGGGCCGTCTCCAGTTCCCCAAGTGAGGGTTCGGATTTCCATGGGCCGCGCGAGTCCCGCGGGCCGTGCGAACCCAGCCAGCCCCATGAACCCCACAAGTTCCACAAAGGGCTTCATGGGCCGAACGTGCGCCGCAGCGCGCATAAGCCCAACGCGCCGCGCTGGCCCAGCATGCCGCGCGGGCACCATTGGCTCCCTGACTCGTCAGGGCCACATCTGGTTTCTGAGCCTTGGAAGCCCCGCGGGCCATGGGAGCCCCGTGGGCCTCAGGGGCGCCATGAGCTGCATGGGACGTTTCCCTATCATGGAAGTACCGTGGCTTGCAAAGTCGGAGAGCAATGCGAGCCATCTCAAGCTTTCTTGGCTTCGTTGGGTCGCTCAGCCCCCACAGGGAAAGCGCTCCGAACTTTTCCAGTGGCGTCTTGGTGCTGGTGCCGGCTTTTTGTTCCCTGCAACATCAAAAAGCCGACGCCAGCACCAAGACCCCCATTGGAACGGCGGCCTCACGTGCGAGCTGAACCCCTCGACGATTTCGGAAGGTTGCCACGGGCTGCGGGCTTGGGTCAAGAGGGGGCCACGGTCTTATGCCCAGGCCGCGACGGGTGGCCACCGCCCCCTTTCGCAGAGAGCGGCGGATTCGAACTCGTCGGGCCCTTGGTGTCGGGCCAGACGAGGGTCAGGGATGCGACGCGGGCGGACATAGGGTGGGTGAGGGGTGGGGGGAATGAGAGGGGGGCGGGCGGGCGGGGGTAGGCGTGGTGGAGGGCGGCGGTGGGGGGAGTGAAGCTTCAGCCATGGGGGATGCCACAGCCTTCCTTCTTCTCTCCCTCTTCTCCCGAGAGCGCCCGCTAGTTTCGCTTCTCGCTTGCACTTGTTATTTCCTGCTTTCCCTCCTGCGTGCTGCGCGACGTCTCCCTTCCCCCGTCCTCCTCGCCCACTCTGCGATTCCTCAGGCCAGGGCGGGCTCGCGCTGGTCCAAAACGCAATTCGACGTTTCGTGAAACAAATACTTTCTTGGTGCTGGTGTCGGCTTTTTGTTCTCCCAAATATAGAAATGTGGCACGTACAGGTATGCACATGTGACTTTGTTTGTACGATAGGACAGCAACGTGCACACCCAAGTGCACCCCTACATACAGTTCCAGTAAGCCGTATTAATTCCCCAGTCAGAGCTTGCCTCTGTAGGGGTCCTAGCGTATTCTAAAGGGTTCGGATTTGTTCGGTGCCGTTTCGGTGGCCGGTGGCCGGGTGCCCAGGTGCCCGGTTGCCCGTGGGTGCCCGGTGCCCTAGGATTTCGGTGGTCGGTGGCCGGGTGCCCGGGTGCCAGTGGGTGCCCGGGTGCCCGGGGGCTCGGGGGTGCCCGGAAGTGCCCGGGGGTGTCCGGGTACCCTATAGCCGTATAGCCCTATAGCCTTATAGCTCTATAGCTCTATAGCCCTATAGCCCAATAACCCATATAGCCAATGTAGCCTCATAGCCCAATAGCCCTATAGCCCTTAACCCTATAGCCGTATAGCCCTAAAGCTCTGTGGCCCTATAGCCCTAAAGCTCTAGAGCCCTATAGCTCTAGAGCCCTGTAGCCCTATAGCCCTATAGCTCTATAGCCCTATAGCCCTATAGCCCTGTAGCCCTGTAGTCCCATAGCCCTTATAGCCCAATAGCCCAATAACCTTATAACACTATACCCCTGTAGCCATATAGCCCATATAGCCCTATTGCCCCATAGACCTGTAGCCCTATAGCCCTATAGTCATGTAGCCCCATCGCCCAAACAAACATATGATTTGGCTTTTCTCCGGTATCATTATATAGGGGCGCAGACACATCACACAATTACGTACATATATATATATGTATATATTTGAATATATGCATGTGTGTTTATATCGCGGTGGGACACATCTATATACACACATAGCGTGCAAATTTATATTTTCATACATCGGGCACGAGGGTCAGGCGCAGCCCTGGCTTCTGAGGAATACCCTTGTGTTATTCAGGCTTTGGCTTTCCATCAGCCTGTAAGGTCCCTCGTTTCGAGTATTTCCGTCGGACCTTGCTTGGACTTTCGGCGAGGAGGCTCATGTTCTAGACTCGCGCTCTGGTGGCCATTGCTTAAATTGTAACTGACATCGTTTTGCGTACCGCAAGGCAGGTCAACCGGAGTGTGTTGTCGAAGACGCCTACGGCGAATCATCGCCGCACCCTGCCTTTGGGAAATGCCAATGCGGCCAAATATTGGGCCGAAGCCTGGCGAACTATTGTAATGTGGGTTCCTCTAGGCGTTGTGGAATTCCTTGGGGGGAACACTCGGGAGAGGAAGAGAGCGAATGACGATCAGGAAGAGGTGGAGGACGAGGGGGAGGAGGAGGACGAGGAGGAGAAGGAGGAGGAGGAGGAGGGAGAAGAGGAGGCCTCTCATGGCCCTCTTGAGGCCTACTGAGGGCTTCATGTGAGCCTCTTGGGGGCCTTCGAGGGGCCACTGAGGGGCCCCATGGGGCCTCTTGCGGGCCTTCTGGGGCCTCTTGGAAGCCTCTTAGGAGCCTCCAGGGGCCTTTGAGGGACCGCTTGGCCTGCGGAGGCCGTCTTGGGGTTTTCTCTTGGCAGTCGTAGGTCCCTCTTTTGGCGCTGGGGCCGTCTTGGAGCTGTCTTGGGGGCCTCTTGGGCTGCCTTGGGGCTCTCTTGGCCGTCTTGCGGGCCCCTTGGGCCGTCTTGAGGCGATCTTGCGGGCCTATTGTATGGATATCAGAAGGAAACTTGCTGCTAGAAGCGCAGTCCCTGTGAGCCTAGAATTATAACGCACTCCAGAAGAGAGCTAGAGTACTTCAGCACAGCATGCCTTTGTTACATTGTTGCTGCGTTCTGAACTTCAGGGCGTACAACTGTTTGTTACCAGCCAGAGAGAGGCGACATATGTGTTCCAGACATTGATATGGGGTTTCCGGCTTGTTCACGGCAAGCTGTTCCCCAGGAGCATCGAAGCTCCCTTGCATATTGCATCGTGCCAGTGGGGCTTGCAGCTGGCGACAGACAAAAAAGGACCGCGGCATTCATTATCATTGATACTGGTCGTGCGGAGTTTGTGTGTTCGGGACGGGCTTTCTGTTAAGCTGGTTCGTTCTCTTCTTCACATGCCAAACGATTGGTTTCCCGCGATCAAGCGTTATGTATTATCTCGATACCGCCGACAGCAACAGTGGGCCAGCAACAACACCGACTTCGGCGACAGCACATACCTCGACGGCGGTACCTACCTCGACGGAGAGATGTCAAACTCAGCAGACGGCAAAACACTGACACGTGTGGCTAGACAGCGAGGGCATACCTGGATACGACGGGTATGCAGGCTCAGCAGCATAATGGGAAAAGTGCCCACGGCCAGGATTTCTCGGAATGGACTCTATCGAGAAGAAGAAGGTTTACAGAACGATAGCCAAGAAGAGCTTAACGGACAGAGCGTGGTCGACGTACCACAAGGACGACCAATTCAGCGTGACATCTTGGGCGGTGTTATTCAAGAAAGTAGGCATCGCAGAAATATAGGATGCAGCAGTCGATGCGGCGCTCGGCATCTTCATCATGCGTGTACGAGGCCAGTGAGAAAGTGGCACCACTTTAGAATGACAAGACGTTCCTGGACTACTCTGCTTCAGGCGCGGACATCGTCGACCGAACGAGTCCGTCAAGGATTCTATTTAAAGGGGGGTTCAAGGCTACGAGAAGCTCAGGGGCTTGACCGGCGGAGAGACGCAGTTTCCGGATGATTTGAATACATTTTTCAGCTGGACTTGTGCGGCACCACCGAGGCCCAGCACAAACTGTTCTTGGGCCAAGCCCAGAACTAGTACGACTTGGAAGCCAGATACGAGGTGCTCGAGATCCAGTTCGACAGCATCGACGCTGAAGGGGGACAGCAACGTAGACGCGAATATGGTGGACGCAAATACCGGTGGATCGCAGACAACGGAGAGCACGAAGGCGGAGACGAGGACGAGCAAGACGAGGATGAAACTCTCCAGGCGCTCTCAGTTGACGTAGCGGAGTTCGAGACGGCCCTGGCGATCGTGGACATCAGTGACATCCAGTCGTTCGCGGCCGAAGCGCACATGGCGATTGGCGCAGGGGCCCACATTGGTGGCCACAGCAAGGGCAAGGGCGGAACGACTACAGTCGGCAGCGCCAATCCATAAAGGGCGGCAAAGCGAATCGCGGCTTCAAGCAAGGAGGGACTTTCATCGACTTCGACGGGAAGATCAGATTCGGCACGGAGGATCTCCGGGGCCGTCTTGGAGCGTTCCAGAAGGCAAGTAAGTGCACGGTGCGCGGAGAATCCGGCCATTGGGTCGGCGACGCCGGGGACCCCGAAACGAAGCAAGGAGGAGGTGCAGAGGGGCGGGGCCGAGGCGCAGGCGGGCGCGCAGGGGGATTCTTCGCTCGGACAGGCCCCGCGGCGGCCGCGCCAGCGACGGGCGTCGGTGCCGCGCCGAGAACTGCGTGACCCAGCCGACCGACAATGACGCCATCGCGCAGGAGACCCTCGTCGTCTGCCTCGTGGCCGAGCAGGTGGCGCCACCAGGTCACGCAGTGCAGGGCGCTGCAGCTCTGGCCCCATGATCTAGAGATCGAGCGATCGACAGCTGGCTGACATGCAGATGCCGACGAACAGCATCTTCCAGGGCATCGGCACTGGGGCCCGGGTCACGGCCGAGAGCGCCGCGGCGGTGCCGAGCGGCATCCAGGGGCGAGGTTGCGTCCTCGACTTCGCGCGGCCCCCCGACTCGGACGCCCCGGTGTTCGCGAGCACTGACCAGCTCGCTGCCTTGGATGCAGTCGTCGAGGTCGAGCGCAACTTTGCGATCTTTCAAGCGCCGGGCCCGCGGATCGCGCGATCAGAGAAGAACCGCTCGGGCAGAGTGCGCCGTCGGAAGCGCGAGCCGTCAGCGTCTAGGCGGCGGACGCGCGGGGCGCCGGGCGGAAGGCAGAAGGGGCCGAGCAGGGCGGCTGTGGCATTGTGACGAAGTCTCGGAAACAGCAAGCGCGCATGGATCGCAGAGCAGGCGCTCGCGCAGAAGGCAACTTGGAGCGCAGGCAGTCGCCGTGGGGGAGCGCGGGCAAGATGGCCCGCGCCTCGCTATCGAGTCATTTCCATGCGGAGGCCTCTTCTCAACTCACGCCGCCTGCCCGCCGCAGGAGAGGGGGCGGTGGCGGAACAAGCGCTCGCGCATGTGCGGTTTGCCCGTCAGATTGCCCGACGTCGATTGAAATGTGGACGGCGCGCGCTAGTGGAGAACCCTTGATGCTCGCAGTTTTGGAAGATCATCAAGGATGCATTGCCTAAGGATTTGATTTGGTTCGAGGCGGTCGATGAGTTTTCTCGTGCCTACGAGATTCGCGACATCAGCAGTGGCGTTGGCGCGTGCGCTGGAGGCGTGGCGTGCGCGAGATCATGGCCCTGGCGATGTTCGAGGTGGAGGTGGGAAGTCAGCAGAGTTCGCTGTTTGGGCGCCGCAGCTGGCTAAACGCATCTTCGGAGGCACGAGGCAGCAGTGCGAGTTGGAGACGCTACTTGGCACGACTGCCCATGGTGTTCCCGGCGAACTCCGCGGCAGGTCTTGCGTCGTGTTCTGGACTCGTCATGGGCTCGAACGCTGGGACTTGCCAGAGCTGGCATCAGGTGCCAGCGGTATTCAAGGTGGCGATCAAGAAGCCGCGCGCTCAGTTGTCACGCGCGCCGCGCGGAGAGGACGCGGCGCGACGTGCGTGGGCAGGTGGCGGCGCGCCCGCGGCAGCGTCATCGGCGAAGATTTTTCACATGCGAGCTGCGTCGCCCACGCCAGAGGCCACCAGCGCGCCCCATTGCAAGCTTGCCGAAGTGGCTGAAGTGCGACCTCATTAGGAACATGCGTGCTCGCGTGCTCGGGCTCGACCTGGCCGGCGACTTCTCCGCCGAGCTACGGGCGATCAATGGCGGAGATTGTAAGCCAAGCCCTACCCCAGCACGTGCAAAGGTGTTTTTTTTGGCTGGCGTGGAGGGCCAGCAGCGCTACCTGCTCACAACGCAGCGGCTACATATCGATCGAGATGCAGCCTGTCGCGACATGTTCGGGACGATATGTGAAGTTTTGGGAAGCTTCGGGAATGCCGCGCATCCTGGTGGCACTTGAAGAACACCATCAGCACGGAAAGATCGAGCGGGATATCCGATTCCTCGGGGGGAAGGCCACGACGGTCTTCAGGGACCTCGAAGTCAAGGGTGACGAGGGCGCGCGCGTTGCGGGCCGCCAGATCGCCCGGTCCACCAACAGGCTGGCGAATAACAAGGGCTTCTCTCCAGCTCAGAGGGCTCGTGGCGAAAATCCCCATGTGCCCGCCCCGCCTGGCGATCTTGGCGCCGACCGGGCCATTGCAGGACAAGTCGCAGAAGGATCTCTCACGTGGCATTGACTGCGAGTTCAGCAGGCATGCGAGATTGCATGTCTCCTAGAAGCCAACAGCTCAGCACGGCCTGGCAACTTGCTCGAAGTGAATGGGTGACAATCGCGAGTTACGTCGGAAATGGCACGGGGCCACCTGGTGTCGTCGGCAGAGATCAGTTTGTGCATTGGTTAGTGCACGATGGTATTCCGATTTGGGCCGCACCGAATATTTTCAGGAAGTCTACCCTCGACGAGGTTGAGGATCGCATTGCAACTCATCAGCGCGATTGGCCAGGAGTTCCTCATGGCCGTCTCGACTTTCTGGATCTCAGGAATGCGGTATACAACCCGCCGCGATAATCGCTGCAGTCGGGGCTAAAACCTCGGCGACGACCTGAACCGAACCCAGCTCCGGCGCTGGCCCAACCTCATATGGATGGAGTGGAAGGTCAACCTTGACGATGCGACGCGGACAGCCTCCAGTTCAACGACGACGCGCTGAAGTTGAACGGCCAAAAGGAGCGTGTCATGCTCTAGAGTCGTGGCCTCAGCAAATCGGCCCGCGGCCGCGCGGGCCATGTGACGCCGTTTTAGCGACGAGGATTGCACGATGCAGGACCGCGCCAAGACCTGGATAACGTACAACACCTTCATGTTACTACGGCGGCGGGTCTTCAACTACAACGCGAGAGCTATCATGGGAGACCTGGGCCGTGCTAGCGTTCCCCTGGTGCGAGATATGGAGAAGCTCGACGTCGCGGCGGAGTGCGCCCGCCGTGCCGATCAGGACCCTTCGGGTGCACAAGGCAACGAAGGAGCGGCAACGTCATCGTCAACCGCGCGAGCGCAACCTGTGCAGGCCGTAATTCTGGAGCTGCCGTATATTGCGCGCTTTCGCAGTAGTAGGGCGGGAATGCGTGCCTTGGTTTTCCAGCTCCTTTGATGTCGATGTTCGGCTTGCTTCGCCGTCGCTGTTTTCGCCATGCCTTCGTGTAGATATTACATCTTTGGGAAAAGGTCTCGCGGCCGGCGCCGCCGACCCCGAAGGGGGGCGACGACCGCGACGGCGGCGACGACGACGCTGACGTGGGGCAGAGTCGTCAGCGATGCTTCGCGGGGCCTCTTCGGAGCGTGCTCGTAGGCCTCTGGGGGGCAGTTCGGGGCCGCGGACAGTACTGCTAGGGCCAAGGGTTCAGTTGCCTTGTGGGGCCACGAAGCGTGTAAGCGGTGTGCCGAATCGAGCGCGGGCACACCTTGCGAATTGTGCTGCTGGGGCCAATGTGGAGCTCTGTGTGGGGCCACGAAACTTGTGAGGAGTGTGCCGGATGAAGTGCGGGTGCGCCATGCAGACTTTGCCGCTGCTCTTTCGGCCGGTCTTCTATTGGGCCACGAAGCGTGCGAAGGGTGTGCCACATCGGGTGCGGGTACGCCATGCGGACTGTTTTTTTTTTTGCCTTTTATGTAGCTCCCTATGGGGCCACGAAGTGTGCGAAAGGCGTGCCGAATCGGGTGCGGGTACGCCGTGCGGACTGTACCATTGGGGCCTCGGCTAGGGCTTCCCATGGAGCCGCGAAGCCTGTGATGTGGTGTTCCGTATGACGCGCGGGTGCGGCGTGCGGGTGGTATTGCTGGGGCCGTCGGTGGCTCTTCTGTGTGGCCACGGAGCGTGTGAGGGGTGTGCCGAAGCGGATGCGGGTGCGCCATGCGGACTGCGCCAGTGGGGCTTACGGTGGTGCTCCCTATGGGGCCATGAAGCCTGTGAGGCGGATGTGCCAAATCGGGTGCGGTTACGCCACGCGGGCTCTGTCAGTGCAGCCTTCCGTGTAGCTCCCTATGGGGGCCACGAAACGTTTGAGGGGTGTGCCGAAACAGAAACACGCGGAGGGCAGAGGCAGGGACGGGAGGACGAGGGGAGAGGAAAGGGACGCGTGGCGCTGTCTGTTCAAAACGAGGACCTGACACCACAGGACGCTTGGGAATCATGCAGTTTCGTCAGTTGGCGCCTTCTTGGTGTGCTTTTGGAGGCCTGTTCGAGCGTCTTGGAAGCCGCTTGGTTGCCAGGAAACCATATCTGGTATTTTGGACCGATTGTTCGGCGATTCAGGGCCCCTTTGGACCGTCTTTGGGACCTCTTGGGCTGTCGTGTGGTTTGCTTGGGCCCCAGGACCCCCCGGGGGAGGATGGCATTCTAAACGTGGGGGCATTCCAGGACCCCGACCTGGGTCAAATTACAACCGAGAACCAACTCCAGCCACTCTAGCACAAGTTGCAATCCCGTTGGTGCGACTTCCATCCATTCGAGGAGAGATGCCAGACAACCTCTGTAAGAACCCCCACAGGTGTTTTGGAGGCGTCGTACGGCCATCTTCGAGGCATCGCGCGGGCGTCTTAGTGGCCTAGTGCGGGCGTCTTCGAGGCGTGGCGCGGGTGTCTGAGAAGCGTTGCGCGGGCGTCTTTGAGGGCGTCGTACGGGCGTTTTAGAAGCGCCCTGCGGGCGTCTTAGAGGCGTCGTACGGGCGTCTTCGGTGCGTCGTACGGGCTTCTTCGACGCGTCGCACAGGCGTCTTAGAGGTGTCGCACAGGCGTCTTAGAGGACGGCGTGCCTGCGACGGATGAGTGGGATGATGGTGGTGGTGATGCTGATGATGATACTGATTATGGCGGTGATGGTGATGGTGATGATGAGGGTGACGATGGTCATCATTTGACGATGCTGATGATGGTTATGATGACGATGATGCTGCTGATGATGATGATGATGGTGATGGTGATGGTGATGGTGATGGTGATGGTGATGATGATGCTGATTTTGATGCTGATGTTGGTGGCGCTGATGCTGGTGGCGATGCTGTTGTTGATGATGATGAGCCCATGAGCCCTCAAACCCTTACATTTTTGCCCTGAAGCCTTAAGCCCGTAAGCTCTCAAAACCCTTCAGCCCTTAAACCCTTGAACCTCTTTAAGGCTTTAATCCCTCAAACACCTAAACCCTTCAAACACTTATATCCATAAGCCGTGAAGCCCAGGAACCCTAACACTCTCTAGCTTTTTCAAGTTTTTAATTTTGACCACCTAAACCTTTAACCCTTTAATAAACCAGTACGCCCTTGAGCCCTCAAGCCAGAAAGCCGCTCCAACATTTGTTTGTAATCAGCCGTTCAATCTTTGAGCCCTGGAACCCTTAATCTCCTGAACCTTTAAACGCTTAAACCCTGAAGCCCTTAAGCCCTCGAGCCTCTAAGCCCTCAAGTCCTGAAACCTTCAAGCACTGAAGCACCTGAGACCTTACAGTAACATTCCTGGACACACCTGGTGCAAATTCGAGCGGAGGCAGTCATGTTAGTTTTTGGAATAAGTGTGCAGATGTAAGCATATTGTTCGGTTTTGGGATATGCTAGCATCGCCTCACATTTAGAATCGTACAGTGACGTTATTTGGCCGTCTGGACTTCGTGCCAGTTTGTCTTTTCGAGCCGGTTGGAATAAGTCCGCATGCCCCGGGGCGCCCCCCTGGGACCTCCCCCAAGATCCCCCCGAGGACCTCCCCCAGGATCCCCCTCGTTGGGGGGGAAGGGATCAAGGGGAAGGGGCTTCCCTTCGACTCAACTACGACGTTGCTTGATTTCGCTTTGGTTTCGCTTTGGCTGGTTCGCTTGAGGAGGAGGGCCCAGTGAAAGGGGGGGAACGAGACGAGCCCAGGGAACAGGGGGTCAAAAGTGACAGCGACGACGACGACCATGACGACGACGACGACGACGACGATGACGACAACGGCGGCGGCGGCGACGACGACGACGACGCCGACGACGTCGAGTCAAACAGAATGGCGCCGTCCACGCGCCGACAGGGTCGGCAGATTTTGTCCAAAAGTGTAGTTCGTGTTTTTGTTGACAAATCTGGTGTGTGGGGGGGGTGTCATTGGTCCTGGTTGGCTGCCGGTCGCCTGGGGCAGGGGGTGCTCAGTAGTAGGGAACAGTAATACACCCCTCCCCGAAGTGGAAGAGGGAAGATGGAAGAGGAAACTCGCTGAACCTCTCACGCCCAGAGGGCTGGCGAGATTCACCCTCGCTCTCATCCCCTCTCCTCCCACCTCCTCACCACCATTCCCTCATGGTTGCCATCCGCCTCTCCATCCTCCTCCTCCTCCTCCTCATCCTCCTCCTCCTCCTTTCTTCCGCCTTCTCCCTAGTTAACTCGTCGCCGCCCTCGTGGCCGTCGTCACTGCCGTCGTCACCGCCCTCGCCGTCTCCAGGTGCCCCCCGACCAAGGCGGGAGCTCCTTCCCATCTCCCGTGCGGGTGCTCCCAAGCCAGATCGAGCCTGCGAGGTTCTTGGGGCCCAGAGCGGGGCTGCTGCGTCCGTCGGGACATTTTCCAGGCGCCTCGATGCGAGGGTCGTCGGCTTCCCCGTCGTCGCCGCCCCCGCCGCCGTCGTCCTCGTCGCGGTCGTCGTCCTCTTCGCCGTCTTCGTCCTCGTCGTCGACGTGTCTCGTCCCCCTTGAAGGTCGTCGCCGTCATTGCCGTTTCCGCGGCCGTCGCTGCTCTCTGAGGTCATAGCCGTCGTCGCCGCTGTCGTTTTCGCCGTCGCCGCGGACGTCGCCGTGCAGCCAAGGCGCTGAAATAAGGACCGCCTCCGGTCCTGGAGGCACTCTGGCTTCCCGGCCGCTCCTGCGATTCAGGTCATGGAAGACCGCGGAACCTAGTCATGGCCGATGCTCACCGTGGCATCACCCCCTTCGATCCTGATTCAGCTCTCCTCGCCGTGCCGTTGCCTACCCACCGCAGCTGGACGTGCGGTGTCGTCTCGTTTGTCGCGGGGACTTCCCCCGAAGTCGGGGTCTGCGTTCCCTGATCTGTAAAGTTTTGCTAAGCGGCCTTCCTAGAGAAGGACCGCGCTCTTGACAGAATTAGAATTCGAATTCGCCTGCACGCCGCCATCGCCGCTGCCGCGGCGCCCTCCTCCGAAGGTCGGGGCACTGGGCGCGCTGGCCGGCCGCGCGCTGCGGGGGCGCGGGCGGCGCGGGGCTCGCTGCGGGCGGCCCCGGGACAGGGCAACCCCCGCAAGCCTTGGGGTTCGTCGCCTGCGCCTGCCGGCGAGGCGGCGAGGAGGAGAGGTCGGGAGCCTCGAGACGGGGGTCGATGCCAACGGTCAGCCACGCGCAGAGGGGGGTGGGGGGAGGGGGGGGGGCTTCTTAGAAGCACCCCTGCTTCTCAGAAGGCGCCTTCTGAGAAGCCTTCTAAGAAGCAGCCTCCTTCTAAGAAGCAGCCTCCTTCTAAGAAGCCCTCCCCCCTCCCTCCACCCCCCTGTGCGCGCCGCCAAACGGGGGTCAGCCAGAGCGCCCGTCAAAACGGGAGGAGAGGTCGGGAGCCTTGATCAAGCAGTGGCGAAGCGTCCTGGCGTGCCTACAGCCCTAC
>CAUYUJ010007691.1:77500-95000 GCA_963575745.1 Prorocentrum cordatum
AGCACGCCGTGTTGGTTGACCCCCGCAGGAGAGACCGTCTACCAGCCAGAGGACTACTTCGAGGTCGGCTACAAGGTCTATATGGGGCCCAAGCAGTACTTTGTGACGTCCGACGTTGGCCGCGGGCGCATTCAGTGGTAAGTATGGCTGGTAAAACTAGTCATGATGGGGATCGGGGCGGGCTTGGATTTTCTCGCTCTTCCCTTCATCGTCTTGCTGCTGCTTGTCCAACTCATTCTCCCTTCTGCTCCTGCTGCTGCTGCTGCTCCTCCTCCTCATCGCCCTGCTTCATCCTCTCCTCCGTTGCCTCCTCTTCCTCCTGCACCTCCGCAGACCTCAGAAACATCGAAAACACCCTCAGAATATTTGTCCTGACGAAGGAGCCGGCCATGTGCGGTTGTAGGGGGGACGAAGCAGCGGCAGCTTCCTATGTGGGCCACGGAACGCGTGAGGGCTGCGCCGGCATGGGTACCACGCCGCCCTGTGGAGCCTGAACATCCCTACGAGGCCGCGAAACATGCGACGGTGCCGAAATCGGTGCGGCGCCGTCCGGACTCTGCCGCTAGTGCATTCGGCGGAGCTCCCTCTGGGGCCGCGCAACGTGTGAGGGGTGTACCGAGAAGGCGTGGCGCCGGCATGCGGACCCTGCGTTCGGTGGAACGTGCGAGGGGTGTGTCGGCGGCCGAAATGGGCGCGGCGCCGCCATGCAAAGTTTTCCCTTGCGGTGTTCGGCGGAGTTCCTGTGGGGCCACGAAGCTGGCATAAATGCGGCGCCGCCACGCGGACGTTTCCACAGGGGCGTTCAGCGGAGCGCCTCAGGGACCACGAAACGTGTGATGGGTGTGCCGAAGTGGGCGCGGCGCCGCCATGAGTACTTTGCCACTGGGGTCTTCGCTGGAGCTCCCTTCGGAGCCACGAAGCGCGTGACGGGTGCGCCGACATGGATGGATACGCGCGGAGCAGAGGCAGGGATGGCATGCGAGAGGAGGAAGGAGGAGGAAGGAGAAGTGAGACGCGAGGTGCCGCGGATTCAAAGCGAGGATCCAACTCAACGCAGGATGGTAGGAAACAACTTCGAAAGTCGCAAACACACCCCTATTACGCCTCCCTGCCGCGAACTCCTTCCTCCGTCCCCTTTTCTACCTCTCCCTCTTCCTGCTGGGACTGTGCACCCCCCTCCTCTGGTACGCGTTCGTCGGCGTGCCGGAGAGCGTGAAGATCCCAGCGAAGTCAGAGGACAAGAAGTCGTTCATCCGAAAGAGGCTCCTGGGGCTGGTCGAGGCAATAAGGAAGAGGAGCAGAAATAGGAGGAGGAAGAGGAGGGCAAGGATGAGGAGAGGGAGGAGGAGGGGAACGGGGGAACACGAGGAGGTGAGAGTGAGTGGGTGGAGTATGATGGCCGCGTTGAGGATCATGAAGCCGAGGATGATGATGATGTTGACGATGATGATGCTGATGGTGATGATGATGCTGATCATGATGCTGATTATGATGATGCTGATGATGCTGGTGATGATGATGGTCGTGGTGGTGATGATGATGCTGGTGATGGTGGTGGTGATGCTGGTGCTGATAGATGGTGATGCTGATGATGCTGATGATGACGATGATGATGATGACGATGATGATGCTGCTGCAGATGATGATGATGATGATGATGATGATGATGATGATGATGATGATGATGACGATTATGATGACGATGACAGTGACGATGATGATGATGACGATGATGATGCTGCTGGTTATGAGGATGAAGACGATGATGCTGATGATGATGGTGTTGACAATGATGATGATGATGGCGATGATGGTGGTGATGATGATGATACTGCTCATGATTCTAATGAGGATAATGACGCTGATGCCGGTTATGATAATGAAGGGGATGATTATGCTGCTGTGGATGATGATGCTGATGATGCTGATGGTGGTGATGGTGGTGGTGATGGTGGTAATGGTAATGATGGTGATGTTGTTGTTGTTGATGATGTTGACGATGATTATGATTATGATGATGATGATGACGATGATGATGATGATGATGATGATGATGATGATGATGATAAGGATGATGATGATGATGATGATGATGATGATGATGATGACTATGATGATGATGATGATGATGATGATGATGATGATGATGATGATGATGCTGATGCTGATGATGATGATGATGATGGTGCTGTGGTGGTTGTGTTGGTCGGGATGGTGATGACGACGACGATGATGATACTTGTGATGATGCTGATTGTGATTATGATGATTATGATGATGATGATGATGATGATGATGATGATGATGATGATGATGATGATGATGATGATGACGATGACGCTGAATATGCTGATTATGGTGACGATGCTGCTGCTGCTGATGATGATGCTGATGCTGATACTGCTGACGATTATAATGATGGTGAGGAGGAGAAGAAAGAGGAGGAGGAGGAGGAGGAGGAGGAGGAGCAGGAGGAGCAGGAGAAGGAGGAGGACTATTGGTTTGAAGATTGAGAGCAGGAGGAGGAGGAGGAGGAGGAGGAGGAGGAGGAGGAGGAGGAGGAGGAGGAGGAGAAGAAGGGTGTGCAGCAAGAGTCGGAGGGATCGGTGGAATACAGTGATGACGAGGATGATAAGGGGATGCTGCTGATTTGGAAGGTATATTTGTGGTGATGGTGATGGTGGTGGTCCAGCTGCCTCAGGGGAGTCCACTCGGCGAGCGATCTTCTTCAACCCAGCAGCGGCACCCATGCCCTGTACTGACAGAATGTGCACAGCCACTCGAGGCGTTCACCGCTGCCGATGTGTAGCGATTCGGCTTCGGCGCGCTGACACGCACACGCGGGGGAGGCGGAGGAAGAAGTTGTGGCGCCCAACACGCTGCCCAGTCTTCTTCAGACGGTTGGTGACGTAGGGCGCAGCTTCATTGGTCTGCTTCACGGCTTGCTGCTGTACCCGTCATGTTCCTTGCGCCGACGTTTTGCGCGTCGCTCTGCGTCGTCCTCCCCCCCGAGAAGACCACCACAGCGCTGCACCCCGTCGACCTGCGTTGCGTCCTCGTCCGCCGAGGCGGCGGCGCCCCGCCCGCAGCCCTCCGCCTCTGCGCGCGCCACCACCCTGGGCCCGAGGCGAGTGGGGCGAAGAGGCGGGAGCTGGAGCCGAGAGGACCTTGATTGCCAGGCTGGGGACGAAGCCGTGGGGCAAGCGCCGCCCGTGCCTCGCTGCCTGCCGCCGGCCCGCGGGCTCCGACGCCGACGAGCCCGCCTCTGACACTCCGCCAGGCCGGGCGCAGCGAAGGCCGCCAGACCCTCGGGGCCGCCCTGGGCGCGTCTCCGCCGGGCTCGCCGCGCCACACGTCGTCGAGTTGCTCGCCGCTTGACTCGACGTGCCGCCACCGCCACCGCCACCGCCACCGCCGCACGGGGCTGCATGAGGCACCTGGGCGCTCCGAGTGCCCGAGCGCCTCCTTCCTGCCGCCGCCGCTGTCGGCGCCGCCACGGGCGCCGCCGAAGAGGTCGCCCGCTCTCGCCCTCGAACTTGGGCCGTCGAGCAGCTGGCAGACTGCCACTACAGTATGTGGGCCTGGCCGATCGCGTGAAATCCACAGCGCCCCCAGCCCTGGGCGAGCGGGCAACTGTAGAAGGCCCCTGACCCTGCGCTGGCGGTGAGGAAGAGTGTTGGCCACTCGGGAGAAGCGGTGGCCCCACCCGCCCGCCTCTCGCCACCGCGCGCCGCGCGCTGCCGCCGCTTCGACCGCGGCGCCGCTCACTGTCCGAGGGGGTGCTCCTGGGGAACCACCTCGTCCGCGTCTCGGGCCGGACGAAAGGGGGGGATTGGGAAAGGGGGGGTTACGAAATTTGCTGCATGCAGCTGGGTCCGGCCTCACCGAGGGGCCCATTCCTCGATACATAAGCCGCGGGAGGCGCCGGGAAAATCAGCTACGTGAGCTGGTTCCCACCCCACCCCTTTGCTACCCCCGCCCTTTCGCCCGACCCGAGCGTCGCCGACGCGCTCAGCCTTGCACCCCTGCCTCCACAGAGGCGCGGCCGCCCCCGCACGGCCTGCCGCCTCCAGGGGCCTCTGCGCGCCGCCGACTCCTCCCTCCTCCCTCCTCCCTCCTCCCTCCTCCCTCCTCCCTCCTCCCTCCTCCCTCCTCCCTCCTCCCTCCTCCCTCCTCCTCTTCCTCCTCCTCCTCGCCTGCTGGCGGGCCACATGCTGCCCGGCCCGCTGGGCGGCCGCGGCGGGCCGCCGCCACCGCTGCCGAGCCACAGTGCTGCAGCACCGCCGCGCATCGAGCGCACGGTCGAGCCCGATCGGCAGACCGCGGTCACTCGGTTACGCGCCCTGTGCGAGGCTGCTTGAGCCAGAGCGGCCATCGACGACGAGGACGACGACGACGTGGACGACGACAAAGAGGAGGAGGAGGAGGATGAGGAGGATGTTGTTGATGATGAGGAGGATGGTGGTGATGATAATTATGATGGTTACGATGATGATGATGCTGATGATGCTGACGATGATGGTGATGGTGATGATTATGCTGATGATGACGATGCTAATGATGATGCCGATCATGATGCTGATGATAATGATGGTGGTGATGTTGATGGTGATGATGATAGTGATGATGGCAACGTCGATGATGATGATGAGGATGATGATGCTGATGATGCCGATGATGATGGTGATGCTGGCGATGATGATGCGTACGATTATGATGATCATGTTGATGCTGTTGTTTACGTTGATGATGCTGCTAATGACGATGACGAAACTGATGCTGATGATGTTGCTGCTGATGATGATATTTATCATGAGGGTGACGGTTCATTGGATGGTGATTCTGATGATGATGTTGTTTAGAATGATGAGGTTGTTTAGGATGATGATGCTGATGACAAGCGTAATGGTGATGCTGATGATGCTGAGGGGGTTGACACAAATGATGCTGCTGATGATGATGAAGAAGCTGATAATGATGTTGATGATGATGGCGCTGATGTCGATGATGCTAATGATGATGCTGCTGATGACGATTCTGATGATGGTGGTGGTCGTGATGGTGATGGTGATGGCGATGATACCGATGGCGATGATGCCTATGGTGTTGACTATGCTGGTGATGATATTGTTGTTGTTCAGGGTGATGCTGATGATGCTGATGCTAGTGCTGAAGATGCTGCTGATCAGGATGAGGAAGAGAATGCTGATGAGGATGCTGATGCTGATGCTGGTGCTGCTGATGATGATGATGATGATGATGATGATGATGATGATGATGATGATGCTGCTGCTGCTGCCGATGCTGCTGCTGATGATGCTGATGATGGTGGTGACGTTGAGGATGAGGGTGATGGTGACAATGATGATAATTATGCTGATGACGCTGCTGCTGATGATAATGATGCTGATGATGCTGATGATGATGACAACGACGATGATGATGCTGATGATGCTGCTAATGCTGCTGTTGCTGATGCTGCTGCTGCTGCTGCTGATGATTATGATGATGATGATGATGATGATGATGATGATGATGATGATGATGATGATGATGATGATGATGATGATGATGATGATGATGATGATGATGATGATGATGATGATGATGATGATGATGATGATGATGATAGGTTCTGGGGCTGGTCCCAGCAGATCCTCGACCTGCTCGAGGCCACGCCCGCTGCGGTCATCGAGGACCACGGCCCTGCCCGCCTCTCTTTCCGGCCGTGCGTCGTCGACGCGCCCGCCTCCGCTTCCCGGGAGGAGGGGAGTGCAGGAGCACGAGGAGGGTCGAGGTCCGAGGTTCGCGGCTGGAGGTACCTCGATGATCTCGCTCGTCCCTTGGACCCTTGTGTGCCTTCACGAGGCTGGCAAGGGAAGAGCAGGGAGGGCCTCCAGAAGACGAGGGAGGTGGGGGACGAGCAGGGAGAACGACCAGGATGAGCAGGAGGGGGAGGGAGGAATATATATGATAATGTGCTAATATGGTAATGTTACTGGTGTTTAGACGGCCGGACGAACCGCCGCCTCGCCGCCGTCGCGGCTCACACGAGCAAGTCGAAGAAGATGTCCCCCGCGGCCACGGCCTCGGGCCCCAACCCACGGCGACCGTGTCAAAGCAGCACCCCCACTCCAGCTGCCCGACGAAGGAGTGCAGGCCCTCCACGCAGACCCTGTGCGCCCTCGCCGCTCCATGGAGCGCGGCCTCGTGCGCGGCGGAGCCAGCCGCGAGGCCGCCGACGGCCGCCCTGACGGCCCCCGCCACGAGGACGAAGGCGTCGAGGCTGCCGCCGAGGGTGGCCTCCGCACCGCCCGCCGCCGCCGCCGCCGCCGAGGCCGCGGGCGCTGCGGCCGGCGCCGTCGAGGCCGCCGCCTCGGAGCCAGCGCCAGCGGAGGCCACCGCCGCGGCCAGGGCGTGCCGGGCGGCCGCCGCATGGCACACTCGTCGCTCAGCTCCTCGGCCGCCTGCTGGGCGCCCAGCGCAAGGGGGGGGAGGCCAGCAGCAGCACCGTGCGGTGCTGCGGCAGGCGCAGGGCTCGGGCGGCGCGTGCGCCGCCGGCAGCGCCCCGCGGGCGGCTGCTTCGGCGTCGCGGCGGCCGGCCGGCTGCGTGAAGGTGCTGGGCGTTGCCCTGCAGCGAGCGCGGCGCGGCCGCGGCCCAGCGATGCGGAGTTGAGCCAAGACGGGTACAATGATGGAATGTGGAGGGGACGAGCGAGGGGGGGATGGAGGAGGCCTACCATCGTCATTGACGACGATCCAGCAGGGTACCCCATAAAGTGGCACAGCCAGCGCAAGGGCCAAACCAGCTGCGACCAACTCCAGAGACAGCGCTGAGCTGTACGAAGTCAGCCCCGAGTACGCCACCGGGTGAAATGTTAAGGAGCGAAGGCTCTGCCACCTGGAGTATTGCCCCCGAGCGTTACGCCAGGGATCGAGCTTCAGGTGCCGCCCGCCCAGAAAGGAACTCCAACTTACAGCCTTTCGCGTTTCGGGACTACCAGTGAGGCGGGGTCGGCACCCTTCGGAGATGGAGGTAGCCACAAAAAAAGGCACCTGACGGCAACCCCATCATCCCCCTCAGCGAGGCACCGATCTTCGCAGCCCACGCCAGCAACGCCAGGTGCGCCACCCAAAGGGGCAGCAACCCGAACGCCAGCTCCATGGTTGCAGGAAGTGACCGTATCTCGGGGACCAGCGCGCATGCCTGCATGCCCCGTGGCCGCGGCGGGCCCAAGGGCTCCAGGAGCGGCACACGTCATCCAGCCTCCGACTGGTACCCGAAACTCGCGCAGTCATTGCGCCAGCTCGCGCACCGTCCAGCTCAGCTCGCCCAGCCAGTCTTGCGGCCCACCAGGACTTCTGCCGAGCCGAGGGCTGGACAGCCAGTGAGCCACTAGGCGGGCCCGAGACCCGCCAGGGTCGAGGCCACATGAGGTCAGCCTCGACGACGCGGTCTGGAATTTCGGCGACAACAGCAAGGACGTCGACGACAGCGGCGGCGCTGAAGCGGCCGAGCAGGCTCACGTAGGAGCGGCGCCGTGCGCGGGAGCCACCGCGCCCCCCGTGTTGCTTGTGCTTTCCTCCGTAAAGCTACAGACGGATCGCTTTTTTCATTGGTGCTGTATAACCACTTTGCCAGGATGGTATACAAACGTGTCCAGCCTGTCTTACTGTCTACACAGCCGCCTGATCAAACCGCCTACTGGAAGGGGTATTCGACGGAGGACCACTTGCTCTCTTTAATTTTACTCAGTGAGAAATATCAAGAATGGAATCCATGCGCTTGGCTGTGCCTCGTTGACCTCGAAGAGGCTTTCGACGCAGTCGAACACAATGCGCTATGACTACACGACATTGTAGAGAAAGTTGTGCACGAATCAATCAGCTGTCGTCTCTGCCGGAGCAGACTCCAGTAGTTGCTCCTTCGCGCGAGGGGTCTAGCAGGGCGACCCGATCAGCGCGCTGCTGTTCAGTGCCGTCATGGAACACGTTTCCGCAAACTTAAGGAAAGGTGGCATTCTCTCAACAGGCGACGCGGCGACGCACGCGGCAGTACTACGGCTTCGTCATAGACGACCCAGAGTGAGCGGACCCTCGGTTCGCTGACGACGCGCTGCAACTCGCGCAGAACAAGGCCGACGCACGGAGAGTGCTGGCAGTTATGAAGAAGGAGGCTTCGCCGTGTACTTGGGCAAAACCAGAATCCTCATACACTGCTGTCTGACAGGGGGGTCTTCTGTCAAGGTGGAAGAGGGCGACGTTTCTGTCTCGCCACCGAGCGCCGCCGAGAACTATCTGGGCAGTCTGGTTTCCGCGGGGATTTTTCCGGCAGCCGGGCCCGCGAACAATGGGCGCGGCTCAGCGCGTCTTCGCAACATGCATGGACGTATTGTGTTCAAAGAAGTGCACTCTGTTGTCGCGCCGTCGGCCTTGCACGCGCGCTTCTCCTGGGCGCCGAGAGTTGCGGGGTCGCAGAGAGCCCGGGCGACGCGGCGGAAAATGACGTGCAATATCTGCCAAGCTTTTAGGGAAGCTTGAGAGTCATGGGCGCAGTACGCGCAACGAGCAACAAGTTCAGTCTGCGTCCGCGCTGGGTCGGGGGCGTGGAGCAGTTCAGCAACGCATTTCCCCCCGGGCGGCAGTTTTTTCCTCGACGGCGGCGGGCGCCAGCGCGCCTCGGCGAGCCGTTGAACCGATGCCAGGCGCGCGGTTGAGGGCCATCGCATGGGGCCGCTAAGAGGAGGGCAGTTCAGCGAAGGCGTCTGAGTAATGTTCGAAGAAATCTGGTTTGAAGTTTCTTTGGTGCTCATCTTCTGTGCTTTCCATTCGGTTTGTTTTTTTGGGGTGCATTAAACGTGGCCTCAGGCCACTTGTCGGTGCGCCCACGTGTTTTGTGATTGAACTCGAGCACGCCGAAGTTCTGCGTCGCCAGGCAGCATCGCCTGGCGGGGCGCCAGACGACTCGTCGGCTCGCCGGGGGTGCGCCCCTGTGGGTTGTCGCCCCCGTGTTCCCATGCTTGGCGTTCGCTCCTGCGGGGCCTTGTCGTCGGCCGACAGAGATTATTTTTTTCAGCCAGAAATTGACTACCGTTCTCTTGCATGCCCCAAACAGGGGTTACTGACTAGGTTTTGACGCAGACGCAGAGAAATCAACGTGCCGTCGCAAATTTACATGCGCGCGATAGCAGCAAGTGGAGCAGCGGACTACCCAAGTGGGAGCCGTAGTCTCGCGCCGAGGCTCGCCGCAGACAAAGGCGACTGGTCTTGAGGTGGTCCGATGATTTCCAACGCTTTGCCATCGAGAACGTTGGTGGGGCTGCGCTTAGAGTGCGAGAATTAGCGAGGCGACGCCGTCGTCATCCTTTACGCTGCTGCAGTGGCGCGTTCCTTCGGGCCCGCCCGGGCGCTCCGCGCGCCCCGAGGGGCCGGTTCTCGCAGCCGGGCGACGGGCCTCTCCTTCTCCTCCCCCTCCTCCTCCTCTTGCTCCTCCTCTTCTTTTGCTTGGCGGTGCTGGCAGCGGCGGCGGCCCCCCCCTTCGTCGTGCCCCGCGCTGCTGCCGCCCCTGCCTGCGTCGCCGCTGCGTCGCCCCTCCCTCGTTCCCCCCTCATGCAGCCGCCGGGCGGCTTAAGGTTTCAATTGTGCGATGTGTGACTGTTCCGTCTGCGGCGCAAAGCGCGCTTTTCACAGTGGCATCCGCTCGCCAGAAATCGGAGCATGGCGACCCGTCTGGGGTCGCGGCCCCGCTGGCGAGCACGTTTAGCGCACTTGGCGCGAAGGCGGCGCTGATCACAGCAGAGTCCGCCCCACGTCCGCTGAGCGCGGCGGGCTTGGCTTCGCCGCGCAAGGGGCGCTGGCGGGGGCGCCCGGGGACGACCCGACTATCGCCCCCCCTCCCCTCCCTCGCCATTCGCGCCCCGCGCGGCGGCCCCCCCCCCGCGTGCGCCGCCGGGCGCGAGCGGGGGCGGAGCGAGGAAAGACGCGCGCCCGCTGGAAGACGGGCCCGCTGGAAGACGGGGGCGCTCCTGGCGCGCGGCCGCGCCCCGGTGGAGCTTCTCGCGCCGCCCCGAGCGACTCTGTCTGTTACGGGCGGCGAAAGACACGCCGGGCGCTCTGCTTCGATGTGGATCAAGCAGAACGCCTCTCTTGCCGACGGCAGAGCCACGCTCGAATACACAGCGGACGCGTGGGAAACCACCCCGGGCGGATGCCGGAGCGCGGCGCCCCGCTCGGACGAAGCCGCCCCGAAGTGGAAATAGTTCAAAGCATAGTGCCGCCATGGCCCCCCCGCCCCGGCGCCGGCCCCAACGTTCGCCCTGGCCGACGAGGCCTTGATCCATTTCCTTCGGTCTCGCCCCGTCGCCGGGGCCGGAGGCGCAGAAGGGCGGGCCGCGATGGGGCCGAAACGCCCCCTGGCGGAGTCCGCCGCCACTTCGCCGCAGCGTCGAAGACAATGCGACGCGCGGGGCAAGTCCTTGAACCCCATCTGCGCGAGCCAGACCCATGCCTTCGGAAAGGAGCAGGCGAGCTCCCCGCCGACCTGCGGTTGTTCTCCGCCGCGCCCGTGTTGATGGAGCGGCATCGCGCGCCGCGATAGCGGGCGTCGGCGCGTCCCTTGCGCCGCAGGTCGAACGCGCGCGCCGCTTCCAAGTTCCCCTCGCCGGCGCCGCGCGGGACAGGCAAAAGTGCTTCGATTACCCCGTCGCGGACGTCGGCCTAAGCCCGGCGTCGCGCGCTGGATGTCCGCCCGACGTCGGGCATGTCAGGCGACGCTTCTACGGCGACCGCCGGATGCGCGCTCGCATGGGGGGAGCTCGCTCCAGACCCCTGGCGCGCGCCAGCGGGCACCTCCAAGCCAGCTTTTTACCTAACAGCGAAGACTGATAGGTTTCTAATGGGCTAAAAAGAAAGCAGCAGATGACTCCACAGGGGGGTCTGGGCGGGTGCCGGACAGGGTGCCGCAGAAGTCGTTTTAAGCCAACAGTCACACACTTCGTGCTCTTCGACCTCCCAGAACTCCATTCCCGGGCCACATTCTGAATGCCCGGAGCCAACTGTAGGCCACTTCGTGCTCTTCGACTTCCCAGAACTCCATTCCCGGGCCACATTTTGAATGCCCGGAGCCAACTGTAGGCCACTTCGTGTCTTCGAGTTCCCAGAACTCCATTCCCGGGCCACATTTTGAATGCCCGGAGCCAACTGTAGGCCACTTCGTGCTCTTCGAGTTCCCAGAACTCCATTCCCGGGCCACATTTTGAATGCCCGGAGCCAACTGTAGGCCACTTCGTGCTCTTCGAGTTCCCAGAACTCCATTCCCGGGCCACATTTTGAATGCCCGTAGCCAACTGAGGCTGAGGCAGGCTGCTGCTGAGGCAGGCTGAGGCTGAGGCTGAGGCAGGCTGAGGCTGAGGCAGGCTGAGGCTGAGGCTGAGGTTGAGGCTGAGGCTGAGGCTGAAGCAGGCTGAGGCAGACGCTGAGGCAGGCTGATGCTGAGGCAGGCTGAGGCTGAGGCTGAGGCTGATGCAGGCTGAGGCTGAGGCTGAGGAAAAGGTTGAGGCTGAGGCTAAGGTTGAGGCTGAAGCTGAAGCAGGCTGAGGCTGAGGCTGAGGCAGGCTGAGGCTGAGGCTTAGGCAAGCTGATACTGAGGCAGACTGAGGCTGAGGCTGAGGCAGGCTGAGGCTGAGGCTGAGGCTGAGGCAGGCTGAGGCAGGCTGAGGCTGAGGCTGAGGCTGAGGCTGAGGCTGAGGCTGAGGCTGAGGATGAGGCAGGCTGAGGCAGACGCTGAGGCAGGCTGAGGCTGAGGCTGAGGCAGGCTGTGGCTGAGGCTGAGGCTGAGGCAGGCTGAGGCTGAGGCTGATGCAGGCTGAGGCTGAGGCAGGCTGAGGCTGAGGCTGAGGCTGAGGCTGAGGCTGTGGCTGTGGCTGAGGCTGAGGCTGAGGCAGGCTGAGGCAGACGCTGAGGCAGGCTGAGGCTGAGGCAGGCTGAGGCTGAGGCTGAGGCTGATGCAGGCTGAGGCTGAGGCTGGCTGAGGCTGAGGCCGAGGCTGAAGGCAGACTGAGGCTGAGGCTGAAGCAGGCTGAGGCTGAGGCCGAGGCAGGCTGATGCTGAGGCTGAGGCAGGCTGATGCTGAGGAAAAGGTTGAGGCTGAGGCTGAGGCAGGCTGAGGCTGAGGCTGAGGCAGGCTGAGGCTGAGGCTGAGGCAGGCTGATGCGGAGGCAGGCTGAGGCTGAGGCTGAGGCTGAGGCTGATGCAGGCTGAGGCTGAGGCAGGCTGAGGCTGAGGCCGAGGCTGAAGGCAGGCTGTGGCTGAGGCTGAGAAGCAGGCTGAGGCTGAGGCTGAGGCAGGCTGAGGCTGAGGCTGAGGCAGGCTGATACTGAGGCAGGCTGAGGCTGAGGCTGTGACTGTGACTGCCGTTGCCACTGCGACTGTCATCGCGAATGCGACTGCGACTGCGAGAACAGGAGAATTCTACAACTGGATTCTCATCTGGATCTTAAGGGGAATGTTCCATATATGCTTCTACACATCGCTGTTAGGTTGCTTTGCCGGGATAATTCTACGTCGGCGACATCGAACATCTCGCGCGCGCAGGCCTCGCGACGGCGCCGGCGCGCGCCTCGTTCGCCGCGCGCAATATTTGTTGGCGACAGAAACTCCGCGGCCCCTGCGGCCAGAGAGCTCCGGATGTCACTCGACGAGATTGTCCTCTTCGACCAGTGTGGCGAGAGAATCCAACCCGGCGAAGCGGTTGTCTGGGCCGCAGGCAGAGAGCTCCACCGTCGGGCGGCCTCACTCCAGCCTCGCGGTCGCCCGCGTCAATCTCGCCACCGGGCGATGCTTGTGGAGTTCGAAGTCATCGTAGCACCCAGCGGGCGACGCCGAATTGGACTTGGAGGCCCGCCAGGGCGCGACGGGCCGTCGCCGGACCCCCCGGCGTCGGGCCGTCCTCCGAAGGCACCCGAGCGACGGCCCAGCCCCTCGCTGCCGGCGCGCGCGCCGCTGGCGTCGACGTCCACGCGCCCAGTCAGAGAGGGGGGGGCCATTGCAACAGCGCGGCGTTCGCCGCCTTTGCGCCCGCGGTCAGATCCTGGATCGCGCGGCGGGCCCCTGCGCAATCGTCTTTCCTGGGCGCGCAATTCAATTGGTCGCTGTCGCGCGGCTGGATGCTGCGCTCGGGCCGAGGAGGCGAGCGCGGAGAGACGGCGGTCTCAAGTCCGAAGCCGACGAGCTGCGCGAGCCTTATACTTGGGAAGCCCACTCAGTAGAGTAGAGCTCGGCAAAACTTTTGCCCACGTCGAATAGAGCTGACCAGCGCGCGGCGCGATGCGTGACGACTTGGGCTGGCTCAACCTGCCAGCGGGGTCATTCGCGCATCTGCGGCGTGCGTCGCAGAGAAGGTCTGTCCCGCGGTGCATTCCTGCCGCCGGGCACGACCTGGGCGCCGTCGCGGCGGCTGAACAGGGCCCCGGCTACTTCGCCTATGCGTGGCTATCCAGAACGAAGGGCAAGGCCGCATGCGCCACTCGGCATCTCGGCCCCCCGTGCAACTACCTCTGCGTGTGTGGCCGCGTCCAGCAGGGAACAGTCATGCCCGGCGCCGCTGCCGACCTATATGAGATATCTCCTCTGTGCAGGTGGTGCAACCGAGAAGGAGGAAACCAATCTCGCGCCGCCTGGACATGCCCGCGCCCCGCGCTGGGATTCCGACAGGGGCAATATGAAAACCATGATCACCGAGCAGCAATGGCGGCACCCGTTGCCGCGCACTAGACGCGGCGGTCATCTTGGGGAAGATCTCCAGCTCCTTGAACCCCGCGTTGCCCCCGCCGAGACGCTCTCGCGGCCCGTTCCGCGGCCGTCGCTGGAGGGCTCCGCCGACGACGCCGGCGCCCAGTGGGCGCGCGCTGCCACCGACGGGGCCTGCTCGCGCCAGGCCCGCTCGCTTCTCGCCAGGGCTGGATCCGGAGTGTGCTTTGGCCTAGACCATGGGCTCAACCGCTCGAATCGGGTGCGCGGCGCCGATTGCGGAGGCTTCCCGCCGCCGCGTGGATGAATTCGCCGCGCCCGGCGCGCGCCTGTGCAGCGTGCCATGGGGCCTCGTCGACGCGGCTAAATGGCGACATCAGCTCGCGGCAGTGCTTTACAGCGCGGCCGTCGCTATTTATGACCAGCGTTTTCCTCTGCCAGAGAAGAGCCCGCTACTCAGGGGCTAGACTCAGCAAGTAAAAGCCCAAACCTTGCACCGTTGGCCAAGGCGGCCATAGGCCAGCAGGCTGGCGCGGCGGCCCCGCCGACCTCGACGGCCAACCTTTGCCTTGCTACTTCGAGCGCCTCGACGATCCAGGAGCGGGCCTATGTGGCGACTTTGACTGCGAGGAACAAGACAGGCTACTTGAACGAAGACGAAGGCAACGATGTCTCCCCCCAAAGTCACAGCAGAAGCGACCGGGGCCAGCGCGGCGATCACCGCGGCGCGGGCCAGCCAAGACTCCGCGGTCGACAGGATCAGGCCGTCACCAGCGACCTACCTCGCCGCCGGGCCAGCCCCCCCCCCCTCCCACCAGGGCACAGAGAGCAGCTGACGGCCAGCGACCACCGTCGGGGCAGGGCTCGGTGCGACGGGGGCCCAACGAGCAGACCGTAGGCAATCCCGCGCGCAGCACCTCCTAGCGGCCAGTCGGCAGCTCATCGTTGGCATCAACGCGCTGCGTCAGCGGGCCGTCCGCCATGCCCAATCTCTCAAGCGCATCCAGGAACAGTCAGCTCCTCTGCCTGACAGGTTCCACCGGGCACAAGCTGCTTCCATATTCCTTTCGATCAGCCGCTGCCCTCGGGTCGCCCCCTCCACGGCAGCCTCTAGGCTCTCCTTGCTGCTCAGCGCGCGGCGCGCCCTTGCTGGCGCCCCGCCTCTCCCAGTGGGATCCGCGAACAGCTGGCTCCTGTTCCGTTGCCCTTTCCACTGGGCCGCCGCAGGGGGTGCCCCAAAGTGGCCCCGCCACTGCTTGGGCGCCGTATCTCGCGTGCCAGAGCCCGCGCGCAGCTGGCGCCGCTCCGGCCGCGGGCGCGCCGGCGGGGCGAACTTCGCCCTCATCGCCACTTCGCGTCTTTACTTTCGAGTCGGGGCCCCTGCAGGCCGCGCCAGGGGCGCGTGGTCTCCCCGCCCCTGCTCGCTCCAGCGGGACTCCCCGCCGCGCGAAGTGGGCGCGGCGAGCGCTGGCAGCCCGCGCGCCTGGACGAGCGCTTTGCCCGAACTGTTGCGACCTCTCTCTCTCTCTCGCACTCTCTCTCTCTCTCTCTCCCCTTTTTTTGTTTTTCCTTTTCTCTCCCTCTCTCTCATACTCTCGCTCGCTCTCTCTGCCCCTTTCCCACCGCGCCTGTGTCTCAAACTGCGTTTTTGGTGCTTGATATTTTGTCACTGTTTCATTTTTGGTGGTTGTTTTTCGTCTCACTCTCTCTCTCTCTCTTTCTGTCTCCCTCTCTGTCTGTCTGTCTGTCTGTCTGTCTGTCGGTCGGTCTGTCAGTCTGTCTGTCTGTCTGTCGGTCTGTCTGTCTGTCTGTCTGTCTGTCTGTCTGTCTGTCTCTCTCTCTCTATAGATATATCTCTCTCTATTTCTTTCTTTTTCTCTCTTTCTCTCCGCGCAGAGGACCGCTCCCTCTACGACCGCCCGCCCTCGTTCTTCAAGTTCCTGGGGCAGGGAACACACCCGCGACCATCAAGCATCCGTGAGCCCAGTTGGGGGCACAGATCTCGTTGGATATTGCTTTTCGGCCAGGCCGGGATACTACATCCACCGAGGCGTCGGCGAAGCATTCGGTGATCCTCAGCATCGTGTTCGCCCGCAGTGTTTGTTTGTGTTTGTGTGGTTGTGTGTTTAGGTATTTGTGTGTGTGTGTGTGTGTGTGTTTGTTGTGTGTTGTGTGTTGTGTGTTGTGTGTTGTGTGTGTGTTGTGTGTGTGTATGTTGTGTGTGTGTGTGTTTGTGACGCCGTCCGGAGGCTCGGCCTCCTTCCGCGCGCCGCCTTGCAATTCGGGAACACATGTTGCCGCGCCTCTCTCCCCGTGTTCGTCGTTTTTTTACTGTCGGTCGTGTCGTCCCCTCGTCACCCCGCCGTTCCCCCTTTCAGCCAGAGGAGCCAGCAGAGTCGAGTGAAGCCTTTTGCCGTTTCTGCCAGATTTCCCAATTTGGCCTTTCCGGGCGCTCGGCCTCATCAAGCTGCGCCTTGCCCAGCAGGACGGGATAGAAATACTGCCGTCCTTCTCCTCCCCTCTCCTCCCCCTCTCCTCGTCCTTCTCCTGTCTGGCGTGTCGTATCCTCCTCCCCCTGCCGTTTCCCCTTCGTCGGCTCGGCGTCCTTTCGCTCCGTGTGCTGCCCACCTGTCGCGCCTCCAACCACCCTGTGGTCCCTTTCCTTCCTCCCCCCGTCTTGCCTCCCTCGCCTCCCTCGCCTCCCTCGTCTCCCTCGCCTCCCTCGCCCCCTGCCTTTCCCTGTGGTCGTTTCTTCCTCCCTCGCCTCCCTCCTCGGCTGGCGATTTCCCCTGCCCTTTAGGGTGTGCTGTGAGTCCCTTGGCTCCCCTCGGTTTCCCCCCCTCTCCGTCGGCTGGCCCGTTGTCCTCCTCGCGTCCGTCCGTCCGTCTCCCCCAGCTGTCTGCTGACGTTCCTCACTCCTCGTGTCCCTCTCCGCTTTGCTTGGCCCCCCTTGCCCTTGCGTTGCTGGCCCCTTGTCGTCCTGATTTTGGTCAGCTTTGGCAGTCGGCACATCGTATGAACTCCTTCTCCGCTTTGCTTGGCCCCCCTTGCCCCTGCGCTGCTGGCCCCTTGTCGTCCTAAGTTTTGGTCAGCTTCGGCAGTCGGCACATCGTATGCGCTCCTTGCCCCGCCAGTGCCCCGTGGGGGCCTGGTTACCTTTCGCTGCTTTGCTGGCGCGCGTCCGCGCGCGCCCGCCGGACCCACAGACGCTCTGTGGCTTGGCCGAAGCTGCGACGCTCAACCGTGTGTGTGTGTGTGTGTGTGTGTGTGTGTGTGTGTGTGTGTGTGTATGTGTGTGTGTGTGTGTGTGTGCGTTTGCGTGTATACACATACATATATGTACGTATGTATGTATGTATGTATGTATGTATGTATGTATGTATGCATGCATGCATGCATGCATGCATGCATGCATGCATGCATGGATGTATGTATGTATGTATGCATGCATGCATGCATGCATGCATGCATGCATGCATGCATGCATGCATGCATGCATGTATGTATGTATGTATGTATGTATGTATGTATGTATGTATGTATGTATGTATGTATGTATGTATGTATATATGTATATGTATGTTGTATATATGCATGTATGTATGTATGCATGTATGTATGTTTGTGATATATATATATATATATATATATATATATATATATAACAATGCATATATATATATATATATGTACAAGACTGCATTGGCGCTTCGCGCCATGCACCTTGTTTCTTGTAGTTTCGAGTGCAGGCGGC
>CAUYUJ010007691.1:100000-107500 GCA_963575745.1 Prorocentrum cordatum
AATCTTCACCTCCGTCGCCTTCGCGCGCGTCGCTGCTTGCGTCCGCGAGCGCGCTGCAGACGCGCGCCGCGCCATGAATGTCGCCCCGTTGCATCTGAACAGACCGCTCTTAATCGGGTCTGGCGCGATGAACGTAACGACGCGCGCTGCATTGGGCGATTTGGCTTCTGTCTACTCGCCAGCGCGACACCAATGGCGGCACTTCTTGCCTTCTTGCCTTCTTGCCGCGCAATATCATGAGTTGCACGCTGTGTTGCTCCAGCGCCATGTCCGTGGTCGAGGCCTGTGCGGCCCTCGGGGTATCCACGGGGGCGGAGCCTTGGCTTTGCCCTGAAAGTGGTTATATATTTCGGCAGAGGGTGCGGTTTGGAATATCGTTGGTGAAGGTCGCAAATCTGGTTCTGATTATCAGTGTACGCTGTGGGGCCCAGCGCATTGCTTCCGCGATGGATGGGTAGGATGCGGGGCAGGACGGCCTCCCCAGGCAAGGCAAACTACCATCGAAGCGGCTAGTGCCTGGGGGGCTCAGCATGTTCGGCGGCGGCTGTCACGCGTTGATAAGCAGGCTCGCCAGACACGCCTGGCTCGGGCAAAGTGCTACGCGCTCCGTTCGGCTCATGTCTCGCCGGGCTGTGACGACGCGGAAGCTCTTCGCATATATCGCCCGCGCATTCCGTGCGATGGATTTTCCCGCATTTGGTCGGCTGGCTCCTGTTGTGTTTGCGGCTGCCGCCAGAGGAGAAAGACATGGGGCGAATTGCAGTCGACGGTCGTGTTCCCATCCTCGAGCAGACGAATCACCTTTCGTGACACCACTCCCCTCTTTTGCAGACGTTGGCTTTGCCCCCAAGGCTTGAGTCGGCGCGTTGATCCCGCGCGTCGCGCACAATCGCCATCGCCCCGCCGCGGGCCCCGTGCCCGACGGGCGACGATGCGCTAACCTTACCTCGACTCGGGACGTGCTCGAAACGAATGCCTCCCAGGGGCCCATTGATGCATGGACCGCGGTAGAAGAAAACTACCCAGACGCTCCATGGCGTGTAAATGGTTTATTCTAGCTAGCTCAGTGGCTACAAATGCTTAGCCATGCCCCTGATAGATGGTGCGTTGTTGATGCCGCGATTGATGCGGTGCTCTCGTGGTGCCGGCTCTTCTGCGACTGCGCCATTCCGAAGTCGATGCGCGCTATGGACGAGGGTTCATTTAATGGAGGACAGATTCCCTTATTATGTTCACCTCGCTATTATCTTTGTATGCTGCGATGGGGATTTAGCAGTCCCTACTGGTGGTTGGCACAGACGTACCGAACTTAAGCGCAGCTGTCCTCGCGAAGGGTTTCCATGCTGTGCGCTTCTTTTCCAGATGTGGCCCGGATGTTCAACCATGCCAAGGCATTCCGATCATGGGGGCCCGATGATTGGGCCATCTTGCGCGCCGTCCTGAGCGACTTGGAGTCCCAGTCGGATTGCGCCCATACCGCGCGTCGGCGATTCGCAGCAGCAGGTAGGCACGTAGACGACGTCATCATGGGATCAAAACTGCGTTGCAGTGCATGTTTCAAGTGCATGGTTTACATCATGTAAACATGTGCGCGGTGAAGTTCGCTTTGACGCGGAACCCACTCGTCCTAACACTCGTACTGTTTCGGCCCTTTACCTCGAGGCCACCGTCAAACGTCATCCTCGCCCCAGTCACCACCTTTGCCATGCGCAAAACAATGACGTACACATTTGCGGCCTTTCCTGGGCTCGTTTTCGCCGAACCATCTACAGTGGCATCGGGCCGAAATGCGATGTCGATTACAACGCTGGCGCAACCTAGAAGTCTGTGATCTGAGTGGGCTGGCCCTGGTTTCCACTGACGTCTTGACGCGTTCAAGGTTGGGTTCTCATGGAAACGTGTCTGGCGGGTCGGTCGCGCTGCCGATTGCGCCGCCGTCTAGCCGCGCGAAGATTTGCCCGACGGCGATGCGTCTTGCTTTTCTTGTCGAAATAGGCGGGCTAACCCTGAAGTGCTCGTGGCCGTTTTCTTCCATGGCCGTGTGTGGGTGGGGGGGGTGGGGGGGGGCGCGCGCCCCCGACATTCGCGCCTGCTCGCTGCCCGGGCCGCCGCGCCCCCCTTCCGAGATGCACTTTGACTCGCGGCGCCAAGGAGGTGGGAAAGGCGGCGAGCCGTCGGGTGGCCGCTGCGCCCCGCGCCACGCGTCTCCCCAGGACCTCAGCTGAGGTGGCGGGGGCGGCGGCGACGGCGGCGGCCTCGGCGGCGGCTGCGATGGGTTCTCCGGGATGCTCGGCCCGATGACCTCGGCGATGGACGACGTTGCGGTGCTGCGGGGGGCTCGCGCGCGCAGGCTCGGCGCTCGCCCAGACCCAGCAGTCGCCGCAATATCGCGGCGGGGTCGCCGAGCCGTCTCCACGAGCGCAGGGGGCGCCCGCGCCCGCGGCCCCGCTCGGGAGTTAGCCGGGGCGCTCGCGGATGTCCTGAAGACAAGTGCCTCGCGGGGGGCGCCGTGCCGCGGCGCGCAGCCGACCGCTTGCGCAGCGCGGTTGGCTCGAGCCCCATTGCTCCTGGCTCTGGCCCCAGTCGGGTTCCCCCGCGGGCGCCCCGTGGTCCAGCCCCGTGATTCGGCAGCTGCGCGCCGACGAGGCGACGTTGCAGGCGACGGCGGGCCAGCGTAGTCTGACAGTCTGTCGGCTTCATTCTGTAACTGTCACTCTTGCGGCGACGGCGGAAGTTTCACGGTCCACCCGTGAGATGATGGAGCGGGCGATGGGGATGTCGCAGGGTCGTTGTGAACCCGCATAACCATTTTCGGGCACTTCCGAGGGCGGCAGGTGCACCGCGAGGCGCGTCACCAGACGGGGCAGCTGCATTTCCGGGGCCCGATCCCGTGGGCCCGAACACTGGCGGCGCGCGTTCGGCCCGACGGTCAGCCCGGCTATTCGCGCTGTGGCCCTGCCCGCGCTCAGCGCAGGCGTCGATCGCGCGGGCGTGCCGCAGCTGGCACGGGAGATCACGCTACGTTGGAATGCAGGGGTGCTCTCTGTTAAATGTTTAGCGCAGGTGCCGCTTTGCAAAAGTGTTGGCTGGTGAGGCCCGCAGTTGCAGTCTCTTGGGATTGAAGCGGCGGGGTTGCCCAACGTCTCGACTTCAACGACGTCGGCCAGCAGATGTGCGCCCGCCTCCTCGAGGACGGTTCGCGGGCCGATGCGGACAAGCAGATTACCGTGCTTCGTGGAGCTTCTCCGTGCGAGGATTGGACGCCTACGGCGCAGGAGAGCTTCGAGGCATTTTGGCCCATGGTTTGAGTCTTTTCCATTCTTGTGCTCTCGTGAGATTCTTCTGGGCGGCCTACCATGTATGTCAGCTCATTGGATCTGCTAGAACCTCGGCTGGGGAGTTTGTGACCTTCGCCGTCCAGAGAGTGCTTGCCATTATTCCGTTCCTGGCCATTCGCGCGTGTGTTGCCGTCTCGCGGCCGGGGCCATGCCGCTGGGCCAGCGCCGTCTTCTCTGCCCTCTCGGGCCCACTTGCGCAGTTGAGGGCGATCCGCCATCTGTCGTGGGCGGCCCGAGGCGCGGCGGGCAGTGGGCCTGGTTCGTTGACGGAATGTGCGCGCGTTTTTTGTTTCAGGACTTGGGCTTGCACTGTAAATTCGCGGGGCCGGGGAAGTCCAGGGGCCGCCCGCGCGTGGATATGCGCGTCGCTAAAGTAATTTCACGCGCGTGCCGCCTCGCACCCCGCGCAACCTCTCTGCGCCAAAGCCTCCTGCGCGGGCGGCTGAAGGCGCCGCTCGAGGTCCCGTGGGGCCACAGTGACGCATCGCCCTCGTGCGGAAGGAGAGCGGCCGCCGCTGGATAAACTCAGCATCTCACGCGTTGTCCTTGTCTATCGTAGACGCCTCGCGACTCGTGGCCTGACCTGGCCGTCGTGGGAGCTGGAGGTATCCTGGTCGGTAAGAAGTGGCTTCTCATCACGAGCGTGTGTGTGTGTGTGTGTGTGTGTGTGTGTGTGTGTGTGTGTGTGTGTGTGTGTGTGTGTGTGTGCGTGTGCGTGTTGCGCAACCCCAATCAGCTCCTCTGGTAGCGATCAGCCGGCGTCGACCCTTATCGCGTGGCCTGCGCCGCAAAGAAGGAGGCGTCTGAGGATCAGGACCTCCGCGTCAACGCATGTTGGAGTTAACGCAAGTTGGCGTTAGCACATCCTCCTCCTCCTTCCGCGGCTCGCGTCGGTGGCGCGTTCCACGGGCGCAGGTTTGCCCCCGAGCGCGCGCGCAGAAAATAAAAAAAAACATCGCACGCCCCCCCCGCGCGCACACGCGCACACATGAACACATTCACACACGCGCACACACAACACACATCACACATAACATTTACAACACGCCACACACAACACACAACACACAACACACAACACGCATTACACACAACACAACACAAAACACACACAACACAAAACATACACAACGCACACAACACACAACGCACAACACACACAACACACAACACACACAGCACACAACACACGCAACACACCCAACACACATAACAAACACAACGCACCACACACAACACACACAACACACATTACACACAACACACAACACAACACACACAACACACACAACACACAATGCACAACACACACAGAACACAACACACACAACACACTCAACATTCACAACACACAACACACAACACACATAACACACAACACACTCAACACACCACACACACATCACACAACACACAACACACACAACACACAACACACAACACACAACACACAATACACAACACACAACACACTCAACACACAACACACACAACACACAATCCACACAACACCACAACACACAACATACAACACACAACACACAACATGCACAACACATTCAACACACACTACACACATAACACCCATACCGCACAACAAACACAACACACACGTACACACAACACACAACACACAACACACACACACCTTACACAACACAACACCATACACAACGAATTCAACACACATTACACACAACACACACACACACCCACAACACACAACACACAACACACAACACACAACACACGCAACGCACACACAACACACACCACACAACACACAACTTACACACCACACGCAACACACAATGCACACACAACGCGCACACAGCACACACAACACACACCACACACACACCCACAACACACAACACACACAACACACACAACACACCACGCAACGCACACAACACACAACACACACCACACACAGCACACACAACACACAGCGCAGACACACACACACACCACACACAACACACACACAACACACATCACACACCACACTCCACGCACACGACACACACAACACACAACACACACAACACACACCACACAATACATTACACGCAACACACAGACCACACCACGCACAGCACACACACACCACACACACCACACAACACACAACACAGAACACACAACACACACCACACGCACGCACACACAACACACAGACCACACAACACACACTAAACATGTACACACAACACATACATCACACACAACACGCATAACACACCACACAGACACACACCACACACACACACACACCAGACACACACCACACACACCACACACACCACACACACCACACACACTACACACACGCACACATCACATAAACACGCACAACACACCACACACAACACACACACACTACACAACACACACACATCACACACAACAACACACACACCACACACAACACAAGGCAACACAACACACCACATCTCACCACACACACAGCACAACACACAACACAACACACAACACAACACACAACAACACACACACCACAACACACACCACCCAACACACAACACACAACACACACAACAACACACACAACAACACACACACAACACACACCACACACAACACACACCACACACAACACGCACATCACACACAACACGCACATAACACACCCACACAACACGCACACACACGCACACACACACACACACGCACAAACACACACACACACGCACCCACACATACACACGCTCACGCACACGCAAGCACGCACGCACGCCCGCCCGCACGCACGCACTCACGCACGCACGCACACACACAAACACACACTTCACACACACCACACACACAAACACCACACACACCACACACACCACACACCACACACACCACACACACACCAACTACACAACACACACCACACACACCACACACACCCCACACACCACACACACACCACACACACATCACACACACACACCACAAACACACCACAAACACACCACACACCACACACACACCACCCACGCCACACACAACACACACACACCACACACACCACACACACACACCACACACAACACACACAACACACTCACCACACACACATACACCACACACACCACACACCACACACACCACACACACGCCACACACATACATACCACACGCACTCAGACCACACACGCCACACACCACACACACACACCACATACACACCACACAAACACACCACACACACCACACACACATCACACGCACTACACACACCACACACACCAACCACACACCACCCACAACACACACCACACAACACACACCACACACAACACACACAACACACAATACATTCCACAAGCACAGCACACAACACGCATAACACACATAACCCTCGCAAAACACACAGCACACAACACACCACACACAACACACACAACACAGACACACACCACACACCATACACACCATACACACACCACACACAATCCACAACACGCAACACACACAACACACACACCACACACAACACGCACACAAAACGCACACCACACAAGCACACACAACACACAACACACATCACACACCACACAACACACACTACACACAGCACACACCTTACGCACACACCACACACATAACACACAACACACAACACACAAAACCACACACACAACACACAACACCCACAACACACAACAAACACATCACGCAACACACACCACACAACACACACAACACACAACACACACATGCACACATACACACGCATTCACACAAATTCACACACACACCCACCCACACACACGCGCGCGCCCAACTACACACACACGCACACGCACACACACGCACACACACACGCACACACACCACAGACACGCACACACGCACACATTCACGCTCGCTCGCACACACGCACACACGCACACACGCACACAACACAAACACACAACACACACACACGGACACACACGCACACACACGCACACAGGCACACACACGCACACACGCGCGCACGCACACACGCACACACGCACACATGCACACACGCACACACGCACACACGCACACACGCGCACACGCGCACACGCACACACGCACACACGCACACACGCACACACGCATACACCCACACACGCACAACCGCACACACGCACACACGCACACACGCACACACGCACAC